>CM038677.1:279463988-279923859 GCA_021605205.1 Aegilops longissima
TTATAAGCCCTTTGTTGATGGTGAGGTTGGCAATTTACATTGCATCTTTAATCTTGCTCATGTAAAGCATACCAATGCACTAGTACTTGTGTACTGTTTTCATGACCCAGGCCAGGCATGATAATGCATGGCTTGTACACGCTAGATCCAAACCCAGAAGTCTTTATTTCCCATTTATTTATGTTATATGTAATATGAAATTTATTTCATCTTAAATAACATATTATGTCTACATATTTGCAAAAACTATTTGGCTGCAGCTGAGTCAGACTTTTGGACTCGTAGGACTGATGCCAAACTGGTCAGACTGCACATGGACAAGTCTAGTTTCAAGTAACAGAAACCCAACCAACAGGGAGATTTTTCAACCTCAAATCAATAAGCAGATAGTCCCTGCATATCATCACTGTGTTATTTGCATAGATTAGGGATAATACCACAGGTATTTAAACACATACAAAATTAACAAACTGAATACAATGCAGAAAGTTTAGCATCCTGATCATAAAAGACTACAAATGCTTGTGATATAAAGTGGTATGAGGTAGAGAGCATACAGTCCATCAATGACCCACTGCCTTTTGGTATTGTCAAACTGGCAATCAACTCCGCTCCACGGATGCTGCTGAGGAATGCAGGGGTCACCATTCCAGCCAAATCGAAGAGGAAGACCAAGTGAACCCTTCAAAGTCCGCAGAGCAGTCACTACAGAGCACGGCAAAGGAGAGACTCAATATAGAAACCTAGTTGCTTAACTCTGGCCTCTGGTGATACTCATTCGAATAGCTGTAAATTGAAGACAGAGAAAAGCTGTCCTACTTGTTCGCGTTTAATAAAAGCATCTTTATTGAAAAGTAGATTTTGTCAACCATCAATTGATTATACACCATGAAATGGAAAATGTCCTAGATGTTTTCTGAACCATATTATGTATAGCAAGAATGCCAACCAAGGACTGCAAATGGCTGTTTCATACGGTTCACCAATAAAAAAAAGGTTTCCAAGCAACAAGCATATTTACTAACATAAACTTATTATTGCTTGAAATAAAGGGAAGATAATTTGGTGAGTGTCAAGCACCAACCTTCTTGAGTTAAGGTCTTCATTTCAGCTGGAATGATCTCAAAAACCTCAATCGCACTAACAATGGCATTTGTCCCTTCAACAGGCTGCAAGGTGATTTTTAGCGTTGTCCCACTGACAGCAACAGTTTTATTCAGAACAAGCGCAGTAAAACGCTCTCCTGTCATGCGGATTATATCAATATCCTTGAAAGCAGTGTCACCATTGATAAGTACATCAAATACCCTTTGCTCTTCTGCAGTTATTCCATTATCAATCTCTGCAAAATGAAGCCATACAGAATAGTTCTTGTTTGGAGTAACATCCATTTCAAAGGATAACGTCGGCTGCCTATCAGTGCCCACAATAGCTGATTGGTACATACTTTGAGGATAAAAATTTGGTGCAAGCAATGTCTCTGCTATAACATTTTCAGTTGATATAGGTTGATCATCAGAACTAGATGATAAAGTTTTCAACCCTAACCAGAATCTGTCACCACCCCAGTGGATACCGTTTAGGTCTTCGTCAAAAGCTGGCTTTCCAGAACCACATGTCAATCTTTTGGTAGTTCTAAGCACTGTTCCCTTTCCCCAAAGGGAACCAAACTTATAGGCATTATCATCTATTTGGAGAACTTCGATAGAAAGGATCGATGGATCGCCATGACCGGTGCTGTGGAAACAAACTGATAAGCTAGAGTCTTGAACAAAAACCAGGGCTTCCGCAAATGTCTTCTCATCATCACTACTCCAGCCCGAAAGCAAAGAACTGAATAGAGTGCCCTCAACAGAAACATCAAATATTGGCTCACTATCAAGATTAGGATCAGCCACAAGGGCAAAGAAAAGCCTGACTTGGTAGTGCCCATTGGGAACATTGTTGATGTAGTAACAGTTTTCAGGGCCATCAGACAGAGGGAAATATCGAAGAGTTTTCAGTGGGGGTACAATAAAGCTCGGGCGAGTGGCATTTGCAAACCTGCCACCAGTATAACCAAAATCTCGGTACCACAACGTGTTGGTAGGTGCCGTGTGGACATCGTCGAAACTCCCACAGCTTATACGGATGGTAAAAGGTTCTGAAAACAAGCAAGCATTTAGAACTACAATGAATAGCAATGCTAGGAAGCAATTACTGTAAAATCAATGTACCATTTGAGTTGCACCAAAGGTGCGAGAGGTTCATTGAATCATGAAAGTACAATATACTCCCTCTGTCCCATAATATAAGAGCGTTTTTTACATTAGTGTAGTGTCAAAAACGCTCCTATATTATGGGACGGATGGGAGTAGTAGAGAAATAAATTAAAGCTTGGACGTCTTGTTTCATTTCCTCCTACTTAAATTTCCCATGCCTCCTTCCTAGCCTGAGCAGATTTATCTTTAAATGACATACTACTATTTAGCAAACCAAATTGCACATATGAGCGGGAAGGGGCGGTAAATGGACTACTTTCGAGGGATAAGGAAGCTATATTATTACAAGAGCAAATGGATAGAATTCGTGGGTGGGGTGGGGGTGTCCAAAACGTGTGAAAATGTGTCTCCATCAAATTCTTCATTCCGTCAAACGTCACCCTCAAAAAAAAAAAATGCGAGGAAAGGGACGTTGTCTCCGCAAATCTAGAAACGGAATGGTATTCCAAGAAATTAGCTAGCCTAATTTTCGCTAGGGGTAAAAAAGGACGGCAGATAATCTATCAATTAAGGGAAGATCCGCCTCTTATTACATCAGCAAACTTGGAAAGCAAGATGGCAGAGTAGGCACAAAATTACTCAACCTGGATTCTGGATTCTTGATTTGGGTAAAAATGCAAAAACATAAGTAGCTCACAGTATGCTACATTTAGCAGGATTGAGCAGAAATAACAAATTTTGAGGGAAAGCAAAGAGGAAGCAAGAAAGCTCACCTTTGCTAAGGTCGGCCGCGAGAACACCAAGAAGAGCTGACGATGCGGAGACAGCGAGCAGCAGCGGCCACAGAAGAAATCTCTTCCGCATCGCGCCTCCCCCCTTCCTCTCTAAGAAAGACGAGCCCTTTCTCCTTTGCTTTGGTACGCCAGTCCAGTCCGAGATAGTACTACTATCTCTTTTGCTTTTTCTTCTCCCCCAAAAGGCCTGGCCTGGGAAATCAGAATGAGCTGTCTAAAGTTGAGACTGAAAATGGATCAGGACAATAGATTACTCAGGGAATACCCTTTCACATAGGATTTGGCTTTTGCATTCGCTTGCATGTAAGAATTATTACCCTTTCATTTAGGATTTAGGTAATAGGTAATGTAGCAATGGCTAACCAACAATGACATGGTACTGTTGGAGATGCCCTAATAATGATGATTGCAGCGCTTGTTGTGTATCCCTTTTCCACTGTTTTAATGGAGGCATGGGAGCTGGTCACGCTCTTGCCACGATCCACAACTCACCAAGTCACGAGACATACATACACACACCACCCCCTGGATCTAACAATTTTGGATGGACGCAGTAGCGGTGTAGTGCGGCACAACCATCCGAGCCGGATCTTGGGCGCTTGCACGCAGCTGAGACGTGCGCACAGGTACAGCTCATAGTCTCGTCCACCGGTACGGCGGTGATTAATGTGCGTGCCGCGGCCTAAGAGCATCTTCAACAGCCGCGCTAAAATAGCGCCACGCCGCAAATTGGTCCGTTTTAGCGCGCGTGCAACGCGGCGGGTCGCTCCGCGCTAAAATAGCGCCACGCCACAAATTGGTCCGTTTTAGCGGCGAACGCGGGTCGCCCAATGACGCCAGAAAACGGCAAGCCTTGGCTTATAACGAGTTGGGCGCGGTCGAAAACACTCTCACGCTGCGTGTATTTGGCGCCCACTACAATAAGACGGCACACTCGAGCGCCGCTCTCGCTTCCTCTCTCAATCTTTCACTTTATCCGTCCGAAGCCGCCGCCGCCTTCGGCGATCGCTCAGCGCCTCGCCTATCCTCGTGCCGCCTTAGCCCCATCCTCCTAGTCCTGGCCAAGGCCATACGCCTCCGTCGTCCGAGGAACAATATAGAAGTGCTCATTGCCGCGCCATACCATAAAGGTGTTCGACAAAACGCCTACAAGGTATGTATTGCTCAAACTTCATGAATTTGGTGCGTGTTTTGAATTGTAGTTTTATAGTATAGTATTGAACATTGTAGATGAGTTCGTCAGATAATTCTTCCAAGAAGAATTTGATATGGAAGAGGAGGAGGATCTTGCAATGATCCTAGCTATGCATATCAAAAAAACCCGAAGCACGGTGGTTCGGTTATGGGTCGGCAGAAAATTTGGAGGATAGGATCGATGCCCACAATGATTGATCGGGCATTATTTTGCGGAGAATCCCACATACCCCGAGTCGTATTTTAAATGCGGTTTAGGATGAGCACCGAGTTGTTCAAAGCATTGCGGAGAAACTAGCGAGCCATGACCGCTTTTTCAAAGAAGGAGGAATGCCACGGAGAGCTCGGGCATAGCACCTTTCGAAGGTGACAGCCGCTTGCGTATGTTGGCATACGGTATACCGGTGATCTTGTTGATGATCACTTGGCTATGGGTGAGAGCCAAGCCATCATGTGTCAAAGCGCTTTGCGGGGGAATTGTGCAAGTGTTTGGCGATGAGTATTTGAGATCTCCCAATGTCAAGACGCCGCAAGGCTATTGGCGATGAACAAAGCTCATGGCTTTCCGGCATGCTTGGCTCAATAGATTGCATGCATTGGAGTTGGAAGAATTGTTCAAATGCATGGCATAGGCAATTCCACGGCCAAAAAAAGGGTTTCACTATAATCCTTGAAGCGGTGGCTGATCAGGAGACTTGGATTTGGCATGCATTCTTTGGAATGCCCGGATCTTTGAATGACATCAATGTTGTCAACCGTCACCACCGATGAATAAGATTGCAAGCGGTGAGTTGTCACCGGTGCGATTTGTAACAAATGGCCATACGCATAACTATGGCTATTATCTAGCGGATGGCATCTATCCAAAGTGGCAAACCTTCGTGAAGCCGTTGAAAAAGCCGGAAGGTAAGAAAAATCTTGATTTCCACAATGCTCATGCGGCGCTAGAAAAGATGTGGAGAGAGCATTTGGGATTTTGCAAGCCCAATTTGCTATTGTGAGAGGACCGGCTAGATTTTGGGATCAGAAAATGCTTTGGTACATCATGCACGCTTGTGTGATCATGCATAACATGATCATCGAGAATGATCGTGGCCAAGATTTAGACTACTCACAAGATGAGCTCTTGGGACATCCCGTGCGAAAAGCGACGGAGGGCTGAAAGGGTAGCCCGTTTTATTGCCTCCTATCATGCCATTCGGCGTCCCGCAACGCACAATGAACTTCAGAATGATCTGATTGAAGAGTGGTGGGCATGGCATGGACGACAAAGAGCATGATGATTTCTGCATTCGACATTGTATTGTTCATGAACTATTTGTTGTGTTTATTGCATTATTTGTTGTACTGAACGATAAACTATTTGTTTGAGTTGTAATGATAACGAAATTGAACTATTTATTGTTGATTTATTCGCGTTTGTTTGATCATTTTTGCTCCTTTTCTTTGAAATGTATATCTGGTTTGTGCGGCGCACGCGCTGTATTTTTGCATGCTTTCTTTGAGCGAGCTGCTGCTGCTGCATTATAGCGCCTCTTTGGAGCCGCCACCGGCGGCCGCTTAACCAGCCGGCCGCCGCGACAAACAGGTTTTTAGGCGCTCAGCGATCGATCGTTGGAGATGATCTAAACAAAGGGCGGATTCACGGGTACCCGAGTACTGTACTAGAAGAGGAAGGCTCATGCTCAGCTCACCCGATTGTTGCGGCGAGTTAAGAGCAACTCTACCACACAGCGCAAAACGCACGAAACTGCAAAATAACTGTCAGTTTACATTTTTAGGAAAAAAAAGCGACCAGAATAGAACCCCAAACCATCCCAACCCGTAAATTTTTTTAAGGGGCACCACAAACATCCCGGCCGAACCCGTGAAAATAAGGATTTCGGAGACGACCCGAGAACGACCTGTATACGTGAAAGATCGTTGGCGGGAGTCCAACTGCCAGCTAAAACTTCATAGCTCGCTCCGTCTGCGCGGTCCGGCCGCCGCCAGACGCCTGCCCTCATTGCGCGCCCTTGACCCGTCCGCCCGTCCGCCAAGCTCGCCGGCCGTCCGCCACGCCGCCGGTCGTCCGCCGCGCCAGCCTGCAGTTCTCTTGACGAGGAGCTAGCTAGCTAGCTAGCCAACCAGCCGAATCGATTTGAATGGATCAGCTAGCTAGCTAGCAGCTCAATGGATGCGCCTGTAGCCAGCGAATGGAGGAGTTCGGCTGTCGCGTGCGCGCTGCGGCCGTCTGCTGCTGCAGTTAGCACTGTTGTTGGCTGCGATCAAGATCGCTGGCTGTTGGCCTTCGGCCGGTCGCGCTTCATTGGCGAAACACGAGGAGATGGTCACGGAGGCAGGACACGCACACGCCGAGAGGACGAAGGTCGAGATGGGAAGTGGTGAGGAAGAAGATGATATATTTAGAGAATATTCTTTTTTACGGGTTGATTATACGGGTTCTGTTCGGCTGCAGCTAAAATCGACCCTTATAATCCGTTTTTCTCAGCCCGTAAAACACTTATGTGGGTCGTGGTTTTGCGGGGTCTGCTAGAGTTGCTCTAAGCGCTTGGGGGACAAATGTCGTGCACCCCATCAGGCTAAGAGCATCTTCGGCCTCCCAAGGGCTAGGCAAAAAATAGCGTCTGATTGCCGGCGGTAATTTTGGTGTGGGGGGAACCGATTCCCAGCCGCGACCGCAACAACATCAGCCAAAAAAATTTAAAAAGCCCAAAGTCGACGAAATTCAGTTAAGTTGGACGAAATATAGGCGATTTCATTGATATTTAGGCGAATTTACATAGATGAAAACGTAAAACTACTCCTAGTTCATGCCGAGGAGGTTCTAGAAGACGGTGTAGTCGTCGCCGCCGTCGTCGTCATCGTTGTCGCTCGGCGGCCCGTCCTTCGGGGTGGCCTGGCTGCAACCCTGCCCTGGATCGGTGCTGCGGACCGGCTGGCTCAGCGCAGTGACCTCGTCGCCGCTGTCGGAGAGCACGATGACGCCGCCCTCGTCGCGGCCGCGGCGCCGCTCGGCGATTTCTTCCAGAACACGGCGCTGGCGCTCCATCTCCTGCGCCACGTAGTCCGCGCACGACCAGGCGAGGCCGCTCTCGAGGTCGGCAACCATGGCCTCATGCTCCTGGTTCACCACGGTCGTCGTCAGCTCCTTCTTCGGCTTGACCAGGCGGATGTGGCCGCGGGGAGGGGAAGGGACGCCGCCGCCCTCGTTTATGACGAGGTTGTCATCGCGGCGTCTCTTGTGGCTCGGGCTTGACGGAGACGAGTGCCGCCGACGCCGACCCGGAGGAGCGGGAACCAGAGGACGACGAGGTCGGCGTGTCCATGCGCCTGAGCACCAGGAACTTCCGTGGCGACAGAGAAGGACGACGTCGGGTACTCCAGCCGCGGCTTGTTGCCGCCCTCAATATGCGCGAGCACGGCGGAGAGAGTCCGCTCGGGCGCGCCCCACCATTGATGGCGGCCCTCCGAGTTGTGGCGCCCCCTTGGCGTCGGGCCGCCGTTGGTGGACGCCAGCTGCTCGGCGTGGCGCCGCTGGAAGTACGTGGTCCACAGCGCGTGGTTGTCCGCCGCTTACCGTGGCTGTTGACGCGCTTGCTCCGGCAGGTTGGCCCGGATCGCCGCGATCTCGGCTGGGCGTTCCGCGTCGGAGGGCGGCGGAGGCACGAGAACGCCGCCTGCGCTCAGCCGCCATGCACCCGGCACGCGCATGTCGGGCGGCGTTGGGTAGTTCGCCTCCTGTAGCAGGCGAGCCTCCCACGCGTGCAGCCAGCGGCGGCCGGTTTTTTGGGTGAGAAAGGTGGTCAGCGCTGGAGCGGTGAAGGCAAGAGAGGGATGGCTTGGCGAGTGTGCGGCGAGCGGCGACGAAGGTCGGCTTTTATAGCGGCGAGAGGGCGGGAGCAGTGTGGACACGTGGCGGAAAGGGTGGAGGGCAGGGACGCACGGCGATGGCTCGCCATCACTGCGCCGTCCTTCATCAATGGAAGGCTGACCGGCGACATCATTGATTCGTGCGGGAGCCGAGGCGAGGCGATGAGGACGACGAAGCCTAGTCGCTGACTCGGCGGGCCCACAGGGTGAGAATCCGGCGCGGGTTGTTTTCTCACCGTTTTTCTTTCCCCCGCGCCCCCGGTCGCCGTCCAGCGCGCTGGGTTCGGCCTGGGTCCGCTGGCACCAAGTTTGGCCCAAACCAGCGAAATTTGGGCTCCTGGGAGCGCGACTGGGTGCTTCTTTTGCGCCAGCGATAAAAAAGGTGCCTTGGGGGCCTGTTAGGGGGCGTCGAGATGCTCTAACAAAAATTAGGGAACCCATCAACGCAAGCCAATGCGTCGGCTGTTAGAGCATCTCTAGCAGGTCCCGCAAACCGGGCCATCCGGTAAAATAATCGCTATTTGCATGACGGAGGCTGTAAACCCGGACTGAATATATCACGCAAATTCGGCCGTCCCGGAATTTTTTTTATGGGATCCCTAATCCGCGGGCTCATTTTCTTCATATCTACGAGATTGGGGGCAACTTTTGCAAGGACGTGCAAAATAATAAACGGTTTGCGGGAGGGAACTTTTTTTGACACTGGAAACAGTAGGAGAGGCTCCTACTGCAAATGAATTAATGAAATAGGGTTACATATTGACATGGCACCAGACACCACTTTGGGTGTGGTAAAGAAAAGAAAACTAGGGAGAATACAAAGGGTGTGTTACAACCGTAACGGGAGTTTTATTTAGACTAGACTAGACTAAGGTAGGCAACAATGAACTCCTTATTATCCTCAGAACTCCTGTATTTGAGATTGGCAAAGTCTGACTTGAATCTTTGTTTCCAGGAAGGGACAGAAGGCACAATGTGTTGGAAATAGTGGTTGTTCCTCTCCTTCCATAGGCTCCATGCAGCTACTAGAAAGATGTCCATGAACATAGGTCGGTCCCAAGCCTGCTTGGCTTCTTCCAATAGCTTGAGCATGTGCTGATGGGCTGACCAATGAATGCCCATAATGTTCCAGCATTCAGCACTGAAGGTGCAATGGAAGAACAAGTGCTCAACTGTCTCTTCAACGTGAAAACCACACAACAAGCAGTTCAAGTTGGATCCAATGTTGTAATGTCTTCTTTTGAGCATATTGCGTGTGTTAAGACAGTCTGTCAATAGAAACCAACCGAAGACCTTGTGCTTGGGTATCGATTTTGATCTCCATAGCCATTTGTAAGCAACATGTACCTCTATGTTTCTGAAGCAATAGTCGTAGAAGTTTTTTGCTTTGAACGCGTTGGCACCCCAAATGTAGGTCCAGGTGTCCTTGCCATGCTCTTCTAGTTGGGTGTCATTGATGAGCTGGTTCATCTGCGTGAACTCATCGTACGCCTGAGGAGAGAAGGGCAGCCAGAATGTCTCGTGTGGGTTGTGGCAACACTCAAGTAGTCCCGAATAGAGATGTCTTCATTTTTAGTGTAGGAGAACGCTCAAGGGAAGGCATCCGACAAGATTTCAGTTTGCCATGCATCCTTCCAGAACAGAACCGAGGACCCCTTGTGCACCTTAACCGAAGAAACCCCTCTGAATGTTGGGTTGAGTTGCATAACATCTTTCCACCAGAATGAACCACAAGGGTCCTGGGCATGTGGTATTGTGTGAGGATAATACGTGTCCCAGATCAGATGGACCCAGGGGATGTCCAATCGGTTATAGAACTTTTGCAAGAATTTGAGCAACAGGGCATCATCATGGATGTGTAGGTCGATGATACCCAAACCCCCATGTTTCTTGGGGCGGCAGACTAGGTCCCATGTTGCTAGTGAGTTGCTCTTGGTGCCTTGGTCGGTCTTTTTAATCCAGAGACAACGCCTCCTAATTTTGTCCAGCTGAGCTATGACTTTAGGATTTAATCTTATCGAGCACATGGCAAACATGGCGATGGAGGTGATCCATGAATTCACTAGTGAGAGTTTACCAGCATATGACATCATTGACATAGCAGCAGTGATCCTTCTCTCTGCACGACACACCATCGGCATAAGATCCTGAATGGAAGGCTGAGTGGTACCAAGGGGTAACCCAAGATAGGTGAAGGGCATCTGCAGGAGGGGACTTTCAGCTCCCGCCATGGTCTTCCCCGAGCGCGTCCTCGTCGGAACGCCTCAACGCCGGTGACCACCGGACCCTAGCTGTCGTCCCGTGAGCTGCTGCCATTGTTGTTGGGGAACGTAGTAATTTCAAAAAAATTCCTACGCACACGCAAGATCATGGTGATGCATAGCAACGAGAGGGGAGAGTGTTGTCTACGTACCCTCGTAGACCGAAAGCGGAAGCGTTAGCGCAACGCAGTTGATGTAGTCGTACGTCTTCACGATCCGAACGATCAAGTACCGAACGCACGGCACCTCCGAGTTCAGCACACGTTCAGCCCGATGAGTCCCTCGAACTCCGATCCAGCCAAGTGTTGAGGGAGAGTTTCTTCAGCACGACGGCGTGGTCACGATGATGATGTTCTACCGATGCAGGGCTTCGCCTAAGCACCGCTACAGTATTATCAAAGTGGACTATGGTGGAGGGGGCACCGCACACGGCTAAAAGATCAACAGATCAATTGTTGTGTCTCTAGGGTGCCCCCCTGCCCCCGTATATAAAGGAGCAAGGGGGGAGAGGCGGCCGACCAGAGGCGCGCCCAGAGGAGTCCTACTCCCACCGGAGTAGGACTCCTCCTTTCCTTGTTGGATTAGGAGAGAGAGGGAAGGAGAGAGGGGGAAAGGAAAGGGGGGGCCCTCCTTGTCCAATTCGGACTTGGGGGAGGCTGCTGCCCTTGGCCGCCTCTTCTCTTCCACCAATTGGGCCCATGAGGCCCAATAACCTCCGAGGGGGGGGTTCCAAGAACCCCGGTACTCAGATATATCCGATAACCCCCGGAACCATTCCGGTGCCCGAATATAGTCGTCCAATATATCAATCTTCATGTCTCGACAATTTCGAGACTCCTCGTCATGTCTGTGATCACATCCGGACTCGAACTACCTTGGTACATCAAAACATATAAACTCACAATATAACTCGCCGAAACTTTAAGCGTGCGGACTCTACGGGTTCGAGAACTATGTAGACATGACCGAGAAACGTCTCCGGTCAATAACCAATAGAGGAACCTGGATGCTCATATTGGCTCCCACATATTCTACGAAAATCTTTATCGGTCAGACCGCATAACAACATACATTGTTCCCTTTGTTATCGGTATGTTACTTGCCCGAGATTCGATCGTCGGTATCTCAATACCTAGTTCAATCTCGTTAGCGGCAAGTCTCTTTACTCGTTCCGTAATACATCATCCCGCAACTAACTCATTAGTTGCAATGCTTGCAAGGCTTTAAGTGATGCGTATTACCGAGTGGGCCCAGAGATACCTCTCCGACAATCGGAGTGACAAATCCTAATCTCGAAATACGCCAACCCAACAAGTACCTTCGGAGACACCTGTAGAGCACCTTTATAATCACCCAGTTACGTTATGACGTTTGGTAGCACACAAAGTGTTCCTCCGATAAACAGGAGTTGCATAATCTCATAGTCATAGGAACATGTATAAGTCATGAAGAAAGCAATAGCAACATACTAAACGATCGAGTGCTAGGCTAACGGAATGGGTCAGGTCAATCACATCATTCTCCTAATGATGTGATCTCATTAATCAAATGACAACTCTTTGTCTATCGCTAGGAAACATAACCATCTTTGATCAACGAGCTAGTCAAGTAGGGGCATACTAGTGACACTCTGTTTGTCTATGTATTCACACATGTATCATGTTTCCGGTTAATACATTTCTAGCATGAATAATAAACATTTATGATGATATAAGGAAATAAATAATTACTTGATTATTGCCTCTAGGGCATATTTCCTTCAGTCTCCCACTTGCACTAGAGTCAATAATCTAGATTACACAGTAATGATTCTAACACCCATGGAGCCTTGGTGCTGATCATGTTTTGCTCGTGGAAGAGGCTTAGTCAACGATCTCGCAACATTCAGATCCGTATGTATCTTGCAAATTTCTATGTCTCCCACCGGACTAAATCCGGATGGAATTGAAGCGTCTCTTGATGTGCTTGGTTCTCTTGTGAAATCTGGATTCCTTCGCCAATGCAATTGCACCAGTATTGTCACAAAAGATTTTCATTGGACCCGATGCACTAGGTATGACACCTAGATCAGATATGAACTCCTTCATCCAGACTCCTTCATTTGCTGCTTCCGAAGCAGCTATGTACTCCGCTTCACACGTAGATCCCGCCACAACGCTTTGTTTAGAACTGTACCAACTGACAGCTCCACCGTTCAATGTAAACACATATCCGGTTTGCGATTTAGAATTTTCCGGATCAGTGTCAAAGCTTGCATCAACGTAACCATTTACGATGAGCTCTTTGTCACCTCCATAAACGAGAAACATATCCTTAGTCCTTTTCAGGTATTTCAGGATGTTCTTGACCGCTGTCCAGTGATCCACTCATGGATTACTTTGGTACCTCCCAGCTAGACTTATAGCAAGGCACACATCAGGTCTGGTACACAGCATTGCATACATGATAGAGCCTACAGATGAAGCATAGGGAACATCTTTCATCTTCTCTCTATCTTCTGCAGTGGTCGGGCATTGAGTCTTACTCAACTTCACACCTTGTAACACAGGCAAGAACCCTTTCTTTGCTTGATCCATTTTGAATTTCTTCAAAATTTTGTCAAGGTTTGTGCTTTGTGAAAGTCCAATTAAGTGTCTTGATCTATCTCTATAGATCTTGATGCCCAATATATAAGCAGCTTCACCGAGGTCTTTCATTGAAAAACTCTTATTCAAGTATCCCTTTATGCTATCCAGAAATTCTATATCATTTCCCATCAGCAATATGTCATCCACATATAATATCATAAATGCTCTGAGCTCCCACTCACTTTCTTGTAAATACAAGGCTTCTCCAAAAGTCTCAGATAAAACCAAATGCTTTGATCACACTATCAAAGCGTTTATTCCAACTCCGAGAGGCTTGCACCAGTCCATAAATGGATCGCCGGAGCTTGCACACTTTGTCAGCTCCTTTGGATCGATAAAACCTTCCGGTTGCATCATATACAACTCTTCTTCCGTAAATCCATTCAGAATGCAGTTTTACATCCATTTGCCAAATTTCATAATCATAAAATGCGCAATTGCTAACATGATTCGGACAGACTTAAGCATCGCTACGGGTGAGAAGGTCTCATCGTAGTAAATCCCTTGAACTTGTCGAAAACCTTTTGCAACAAGTCGAGCTTTATAGAAAGTAACATTACCGTCAGCGTCAGTCTTCTTCTTGAAGATCCATTTATTCTCAATGGCTTGCCGATCATCGGGCAAGTCAACCAAAGTCCATACTTTGTTCTCATACATGGATCCCATCTCAGATTTCATAGCCTCAAGCCATTTTGCGGAATCTGGGCTCACCATCGCTTCTTCATAGTTCGTAGGTTCGTCATGGTCGAGTAACATAACTTCCCGAACAGCATTACCATACCACTCTGGTGCAGATCTTGCTTTGGTTGACCTACGAGGTTCAGTAACAACTTGATCTGAAGTTTCATGATCATCAACATTAACTTCCTCACTAATTGGTGTATGTGTCGCAGAAACCGGTTTCTGTGATGAACTACTTTCCAATAAGGGAGCAGGTAAGTTACCTCATCAAGTTCTACTTTCCTCCCACTCACTTCTTTCGAGAGAAACTCCTTCTCTAGAAAGATTCCGAATTTAGCAACAAAAGTCTTGCCTTCGGATCTGTGATAGAAGGTGTACCCAACTGTCCCTTTTGGGTATCCTATGAAGACACATTTTTCCGATTTGGGTTCGAGCTTATCGGGTTGAAGCTTTTTCACATAAGCATCTCAGCCCCAAACTTTAAGAAACGACAACTTTGGTTTCTTGCCAAACCACAGTTCATAAGGCGTCGTCTCAACGGATTTCGATGGTGTCCTATTTAACGTGAATGCAGCCGTCTCTAAAGCATAACCCCAATACGATAGCGGTAAATCTGTAAGAGACATTATAGATCGCACCATATCAAGTAAAGTACGATTACGACGTTTGGACAGACCATTACGATGTGGTGTTCCGGGTGGCGTGAGTTGCAAAACTATTCTGCATTGTTTCAAATGAAGACCAAACTCGTAACTCAAATATTCTCCTCCACGATCAGATCATAGAAACTTTATTTTCTTGTTACGATGATTTTCAACTTCACTCTAAAATTCTTTGAACTTTTCAAATGTTTCAGACTTATGTTTCATTAAGTAGATATACCCATATCTGCTTAAATCATCTGTGAAGGTGAGAAAATAACGATATCCGCCACGAGCCTCAATATTCATCGGACCACATACATCTGTATGTATGATTTCCAACAAATCTATTGCTCACTCCATAGTACCGGAGAACGGTGTTTTAGTCATCTTGCCCATGAGGCACGTTCGCAAGTACCAAGTGATTCATAATCAAGTGGTTCCAAAAGTCCATCAGTATGGAGTTTCTTCATGCGCTTTACACCGATATGACCTAAACGGCAGTGCCACAAATAACTTGCACTATCATTATCAACTCCGCATCTTTTGGCTTCAATATTATGAATATGTGTATCACTACTATCGAGATTCAACAAAAATAGACCACTCTTCAAGGGTGCGTGACCATAAAAGATATTACTCATACAAATAGAACAACCATTATTCTCCGATTTAAATGAATAACCGTCTCGCATCAAACAAGATCCAGATATAATGTTCATGCTCAACGCTGGCACCAAATAACAATTATTCAGGTCTAAAACTAATCCCGAAGGTAGAGGTAGAGGTAGCGTGCCGACCGCGATCACATCGACTTTGGAACCATTTCCCACGCGCATCGTCACCCCGTCCTTAGCCAATCTTCGCTTAATCCATAGTCCTGTTTGAGTTGCAAATATTAGCAATAGAACCAGTATCAAATAACCAGGTGCTACTGCGAGCATTAGTAAGGTACACATCAATAACATGTATATCACATATACCTTTTTTCACCTTGCCATCCTTCTTATCCGCCAAATACTTGGGGTAGTTCCGCTTCAATGACCACCGCTTGCGGAGAAGCACTCAGCCTCGTGCTTAGGTCCAGGCTTGGGTTTCTTCTCCTGAGCAGCAACTTGCTTACTGTTCTTCTTGAAGTTCCCCTTCTTCTTCCCTTTGCCTTTTTTCTTGAAACTGGTGGTCTTATTGACCATCAACACTTGATGCTCCTTCTTGATTTCTAGCTCCGCAGCCTTTAGCATTGCGAAGAGCTCGAGAATCGTCTTATCCATCCCTTGCATGTTATAGTTCATCACGAAGCTCTTGTAGCTTGGTGGCAGTGATTGAAGAATTATGTCAATGACGCTATCATCCGGAAGATTAACTCCCAGTTGAATCAAGTGATTGTTATACCCAGACATTTTGAGTATATGCTCACTGACAGAACTATTCTCCTCCATCTTGCAGCTGTAGAACTTATTGGAGACTTCATATCTCTCAATCCGGCATTTTCTTGAAATATTAACTTCAACTCCTGGAACATCTCATATGCTCCATGGCGTTCAAAACGTCGTTGAAGACCCGGTTCTAAGCCGTAAAGCATGGCACACTGAACTATCGAGCAGTCATCAGCTTTGCTCTGCCAGACGTTCATAACATCTGGTGTTGCTCCTGTAGCAGGTCTGGCACCCAGCGGTGCTTCCAGGACGTAATTCTTCTGTGCAACAATGAGGATAATCCTCAAGTTACGGACCCAGTCCGTGTAATTGCTACCATCATCTTTCAACTTTGCTTTCTCAAGGAACGCATTAAAATTCAACGGAACAACAGCACGGGCCATCTATCTACAAACAACATAGACAAGCAAAATACTATTAGGTACTAAGTTCATGATAAATTTAAGTTCAATTAATCATATTATTAAAGAACTCCCACTTAGATAGACATCCCTCTAATCCTCCAAGTGATCACGTGATCCAAATCAACTAAACCATGTCCGATCATTACGTGAGATGGAGTAGTTTCAATGGTGAACATCACTATGTTGATCATATCTACTATATGATTCATGCTCGACCTTTCGTTCTCCGTGTTCCGAGGCCATATTTGTTATATGCTAGGCTCGTCAAGTTTAACCTGAGTATTCGCGTGTGCAACTGTTTTGCACCCGTTGTATTTGAACGTAGAGCCTATCACACCCGATCATCACGTGGTGTCTCAAAGACGAAGAACTTTCGCAATGGTGCATACTCGGGAGAACACTTATACTTTGATAATTTAGTGAGGATCATCTTATAATGCTACCGTCAATCAATGCAAGATAAGATGCATAAAAGATAAACATCACATGCAATCAATATAAGTGATATGATATGGCCATCATCATCTTGTGCTTGTGATCTCCATCTCCAAGCTCGCCATGATCACCATCGCCACCGGCGCGACACCTTGATCTCCATCGTAGCATCGTTGTCGTCTCGCCAATCTTATGCTTCTCGACTATCGCTACCGCTTAGTGATAAAGTAAAGCATTACAGTAGCATTGCATTGCATACAATAAAGTGACAACCATATGGCTCCTGCCAGTTGCCGATAACTCGGTTACAAAACATGATCATCTCATATAATAAAATTTAGAATCATGTCTTGACCATATCACATCACAACATGCCCTGCAAAAACAAGTTAGACGTCCTCTACTTTGTTGTTGCAAATTTTACGTGGCTGCTACGGGCTTAGCAAGAACCGTTCTTACCTATGCATCAAAACCACAACGATAGTTTGTCAAGTTGGTGTTGTTTTAACCTTCTCAAGGACCGGCGTAGCCACACTCAGTTCAACTAAAGTTGGAGAAACCGACACTCGCCACCACACATGTGCAAAGCATGTCGGTAGAACCAGGTCTCGCGTAAGCGTCACGCGTAATGTCGGTCCGGCCGCTTCATCAAACAATACCGCCAACCAAAGTATGACATGTTGGTAAGCAAGATGACTTATATCGCCCACAACTCACTTGTGTTCTACTCGTGCATATGACATCTACGCATAAAACCTGGCTCGGATGCCACTGTTGGGGAACGTAGTAATTTCAAAAAAAATCCTACGCACACGCAAGATCATGGTGATGCATAGCAACGAGAGGGGAGAGTGTTGTCTACATACCCTCGTAGACCGAAAGCGGAAGCGTTAGCACAACGCGGTTGATGTAGTCGTACGTCTTCACGATCCGACCGATCAAGTACCAAACACACGGCACCTCCGAGTTCAGCACACGTTCAGCCCGATGACGTCCCTCGAACTCCGATCCAGCCGAGTGTTGAGGGAGAGTATCGTCAGCACGATGGCGTGGTGACGATGATGATGTTCTACCGACGCAGGGCTTCGCCTAAGCACTGCTACTATATTATCGAGGTGGACTATGGTGGAGGGGGGCACCGCACACGGCTAAAAGATCAACAGATCAATTGTTGTGTCTCTAGGGTGCCCCCTGCCCCCGTATATAAAGGAGCAAGGGGGGAGAGGCGGCCGGCCAGGGGGCGCGCCAGGAGGAGTCCTACTCCCACCGGGAGTAGGACTCCCTCCCTTTTCCTTGTTGGATTAGGAGAGGAGAGGGAAGGAGAGAGAGGGGGAAAGGAAAGGGGGGCGCCGCACCCCCTCCTTGTCCAATTCGGACTTGGGGGGGGGGGCAGGGGCGCGTGGCTGCCCCTTGGCCGCCTCTCCTCTTCCACCAATTGGGCCCATGAGGCCCAATAACCTCCGGGGGGGTTCAGTAAACCCCCGGTACTCCGGTATATATCCGATAACCCCCGGAACCATTCCGCTGTCCGAATATAGTCGTCCAATATATCAATCTTCATGTATCGACCATTTCGAGACTCCTCGTCATGTCCGTGATCACATCCGGGACTCCGAACTACCTTCGGTACATCAAAACATATAAACTCACAATATAACTGTCATCAAAAATTTAAGCGTGCGGACCCTACGGGTTCGAGAACTATGTAGACATGACCGAGACACCTCTCCGGTCAATAACCAATAGCGGAACCTGGATGCTCATATTGGCTCCCACATATTCTAGGAAGATCTTTATCGATCATACCGCATAACAACATACGTTGTTCCCTTTATCATCGGTATGTTACTTGCCCGAGATTCGATCGTCGGTATCTCAATACCTAGTTCAATCTCGTTAGCGGCAAGTCTCTTTACTCGTTACGTAATACATCATCCCGCAACTAACTCATTAGTTGCAATGCTTGCAAGGCTTTAAGTGTTGTGCATTACCGAGTGGGCCCAGAGATACCTCTCCGACAATCGGAGTGACAAATCCTAATCTCGAAATACGCCAACCCAACAAGTACCTTCGGAGACACCTGTAGAGCACCTTTATAATCACCCAGTTACGTTGTGACGTTTGGTAGCACACAAAGTGTTCCTCCGGTAAACGGGAGTTGCATAATCTCATAGTCATAGGAACATGTATAAGTCATGATGAAAGCAATAGCAACATACTAAACGATCGAGTGCTAGGCTAACGAAATGGGTCAAGTCAATCACATCATTATCCTAATGATGTGATCTCATTAATCAAATGACAACTCTTTGTCTATGGCTAGGAAACATAACCATCTTTGATCAACGAGCTAGTCAAGTAGAGGCATACTAGTGACACTCTGTTTGTCTATGTATTCACACATGTATCATGTTTCCGGTTAATACAATTCTAGCATGAATAATAAACATTTGTCATGATATAAGGAAATAAATAATAACTTGATTATTGCCTCTAGGGCATATTTCCTTCAGTTGTTGGAGCTGCCCCGCGGGCTGTTGCCGCGCGAGCTCGGGGGGTGCGCCCTACCCCCCAGGGCGCGCCTTGTGAGATCGCGACTCTTCTGGTCTCCTCCCGAACCTTCTAGGGTCCCTTCTGGTCCAGAAAAATCACCGTAAAGTTTCATCGTGTTTGGACGTCATTTGGTATTGATTTTCTAAAAAGCCAAAACAAGTAGAAAACAACAAGTGGCAGTGGGCACTGGGTTAATATATTAGTCTCAAAAAATGATATAAAATAGCATAAAAATGCATATAAAGCATCCAAGATTGATAATATAGTAGCATGGAACAATAAAAAATTATAGATACTTTGAAGACGTATCAAGAAGTTACAAGGCGGTTGTTCATGAGAGAACAATAGTTATTTGATATTTTGAACAAAAGGCCATACTCCTATTATGAATAGGATGTATGTTATGAATATTGATAATAAAATTGAACATCCATAATAGTGATGCTAAATGTTGTCAGATGTTGTCAGACTAAAATAATACCACATATGTGTGCCACTGCATTTAGTCATATTGGATAAACCAGCATGGAGAAATTCCATAATGATGGATATTAAAGTCATCTGATTGTGAATCATCCGACACTTGCAACTTTCATCCAAATAGTGAAATAAACTAAAATACCGTTCACAAGCCATAAACAACGAGAAAAGTAATAACTGGAACATTCATGTTGATGTGTGTAGTTCAATACGTGTTGTTGCAAGTAGTGGATTTATCTATGTTCAAGATTGACACAAGAAGATATTTATATTTACTGAGACATAAATCTAGATCTTTTGAAATGTTTTGAAAGGTTTTTCCAGAACGAAGTAGAGCCAATTGTAACAAAATTTATGTATCTACAATTGGATTGCAGAAAGAATTTAAGTTACGAATTTAGTGAATGTCTGATGAGCTATGAAAAGAATTTTATAGATTGCACTTCCCAGAACATTACTAAGAGTAGAATGTTTTGAGTAGATATAATCAAGCTATGTATGACATGGTGAGATCAAAGATGACATTGGTTATTTTGCCAATATACTTTTTAATGTGATGCTTTAGAGACTGTGACTTTTACACTGAAAAGAGTGCCATCAAATTTGTTGAAATAAGTGTTACTTTGTAGGTTATCCCAAATGATTGTGTATTCCTCTATTACTATGCCAAGGCAAAGTGTTTTGCCACAGATTATGGAAATTTTGAAGAAAATGCTTTTCCGCAAAAGAGTGAGTGGGAGGACACAGTGCAACTCAACAAGATTACAGAATCTTCGTGATCAGGTCAAAGAAAAGAAACACTGGAAGTAATTCTAGAATTTCCTACTGCGACTGATACGAAAGCCTCTACATGAGATATAGAGACTTCGACCGAACTTGCAGCTGAACTATATAGATTGAGCAAATTCGTGTAGACCTTTGTGGTGTGGAGACGAAATTTTTTTGAACAAACAATGAACCTATAATACACAAAGAAGCATTGATGGGCCCTAACTCCGAGAATTGTCTATATGCCAACATAATCAGAGATAGTATCTATTCACATAATTTAAGCTTAGAACTTGATGGACCCTTCGAAAGACTTAGAGTCTAAAGAATAGTGATGAGCCACAAGCATAGGGGATCAATCGTACTCCTTTCAATAAGTAAGAGTGTTAAACCCAACGAGGAGCAAAAGGAAATGATAAGCTGTTTTCAACAAGGTATTCTCTGCAAGTACTGAAAGTAGCGGTGATAGATAGTTTTGTAGCAAGATAATTCGTAACAATTAACAAGTAGCAACTGTAACAAAGGTGCAACAACGTGGCCCAATCCTTTTAATAGCAAAGGACAAGTCGGAAAATTCTCTTATATAAATCAAAGTGTTCTCGAGGACACATCGGAATTGTCGTCTAGTCACGTTCATCATGTTTAGTTGATTCGCTTTGCTACTTTGATAATTTGATATGTGGGTGGATCGGTGCTTGGGTGTTGTTCTTACTTGAACAAGAAACCCACTTATGATTAACCCCTCTCGCAAGCATCCGCAACTACGAAAGAAGAATTAAGATAAATCTAACCATAACATGAAACATATGGATCCAAATCAGCCCCTTACGGGATAACTCATAAACTAGGGTTTAAGCTTCTATCACTCTATCAACCCATCATCTACTTATTACTCCAGAATGCCTTCCTTTAGGCCCAAGTATGGTGAAGTGTCATGTAGTCGACGTTCACATGCCACCACTAGTGGAATAAACAACATACATATCATCAAAATATCAAATGAATACCAACATCACATGATTACTTATAACAAGACTAAAGACTTCTCACATGTCCTCAAGAACAAAAGTAACTACTCACAAATCATATTCATGTTCCAGATCAGAGGGGTGATGAATATGCTTGAGGATCTGAACATTTATTCTTCCACCAAATAAACCAATTAGTATCAACTACAAGATGTAATCAACACTACTAGCAACCCATAGGTACGAGTCTGAGGTTTGGGGACAAAGATTGAATACAAGAGATGAACTAGGGTTTGAGATGAGATGGTTCTGGTGAAGATGTTGATGAAGATTAGTCCTCCCATGATGAGAGGATCATTGGCGATGTTGATGGCTTCGATTTCCCCCTCCCGAAGGGAAGCCCCAGCGAAATCGCTCCGCCGGAAAGCAAAAGTGCTCCTGTCCAGGTGCCGCCTCAAGACGGAGGTGCTTCATCCCAAAAGTCTTCTTCTGATTTTTTTAGGGCAAATGGCTTTAGATAACAGAAGATGGGCACCGGAGGCCTGCCAGGGGGCCCACAAGCTCGGTAGGCGCGCCCAGGGGGTAGGGTGCGCCCCCTGAGCTTGTCGCTCCCTAGTGCCCCCCTCCTGGTATTTCTTCCGCCAATATTTTTATATATTCCAAACAATTATCCGTAAATTATCATGTCATTTGGAGTTGTGTAGAATAGCTATCTCTGCTATAGCCTTTTCCGGTCCAGAATTCCAGCTGCCGGCAATCTCTGTGAAACTTGCAAAATAAGAGAGAAAGGGCATAAGAATAGCATCATTAAGTGAAATGATGACCCAAAACAAAATAAATAACAGTAGGAAAACATGATCCAAAATGGATGTATCAAATAGTAATGGATCTATATACTGACAAAGATAAAAATGTTCTATAATGCTTGACTTGTTAAAATAGTTTACGACAAGATAATGGAGTTGACTGTGAGAAGATTGTCTCACCTTAGCAATACTTAAAGGCAGTTCAGGTTAAACTAGCAACTACTAAATAGTTCAATTATGAGATATAATAGATGGATGTCAAAATGATTCCCATGAGATGGAAATAGAACCAAGGTTGTATATTTGATACGGTCCAAGGTAATTTCGTCGATCCAGAGGGTGCTAATAAGTGTGCAAACTTCAAGAGATCCTATAATGATCTGAAGCAAGCATAGTGGAGTTGGAATCTTCGTACTGATGAAATGGTCAAATAATTTGATTTCATCGAGGAAAGCGAAGATGCTTGTATTTACAAGAAAGTAAGTGCGAGCATGGTAATATTTCTAAACACTGTATTGTTGATTGGAAATTATATAAATTTCTTGACACGGATTAAGACTTTATTGAAATTAGTTTTTCAGTAAAGTACTTAGGCAATATATAGCCTGGTATTAGGAATAAATCTATGGATATAGTAGTGTCTAAGTGGGCTTAGCCAAAATACATATTGACAGAATAATAAAGCCGTTTAGTATGAAATACACAAGAAGAGTTTCTTGTCAAAGTCACATGGAAGGAGTTTTAAGAAAGAATCGGTATCCTGAAACACTGCTGAAAGTCCAATTAAGCGTCTTGATCTATCTCTACAGATCTTGATGCCCAATATGTAAGCAGCTTCACCGAGGTCTTTCATAGAAAAACTCTTATTCAAGTATCCTTTTATGCTATCCAAAAATTATATATCATTTCCAATCAGCAATATGTCATCCATATATAATATTAGAAATGCTACAGAGCTCCCACTCCATTTCTTGTAAATACAGGCTTCTCCAAAAGTCTGTATAAAACCATATGCTTTGATCACGCTATCAAAACATTTATTCCAACTCCGAGAGGCTTGCACCAGTCCATAAATGGATCACTGGAGCTTGCACACTTTGTTAGCACCCTTTGGATCGACAAAACCTTCTGGTTGGATCATATACAACTCTTCTTCCAGAAATCCATTCAGGAATGCAGTTTTGACATCCATTTGCCAAATTTCATAATCATAAAATGTGGCAATTGCTAACATGATTCAGACAGACTTAAGCATCGCTATGGGTGAGAAAGTCTCATCGTAGTCAACTCCTTGAACTTGTCGAGAACTTTTCGCAACAAGTCGAGCTTTGTAGACAGTGACATTACCGTCAGTGTTAGTCTTCTTCTTGAAGATCCATTTATTCTCTATGGCTTGCCGATCATCGGGCAAGTCAACCAAAGTCCACACTTTGTTCTCATACATGGATCCCATCTCAAATTTCATGGCCTCAAGCCATTTCGCGGAATCTAGGCTCATCATAGCTTCCTCATAGTTCGTAGGTTCGTCATGGTCAAGTAACATGACGTCTAGAACCGGATTGTCGTACCACTCTAGTGCGGATCTTACTCTTGTTGACCCACGAGGTCCGGTAGTAACTTGATCAGAAGCTTCATGATCATCATCATTAGCTTGCTCACTAATTGGTGTAGGAATCATTGGAACTGATTTCTGTGATGAACTACTTTCCAATGAGGGAGCAGGTACAATTACCTCATCAAGTTCTACTTTCCTCCCACTCACTTCTTTCGAGAGAAACTCCTTCTCTAGAAAGGATCCATTCTTAGCAACGAAAATCTTGCCTCCGGATCTGTTATAGAAGGTGAGGGAGTCCTGGATTAGGGGGTATCCGGACAGCCGGACTATGACCTTTGGCCGGACTATTAGACTATGAAGATACAAGATTGAAGACTTCGTCTCGTGTCCGGATGGGACTCTCTTGGCATGGAAGACAAGCTTGGTGATGCGGATATGTAGATCTCCTCCTGTTGTAACCGACTATGTGTAACCCTAGCCCCCTCCGGTGTCTATATAAACCGGAGGGTTTAGCCCGTAGGGCAACAACAATCATACCATAGGCTAGCTTCTAGGTTTTAGCCTCTACGATCTCGTGGTAGATCAACTCTTGTATTACTCATATCATCAAGATCAATCAAGCAAGAAGTAGGGTATTACCTCCATCGAGAGGGCCCGAACCTGGGTAAACATTGTGTCCCTTGTCTCCTATTACCATCCACCTTAGACGCACAGTTCGGGACCCCCTACCTGAGATCCACCGGTTTTGACACCGACATTGGTGCTTTCATTGAGAGTTCCACTGTGTCATCGCCGTAAGGAGGAATGTCTCGTCTCGTTGTCAAGGACAGCGTCACCTCTGGGGGATCCCTGGCTGTCGGCCAGACCCTTCGGTTGGGCGAGTTTGTCGTGACCGCCAGTTCAGCTGCCGCGCCGACGATGACTTCTCGGGTCATCAAAAACAGCCTCCACGTCGACTCGGAACTTGCCGAGCAGATGGATCCGATGGAGCTCTCCTCCCTGAACGAGCTCTTGGATCGCATCGCCGCTTTGGGAGTCGCTACGGACTATGATCGGATCGGGCTTAAACCCGACCAAAGGGAGATTAACTCTCCGCCGGCCACCCATGAGATAGCGGTGGTGGAGGAAAATTGCGGTAATCCTTCCTCAATCTTGAGGACAAACTATGTCTGGATTCCAGAGCTCTCCGAGCCGGATACCCGTATACGGAAGGACATCTCCCAAGCTTTGAACTTAGAATCAGCCAGTGGGCCAGACCTATCGGGCGACATCCCGGATCCTGAACTTTCAAGATCGGAAACTCCCATGCCCCTGGGTCTCAGATCGGGTCAGGGTCCGGACTCAAATCCGCCCACCCACCCAGATACAAGCGATCTCTCCCACATTAGACAAGAGCCCCAGGAAACAGTACATCACTATTGGGCCAGATTCCTCCTTGTAATGAACAAGGTAAAGGACTGCCATGAGGAAGACGCAATTTTACTCTTCTGCAATAATTGCACGGACAAGGGAATCCTTAACGCCATAAGTCAGCAAGAACATAGCGCGCCGCCGACTTGGTGGCCATAATGCAGAGTATCTTCTGCGATGGAGAGTGCCTGGGAAACCGAAGCAAAATTTTGGGATAACCCAGCCCTGGCTAAACACCCAGTCCGAATTAAAAGGGTGCAGCCTCATAAGTCGCTCGATTCAATAGCGAAAAAACAAAAGCCCGCTGTAGGGCATGGAACCGTATTGGAGGGATGGCTTAACGGACCCTGCAAAATTCACAGTACGGCGGATACCACACCAACACACAGCCTTAGAGCATGTTGGGTACTCCGGCAGGTTGCTAAAAGCAGCGAGGATCTGCCCATTCAAAATACTGCAGAGCAACATCCCATGAATCACAATACAGTCCTAATAGTCTTTGAGACATTCGCCTCAAATAATATGCGCAAGCGAGCACTCCGCAGCCTTGCCGAGATCTGCCAGGTGGCAGCAATAAATCCATGGAGCAACACGGCTATCACCTTCAATGCCAGTGATGAACCTAAAAGCCGAACAGCCCGAGTACCAGCCGCATTAGTCCTCAGTCCAATTGCGGACAGCTTTCGGCTCACTAAAGTATTCATGGACGGTGGCAACAGATTAAACCTCATTTACGAAGAAACTATCCAGAAAATGGAAATAGACTGGAACCGCATTGAGCAAAGCAGCAAAACCTTTCGAGGAATCATCCCTAGTCGGGAGGCACGTTGCGCTGGAAAAATCACACTGGATGTGGTATTCGGCACACCAGAAAATTACAGGTCCGAAGAAATAACATTCCAAGTGGCCCCGTTCAGTAGCGGATACCACGCCCTTCTAGGGCGGGAGGCATTCACGATCTTCCAAGCTATACCCCATTATGGGTACATGAAGCTCAAAATGCCTGGGCCCAATGGAATTATCACTCTAGCTAGTGACCCGGACATAGCGCTCCATGCCGAAAACAAAACAGCCGCACTAGCCCTCGAGGCACTATCCGAAGCCCTAGCGGCAGATGAGTTAATTGCGCTACACTCCACCGTGGACAGGGATGACGTGATACTCGACAAAAGATCTAAGCCCACCTCTTTCAAACCAGCGGACGAAATAGTCAAATTCCAAGTCCACCCAACGGACCCTAATAAAACAGCCTCAATCGGGGCATAGTTAAACCCCGCTGCGGACGCCGCACTACGGGAGTTCCTACGAGAGAACTGGGATATATTCGCCTGGCACCCATCATATATGCTAGGAATCCCCACGCAGGCTGGCCGAACATAGCCTTAACATCCTAAAAGGATTCAAGCCGGTCAAGCAGACTCTTCGGCGTTTTTCTTAACCTAAGCGACAAGCTATGGGGGAGGAGCTAGCCAAGTTATTGGAGGCCGGATTCTTCAGAGAAATAAAACATCCCGACTGGCTAGCAAACCTGGTGATGGTACCAAATAAGGACAAATCCTGGCGCCTATGTGTCGATTTCAAAGACCTCAATAAGGCCTGCCCAAAGGATCCCTTCCCTCTACCCCGCATCGATCAAATTATCGACGCCACCACGGGACACGACTTACTGTGCTTCCTCAACGCATACTCCGGCTACCATCAAATCAAAATGGCCGAGTCTGACCAAGCTGCAACGGTGTTTATCACACCATACAACCCCTTCTGTTTCAACACAATGCCTTTTGGGATCAAGAACGCCGGTGCAACGTATCAACGCATGATTCAGATATGCCTGGAAAAGAAGATCGGCAAAACAGTGGAAGCCTACATAGACGATGTGGTCGTCAAAACTAGACACATCGACTCTTTAATAGACGACTTGAGGCTTACGTTCGACAACCTCCGAACATATGACATCAAGCTCAATCCGGAAAAATGCGTTTTCGGCGTGCCCGCCGGAAAGCTCCTGGGTTTCATCGTCTCCAGTAGAGGAATCGAAGCAAATCCAGCTAAAATCCGAGCCCTGTCACAATTGGCCACCCCAACAGACCTCAAGCAAATCCAGAAATTAACTGGATGTGTTGTGGCCTTAAGCCGCTTTATCTCCCAATTAGGAGAAAAGGCACTACCTCTCTATCGCCTTCTTCGACGCACCAATCACTTCGAGTGGACGGATGCTGCCACGGCCGGACTGGAAGAAATAAAAGCCATACTGGCCACCAACCCAATCCTGGTCGTGCCAAACATCGGCGAACCAATGCTGCTATATATAGCGGCAACTCATCAAGTCGTAAGCGTAGTGCTTGTCGTCGAACAAGAAACGGACGGACATAAATTTCCCTTTCAAAAGCCGGTATACTATGTATCCACCGTCCTCGCCCCATGCAAATCACGGTACCCGCATTATCAAAAGATAGCGTATGCGGTATTCATGGCATCCTGGAAACTACGACACTACTTTCAAGAGTGTTCAATTACAGTGTCCTCGGAAGTGCCACTGAACGACATAATAAACAACCGCGACGCCACAGGCCGGATTGCGAAATGGGCCATTGAGCTCCTCCCGTTCGACATAACATATAAACCTCGGCGAGCTATTAAGTCGCAGGTGTTGGCCGATTTCGTCGCCGAATGGACGGAAGCCGAACTCCCTAAAGAGTACGGCGCATACTCCAATTGGATTATGCACTTTGACGGCTCCAAAATGTTGGCTGGTCTGGGGGCTGGCGTCGTCCTGACGTCCCCCACCGGAGACATAGTCCAATATGTACTCCAAATAATGTACACAAACTCCAACAATGCCGCCGAATACGAGGCCCTGTTACACGGTCTCCGGATGGCAGTTTCCATGGGCATTCAACGCTTGGAGGTGCGCGGGGACTCGAACCTCGCAATATCCCCAATAAATGGAGACTTCGACGCTAAAGACCCGAAAATGGCCGCTTATCGCAATGTCGTACTCAAGATGTCAGCTCGGTTCGAGGGGCTCGAATTCCACCATGTGGCTCGGGAAAATAATCAGGCGGCGGATATCCTCGCCCGTATCGGCACCAAGCGCGATCCGGTCCTACCCAACATATTCTTGGAAAGGCTGTTTAAGCCATCTGTGGTATGGGAAGGGGAAACAAGCAATAATAGCCCGGACCCGGCTACAATGCCAGATACCGAACACTCTGACATAATTGGTGGCTCCGCCACCGAAATAACACCTTCATCCCACGTAATAATGGCCGTCATCGCCCCATGGACTGAACCATTCCTGGCCTACTTAACCAGACAGGAACTTCCCGAAGACCAAAATGAGGCACGCTGCATTGTGTGGCGATCTAAAGCTTACAAGGTCCACGAGGGAGAGCTCTATAAGAAGAGCACCACCGGAGTCCTTCAAAGGTGCATCTCCGAAGAGGAAGGGCGGAAGCTTCTGGTGGAAATCCACGCCGGACTCGGTGGCCACCACACCGCAGCCCGGGCCCTCGTAAGTAAGGCCTTTCGTACAGGATTTTATTGGCCAACGGCCCGGGCAGATGCACAGGACCTTGTTCAACGCTGCTTAGGTTGTCAGCTTTTTGCAAACCAAAGCCATATGCCACCCGTCGCCCTACAAACAATCCCCATTACCTGGACTTTTGCGGTCTGGGGGCTTGATATGGTTGGACCCCTTAAAGGGGGAACCCATAAGAAAAAATACCTACTGGTCATGGTGGATAAATTCACCAAATGGATAGAAGCCAAGCCTATTAAAACGGCTGAATCCGGACCAGTGATAGACTTTATATCCGGGATTGTACACCGTTATGGTGTCCCCCACAGCATCATCACTGACAACGGCACGAACTTTACTGCTGACGAGGTGAAACTATGGTGCAGCAACATGGGCATCAAGCTCGATTATGCTTCTGTCTATCATCCACAAACCAACGGTCAAGTTGAACGAGCAAATGTTCTTATCATGAGCGGCATCAAACCCAGATTAGTGCGGTCCTTAAAGGAATCTAACACGCACTGGGTAGAGGAGCTCGACTCCGTACTCTGGGGGCTGCGGACCACGCCAAATCGTACTACCGGATACAAACCGTTCTTTATGGTGTACGGTGCAGAGGCGGTTTTGCCCTGCGACATAATTCATGACTCACCTCGAGTGCGCATGTATGAAGAAAGAGAGGCCGAGCTCGATCGACAGGACAATTTGGACGCCCTCGAGGAGGAGCGTGACGCAGCAAAAGCTCGTTCCACATTCTATCAGCAACAGGCTAGAAGATACCAAAGCAGAGAAGTATGGGCCAAAACTTATAATGTTGGTGAACTAGTTCTACGCCTACCGGAGAAGAAAAAGAACAAGCTCAAGCCCAAATGGGAGGGTCCCTTCGTTATCGACCAGGTTCTAACCGATGGAGCGTACCGTCTGCGGGATGCATCGGACAATCGACTCGAGCCAAATCCATGGAACGCAGCCAGACTCCGAAGATTCTATGCCTAGTGCCGGACTCCGTGTTCGTCTCCTTACCTCTGTCCAATTTTTATATATTCATTATCTGTCTTTTCTATCTTTCTTTCTTCCCCTTCCCTTTCGAGGCCTTGAAGGTCTAAGATGCGTTTTGATTACACAACCTCGATGCGTTAGCCGCGCTCATTATACCTGGGGGCTTCTTGTACGGAAGCTTAATTATTTTATGGGCTTCACACCCCGCACATGTGTTATGCTTCCGCATGTACCTTTTTTCGCCACTATATGCGTCGATATGACTTTTGTTTTGGCCAAGCTGGGTTGCCTGGCTCTTGTATTTATGCCCTACGTTCCCGTTAATTCGGCTAGGGCATAAGGGGAGCACCTCTGCGATTATTCTTGCCAGTCACCGGATGTGTACCTCGAGGCGGGTCAAGCCGAAAGCTAGCGTTCTTAAGGGAATATTCGGTCGGTGAATAAAAGATGACTTTTTATTTTTTCCACCTGCCCCCAGATGTTTTTTCCTGCGTTTCTCCTCGCAGTTCGGACATGCACATTGGGGCATGTGTACCCAGGGAAAGGAACCCTTAACGGAACTATTCTCCCTGGAAGATGTTTCTTACTAACCATGTAATATAACATAACTAGTTGGGTACTTCTCTGTTCAAGAAATTATGACCCATACGCCTGGTTTCCATGCATACCCCGGTTTTTATATAGCTGAGCAGGTATTCGGATACACTCCGGACTATCGGGTCCAGAGGTTGAAGCGAAAAGGTCCGCCATGACAAATGATTTACAATCCGGCTAGAGACATTATACATGTCATTTAAATTACAAAGTCACTTAGACTGATTAAATTCTTCTTCTATGCCATCCAACAGGCTGTCTAGCCTACAATCCTGTTGGGAATATTTGGCGGCTAATTCTACTTGGTCATACACTAAACTGGCAGGGATTTCTTTCCCATCAGGCCCCACTGGTCCGACCTCGGCCATGTGTTTTGGGTCAGCCTTAGTATACCGCGTCTTCACCATGGCCCAGGCTTCCTTGGCACCTTGACGGCAGGCTGATATCTTCCATAGTCGGAAGCGCCGCCGCGCTCCCTTGAGCTTCTCCGCAAGCTCTCCGAGGCCTTCGGGCAGGGAGACGGATGGCCACAAGGCCCGGGCAATACCTTGCATCACCTGCCGAACTTGTTCGTGCAGTTGCAAGAGCTCTAGTAGAAGATCACCCGCAGACCCGGGCATCTCATTCGCAGGACGACCTGTTAGCATACCTATAGACATAACCATGTTAGCTGGCTTCTTCGCCGAACTCTTTTTAAAGTGCGTTCAAGCACTTACTAAAAATGCCGCCTCGAAGCCGCTTGCTCTCCTTCATGGAGTCCGACAGCTGGGCGCGGACATCCTTTAGTTCCTCGCTCAGCCGGGTATTGGCATCTTGGAGATCGTTTTTCTCTGGCCTAACCTTTGTGAGCACGCGCTCGCCAGCCTTTAGCTGCCGTCTGACATGTTGCTCATCCAGATTCACTCCGACGTCATCTGCAATATTTCTTGTCAGCATTATGTGCATGCCGCATCCTATACGGTACCTGTCATTCTTTAAAGCAGGTGTTACCGGAGGGGGCCTTTTCAGAATCCTTCAATGCGGCCTCTGCGGTCCGTAGACGGGCCTTGCACTCTTCCAGCTCCTGAGATAATTGGGTATTCTTCTCTGCAAGAACCTGGATAGGCAATGATCCTTAAATCAGTTGGGCCAACTTCTTCAACTCTCAGGGGCTGCTACTATATGTAATCATCAAATTTGCTTACCCGTATATCTTTTACATACTGGTCTGTGGCTCTGGCAAGACCATTTTGAGCAGCACGGATGTACGCGTCTCTCGAATTGAAGGCATCAAATGCCTATTGGGAGAAACAAGCGTCGCGAAGTACGGACCGGCGACGCCTGTGGTTCATGGCGCTCTCCACTTCGGAGTTTGTAGCGGATATTTTATCCGCATCCTCTGTAGGAGGAACGTCCGACGTGTGCCCTGCCTCCGTGTCCGGCCCTGGAGTCCGGCTAGTGGAGGCGTGATCGGCAACCTCTCCGGGTATAGTCCAGCGAGTGTTTTTCCTTCGGGAAACATGGGTGTTATTATGTTTTCAAAGACAATACCCACGGGGCAAGATTTTATGTCATACCTCTGCGCTGGCGTCTCGGTTCGGACCGCTTTCCTTTTCAGCCTGTCTGACCCCGGTACACCTTGTTGGCTACTCGCCACGGGCTCGGCATGGCGTCCGGAGGACCTTCCCTGTAAAACACCATATATATACTGTCGGTGAGGCGCGCAGAAAGATATGCTCCCCAAAGGTTGGGCCTCTGGTCTCACTTACCTACGAGGCAGGGAGTAGCCCCGGATAGTCGGTTGTGATAGCCACCATGACCTCGTCACGGCTTAATTGGTAAAATATCCTATCGATTAGCTCCACAAATATGTCTGGATCCTCTTGAAGGTCGGGGTCGAGGGACCGCTCAGGTTCCTCTGGTTATGGAGGTGGGCTATTGATCTCCCTTACTGCTTGCGCAACTCCTACAATGAACAAGTAAAATAAAATATCTATCGCGAAAATGTGGAAGGGAAGGGCACTAAAAGTGGCAGCTTACCCAACTCGGAGGATTGTACATGGAGAATCCGTCCCGTGGCTTGATGCGGAGGAACTCCTCTTCCTCTCCCTCATACAGACTGGACAGAGTTTTTGTCAGAGCGGCAACTGAGTCCGGCCCCTTACGGCCACAGCGGGTAGCGTCATCTTCCCCGTTAAAATCCCACATGGGGCTGCCTCGATATTGAAGCGGCTGCACCCCTCGCATAATGCATATTGACATGACCTCGATTGTAGTCAGTCCTGATAGAGCCAATACCTTTATTCGGCCCATCAGTTAAGAAACGTCTCTATCATCTTCCTCCTGAGGGCTCCTTGGTCGCCAGCTCAGGCGCTTCTTCAGAGGAGCATTGTTGAACTCAGGAAGGCCGATCCGAACAGGATCCGGAAGGGGGACGTCCTCTATGTAGAACCACTCTGACCAGTCTTCGGACGTCTTCTTCGGGGTACCAGATAGGTATCTGGTCCCGGCGATGCGCCATATCTCGGCTCCGCCCACCTGAAATATAGAGCCTCCCTGTGTACGGGGCACAAAGCAGAATAACGTTTTCCACAGTGTGAAATGGGCTTCGTAGCCCAGGAACAGCTCGCAAAGGGCCACATATCCGGCGATGTGTAATATGGAGGCAGGGGTGAGATTATGCAATTGGAGGCCGTAAAACTCCAAGAGTCCTCGCAGGAACGGATGGATTGGAAATCTGAGTCCCCTTAATAAATAAGGAATGAGGCATACCCGCTCCCCCTTGGAGGGGTCGGGAAGGCTCTCCGCTTGCTCTCCGCCATTATAGGTGGCAAGCCCGGCTCGAACTGGCACCATGTACCCCGGAGGGAGGAATCCCTGGGTCTGTAGCTCCACTAATTGACCATGCAGGATGGAACACTTCATCCAATCTCCGGGCTTAGAGCTACAGGGGCAAGAGGAGGAGCTGCGCGGACCGGCCATGTTGGAATGGGTTTCGCTCGGGCGCGCTCCGATGAATGCTCGCTGAAGGATGGTGTGATTTGGATCTGAGAATCTTCGTCTCTTTAAATAGGCGGCTTGTTCACATAGCCAGGGTGTTACCTGTAAAAATGCCCTGGCTCCTCGCATTCGTCCGACACGTGGAAGATGGCCATTATGGGGCGTAGAAGCCAAGGAGCGCAAGCATTTATGACAAGCCGGACATTATTTAACAGGTTTCAGGATTTGGAGAAGAACCCGCCTTGCAATGCCGAAGACAATCTGCGCGCCGGACTCATTGTCATTGAAGCCTGGTTCAGGGGCTACTGAGGGAGTCCTGGATTAGGGGGTATCCGGACAGCCGGACTATGACCTTTGGCTGGACTGTTAGACTATGAAGATACAAGATTGAAGACTTCATCTCGTGTCCGGATGGGACTCTCTTGGCGTGGAAGGCAAGCTTGGCGATGCAGATATGTAGATCTCCTCCTGTTGTAACCGACTATGTGTAACCCTAGCCTCCTCCGGTGTCTATATAAACAGGAGGGTTTAGCCCGTAGGGCAACAACAATCATACCATAGGCTAGCTTCTAGGGTTTAGCCTCTACGATCTCGTGGTAGATCAACTCTTGTATTACTCATATCATCAAGATCAATCAAGCAGGAAGTAGGGTATTACCTCCATCGAGAGGGCCCGAACCTGGGTAAACATTGTGTCCCTTGCCTCCTGTTACCATCCACCTTAGACGCACAGTTCGGGACCCCCTACCCGAGATCCGCCGGTTTTGACACCGACAGAAGGTGTACCCAACAGTTTCCTTTGGGTATCCTATGAAGACACATTTCTCCGATTTGGGTTCGAGCTTATCAGGTTGAAGCTTTTTCACATAAGCATCGCAGCCCCAAACTTTAAGAAACGACGACTTGGGTTTCTTGCCAAACCACAGTTCATATGGTGTCGTCTTAACGGATTTAGATGGTGCCCTATTTAACGTGAATGCAGCCGTCTCTAAAGCATAACCCCAAAACAATAGCGGTAAATCAGTAAGAGACATCATAGATCGCACCATATCTAACAAAGTGCGGTTACGACGTTCAGACACACCATTACGTTGTGGTGTTACGGGTGGCGTGAGTTGCGAAACTATTCCGCATTGTTTTAAATGAAGACCAAACTCGTAACTCAAATATTCACCTCCATGATCAGATTGTAGAAACTTTATTTTCTTGTTACGATGATTTTCCACTTCACTCTGAAATTCTTTGAACTTTTCAAATGTTTCAAACTTATGTTTCATCAAGTAGATTTACCCATATCTGCTCAAATCATCTGTGAAGGTCAGAAAATAACGATACCGCCGCGAGACTCAACACTCATTGGACCACATACATCAGTATGTATTATTTCCAACAAGTCTGTTGCTCGCTCCGTTGTTCCGAAGAACGGAGTCTTAGTCATCTTGCCCATGAGGCATGGTTTGCAAGCCTCAAGTGATTCATAATCAAGTGATTCCAAAAGCCCATCAACATGGAGTTTCTTCATGCGCTTTACACCAATATGACCTAAACGACAGTGCCACAAATAATTTGCACTATCATTATTAAACTTATATCTTTTGGCTTCAATACTATGAATATGTGTATCACTACTATCGAGATTCAATAAAAATAGACCACTCATCAAGGGTGCATGACCATAAAAAATATTACTCATATAAATAGAACAACCATTATTCTCTGATTTAAATGAATAACCATCTCGCATCAAACAAGATCCAGATATAATGTTCATGCTTAACGCTGGCACCAAATAACAATTATTCAGGTCTAAAACTAATCCCGAAGGTAGATGTAGAGGCGCGTGCCGAGGGCGATCACATCAACTTTGGAACCATTTCCCACGTGCGTCGTCACCTCGTCCTTAGCCAATCTTCGCTTAATCCGTAGCCCCTGTTTCGAGTTGCAAATATGAGCAACAGAACCAGTATCAAATACCCAGGCGCTACTGCGGGCATTAGTAAGGTACACATCAATAACATGTATATCAAATAGACCTTTCACTTTGCCATCCTTCTTATCCGCCAAATACTTGGGGAAGTTCCGCTTCTAGTGACTAGTCCCTTTGTAGTAGAAGCACTCAGTCTCAGGCTTAGGTCCAGACTTGGGTTTCTTCACTTGAGTCGCAACTTGCTTGTCGTTCTTCTTGAAGTTCCCCTTCTTCCCTTTACCCTTTTTCTTGAAACTAGTGGTCTTGTTGACCATCAACACTTAATGCTCCTTCTTGATTTCTACCTCCGCAGCCTTTAGCATTGCGAAGAGGTCGGGAATTGTCTTATCCATCCCTTGCATATTATAGTTCATCATGAAGCTTTTGTAGCATGGTGGCAGTGATTGAAGAACTCTGTCAATGACACTATCAACTGGAAGATTAACTCCCAGTTGAGTCAAGTGATTATGATACCCAGACATTTTGAGTATATGTTCACTGACAGAACTATTCTCCTCCATTTTGCAGCTGTAGAACTTATTAGAGACTTCATATCTCTCATTCCGGGCATTTGCTTGAAATATTAACTTCAAGTCCTGGAACATCTCATATGCTCCATGACGTTCAAAACGTCGTTGAAGTCCCGGTTCTAAGCCGTAAATCATGGCACACTAAACTATCGAGTAGTCCTCAGCTTTGCTCTGCCAGGCGTTCACAACGTCCGGCGTTGCTCCTGCAGCGGGTCTTGCACCTAGCGGTGCTTCCAGGATGTAATTCTTCTGTGCAGCAATGAGGATAATCCTCAAGTTACGGACCTAGTCCGTGTAGTTGCTACCATCATCTTTCAACTTAGCTTTCTCTAGGAACGCATTAAAATTCAATGGAACAGTAGCACGGGCCATTTATCTACAACAACATAGACATGCAAAATACTATTAGGTACTAAGTTCATGATAAATTAATGTTCAATTAATCATATTATTTAAGAATTCCCACTTAGATAGACATCCCTCTAATCATCTAAGTGATCGCGTGATCCATATCAACTAAACCATGTCCGATCATCACATGAGATGGAGTACTTTTCAATGGTGAACATCACTGTGTTGATCATATCTACTATATGATTCACGCTCAACCTTTCGGTCTCAGTGTTCCGAGGCCATATCTGCATATGCTAGGCTCGTCAAGTTTAACCCGAGTATTCTGCGTGTGCAAAACTGGCTTGCACCCGTTGTATGTGAACGCAGAGCTTGTCACACCCGATCATCACGTGGTGTCTCGGCACGACGAACTGTAACAACGGTGCATACTCAGCGAGAACACTTGTACCTCGAAATTTAGTGAGAGATCATCTTATAATGCCACCGTCGTACTAAGCAAAATAAGATGCATAAAGGATAAACATCACATGCAATCAATATAAGTGATATGATATGGCCATCATCATCTTGTGCCTTTGATCTCCATCTCCAAAGCATTGTCATGATCACCATCGTCACCGGCTTGACACCTTGATCTCCATCGAAGCTTCGTTGTCGTCTCGCCAACTATTGCTTCTACGACTAGCGCTACCGCTTAGTGACAAAGTAAAGCAATTACATGGCGATTACATTTCATACAATAAAGCGACAACCATATGGCTCCTGCCAGTTGCCGATAACTTTTACAAAAGATGATCATCTCATACAACAATTTATATATCATCACATCTTGACCATACCACATCACAACAAGCCCTGCAAAAACAAGTTAGACGTCCTCTACTTTGTTGTTGCAAGTTTTATGTGGCTGCTACAGGCTTAGCAAGAACCGTTCTTACCTACGCATCAAAACCACAATGATTTTTCGTCAAGTGTGTTGTTTTAACCTTCAACAAGGACCGGGCGTAGTCACACTCGACTCAACTAAAGTTGGAGAAACAGACACCCACTAGCCACCTGTGTGCGAAGCACGGCGGTAGAACCAGTCTCATGAACACAGTCATGTAATGTAGGTCTGGGCCGCTTCATCCAACAATACCGCCGAATCAAAGTATGACATGCTGGTAAGCAGTATGACCATTATCGCGTACATCTCTTTGTGTTCTACTCATGCATATAACATCTACGCATAGACCTGGCTCGGATGCCACTGTTGGGAAACATAGTATTTCAAAAAAATCCTACGATCACGCAAGATCTATCTAGGAGAAGCATAGCAACGAGCAGGGAGAGTGTGTCCACGTACCCTCGTAGACCGAAAGCGGAAGCGTTTAGTAACACGGTTGATGTAGTCGAACGTCTTCGCAATCCAACCGATCAAGTACCGAATGCACGTCACCTCTACGATCTGCACACATTCAGCTCAATGACGTCCCTCGAACTCTAGATCCAGCTGAGGCCGAGGGAGAGTTTCATCAGCATGACAACGTGGTGACAGTGATGATGAAGTTACCGGCGCAGGGCTTCATCAGAAGGGGGAAGGAGAGAAGGAAAGGGGGGCCGGCCCCCCTAGTACAATTCGGTTTGGGCTAGGGGGCGCGTTCCCCACCTTGGCCTGCCTCCTCTCTTCCACCAATAGGCTCATGAGGCCCAATAACCCCCCGGGGGGTTCCGGTAACCCCCCGGTACTTCGGAAAATACCCGATACACCTCGGAACTATTCTGGTGTCCGAATATAGACTTCCAATATATCAATCTTCATGTCTCGACCATTTCGAGACTCCTCGTCATGTCCGTGATCTCATCCGGGACTCCGAACTACCTTCGGTACATCAAAACACATAAACTCATAATACCGATCGTCATCGAACGTTAAGCGTGCGGACCCTACAGGTTCGAGAACTATGTAGACATGACCGAGACTCATCTCCGGTCAGTAACCAATAGCGGAACCTGGATGCTCATATTGGCTCCCACATATTCTACGAAGATCTTTATCGGTCAAACCGCATAACAACATATGTTGTTCCCTTTGTCATCGGTATGTTACTTGCCCGAGATTCGATCGTCGGTATCACTATACCTAGTTCAATCTAGTTACCGACAAGTCTCTTTACTCATTACGTAATGCATCATCCCGCAACTAACTCATTAGTCACATTGCTTGCAAGGCTTATTGTGATGTGCATTACCTAGAGGGCCCAGAGATACCTCTCCGACCATCGGAGTGAAAAATCCTAATCTCGACATATACCAACTCAACAAACACCATCGGAGACACTTGTAGAGCATCTTTATAATCACCTAGTTACGTTGTGACGTTTGATAGCACACTAAGTGTTCCTGCGGTATTCGGGAGTTGCATGATCTCATAGTCAGAGGAACATGTATAAGTCATGATGAAAGCAATAGCAACAAACTAAATGATCATAGTGCTAAGCTAACGGATGGGTCTTGTCATCACATCATTCTCTAATGATGTGATCCCGTTTATCAAATGACAACACATGTCTATGGCTAGGAAACATAGCCATCTTTGATAAACAAGCTAGTCAAGTAGAGGCATACTAGGGACACTCTGTTTGTCTATGTATTCACGCATGTACTAAGTTTCCGGTTAATACAATTCTAGCATGAATAATAAACATTTATCATGATATAAGGAAATTTAAATAAAAACTTTATTATTGCCTCTAGGGCACATTTCCTTCAATAATGTGGTATTATTATATTTCCATATTGATAATTAAGAGTTTGTATTCTATGCTATAACTGCCATGATCCTGGAATATGCGATTCACTAGAAAACTAATATGCACGTGTGGAATGATAAACATCAAAATAAGATTCATAGTCTCCCTCTAATACTAGCTCAAGTGTTATTTCTGATCATGTTTTCTTGATCTTAGGATATCATTCAGTGTAAAGATAGTCCTAAAACAACTTTGATAGTATGACGTTAGAAGAACAATTATATTGAATTGATCCAAACTTGTTTGTTATACTTTGAGATAATATCGTTTGAAATCAATTGTTATAACACAGTGTTTGTGTGTTTTAGTTCCTTAGACCATGAAAGTATCGTATTCACTTCTTACCATATGGTGCACATTGTGGGTTGGTCAAACGTCATCTGTAAAACGGTGATCATAACGACAACTTGCAGGTTCATCAGAAAGTTTGACAAGGGACTAGATAGCTCAAGAGCGTGGTTGCTCCACTGGCGATGGAGATTCATAGGGCCCTCTCGGTGTGACAGTGATGTCTACTACACAAATTTTATTCTTGTAGACATTGTTGGGCCTCCAAGTGTAGAGTTTTATAGGACAACAACAAATTTCCCTCAAGTGGATGACCTAAGGTTTATCAATCCGTGGGAGGCATAGGATGAAGATGGTCTCTCTCTAACAACTCTGCAATCAAATAAAAGAAATCTCTTGTGTCTCCAATACACCCAATACAATACTCCCTCCGTCCCATAATATAAGAACATTTTTTACACTAGTGTAGTATCAAAAACGTTCTTATATTATGGGATGGAGGGAGTAGTAAATTGTATAGGTGCACTAGTTCGGCGAAGAGATGGTGATACAAGTGTATTATGGATAAAAGATATAGGTTTTTGTAATCTGAAAATATAAAACCAGCAAGGTAGCGAGTGATAAAATGGAGCACAAGCGGTATTGCATGCTTAAAACCAAGGCCTAGGGTTCATACTTTTACTAGTGCAATCTCTCAACAGTGCTAACATAATTGAATCATATAACAATCCCTCAACATGTGACAAATAATCGCTCCAAAGTTTCTATCAAAGAACGTATGACGAAAACCTGTATCAACCTATGTGCCTAGATTACCCCAATGTCACCACGGGAATCCATAAGTTGATTACCAAAACATACATCAAGTGACTCAATAGAATACCCCATTGTCTCCACGGGAATCCACATGCAAGACATACATCAAGTGATCTCAAATCCAATATTCAATCCAACATAACAAAGCCTCCAAGAGTAAGACTCAATTCATCACAGCAAGATAGAGAGGGGAAAACACCATATGATCCGACTTATATTAACAAAGCTCGTGGTACATCAAGATTGTGCCAAATCAAGAACACGAGAGAGACAGAGAGAGAGAGAGAGAGAGAGAGAGAGAGAGAGAGAGATATCAAACACATAACTACTAGTACATACCCTCAGCCCCGAGGGTGAACTACTCCCTCCTCATCATGGAGACCACCGAGATGATGAAGATGGCCTCCGGTGATGATTTCTCCCTCCGGCAGGGTGTCGGAATAGGGCTCCAGATGAGATCTCTTCAGAACAGAGGCTTGCAGCGGCGGAGCGGAAGTTCTAGGTTTGTTTCTAGAGTTTTCTATATTTATAGGAATTTTTGGCATCAGTTTCACGTCAGGGGGCCCACGAGGGACCGACAAGCTTGGGTGGTGAGGCCTATCCCCCAGGGTGCGCCCCTGAGCTTGTCGCTCCCCTAGACTTCGTCTGGTCCACCTCTTAGGCTTCGGGGGTCTCTTTTGGTCCATAAAAAATCACCGTAAAATTTTAGCCCAATCCGAGAACTTTTATTCTACACAAAAATAACACCATGGTAGTTCTGCTGAAAACAACGTCAATCTGGGTTAGTTTCATTCAAATCATATAAAAAGTGCACCAAAACCATATAAAATTGTTGTAAACATGGCATGAATACTTCATAAATCATAGATACGTTGGAGACGTATCAGCATCCCCAAGCTTAATTCCTGCTCGTCCTCGAGTAGGCGAATGATACAATAAATAATTTATGAACACTACAAAAAAGACACATCCGTGACATTTTGGGCCGAACGAATTTTTTTTCTTTCATACTTATGAAACTTCTATGACGATATTGTGACAAAACCCGGTATCATCATAGATGTGGTGGGGTCATACTTCTATGACAAAAAATCATGACAGAAAATGGGCTTTTCGTCCTGGGCGGACCGGAGACGCAGCTTCATGACATTCTTTGGGCCGTCCATGACGGAAAAAACCGTGGTAGAAGCGAGGGCGAGGAAAATATCGGGGTTTTCCCGGTTACGGTGGGTGGTCGGGGCCAAGCGATGCGCGTTTCTCTCGTACACGCATGCGCGTGGGTGCGAGGCGTTAGGCTCTAACTGAACCCGAGCGAAGCGTTGGGCTCTAACTGAACCCGAGCGATTGCACTGCAGGCTACGCGTTACTAAACTCGAGCGATCGATCGATGGTTGTTAACTGAACCCGATCGAGCGATTCCTTCACTACTGCTGCTAAATGAAGCCGATCGATGCTGCCACTGGATGAATAGTGAGCGTTGCTGGGGGGGTTTGGATGAACAGTTCCCGGTGGGGGTTGCTACCTCTTGAGCACTGCCTTGGTTTTCCCTTGAAGAGGAAAGGGTGATGCAGCAAAGTAGCGTAAGTATTTCCCTTAGTTTTTGAGAACCAAGGTATCAATCCAGTAGGAGGCTACGCGCGAGTCCCTCGCACCTACACAAAACAAATAAATCCTCGCAACCAACGCGATAAGGGGTTGTCAATCCCTTCACGGTCATTTACGAGAGTGAGATCTGATAGATATGATAGGATAGTATTTTTGGTATTTTTGTGATATAGATGCAAAGTAAAATAAAAGCAAAGTAAAAAGCAAAGGAAATAACTAAGTGTTGGAAGATTAATATGATGAAGATAGACCCGGGGGCCATAGGTTTCACTAGTGGCTTCTCTCAAGAGCATACGTATTTTACAGTGGGTGAACAAATTACTGTTGAGCAATTGATAGAATTGAGCATAGTTATGAGAATATCTAGGTATGATCATGCATATAGGCATCACGTCCGAGACAAGTAGACTGACTCCTGCCTGCATCTACTACTATTACTCCACTCATCGACCGCTATCCAAATGCATCTAGAGTATTAATTTCATGAAAACAGAGTAACGCCTTAAGCAAGATGACATGATGTAGAGGAATAAATTCATGCAATATGATAAAACCCCATCTTGTTATCCTCGATGGCAACAATACAATCGTGCCTTGCTGCCCGTCATCCTTTGGGAAAGGACACCGCAGGATTGAACCCAAAGCTAAGCACTTCTCCCATTGCAAGAAAGATCAATCTAGTAGGCCAAACCAAACTGATAATTCAAAGAGACTTGCAAAGATAACCAATCATACATAAAAGAATTCAGAGAAGATTCAAATATTGTTCATAGATAAACTTGATCATAAACCCACAATTCATCGGTCTCAACAAACACACCGCAGAAGAAGATTACATCGAATAGATCTCCATGAGAGAGGGGGAGAACATTGTATTGAGATCCAAAAAGAGAGAAGAAGCCATCTAGCTAATAACTATGGACCCGAAGGTCTGAGGTAAACTAGTCACAGTTCATCGGAGGGGCTATGGTGTTGATGTAGAAGCCCTCCGTGATCGATGCCCCCTCCGGTGGAGCTCCGAAACATGCCCCAAGATGGGATCTCGTGGTGGAATTAGGTTTTTGGCTCCGTATCTGATCGTTTGGGGGTACGTAGGTATATAGGAGGAAGGAGTACGTCGGTGGAGCAACAGGGGGCCCACGAGGGTGGAGGGCGCGCCCTCGGGGGGAGGTAGGCGCCCCCTCCTACCTTGTGGCCTCCTCCTTTGTTTCTTGACGTAGGGTCCAAGTCTCCTGGATCTTGTTCGTTCTGAAAATCACGTTCCCGAAGGTTTCATTCCGTTTGGACTCCGTTTGATATTCCTTTTCTGCGAAACTCCGAAATAGGCAAAAAACAGCAATTCTGGGCTGGGCCTCCGGTTAATAGTTTAGTCCCAAAAATAATATAAAAGTGAATAATAAAGCCTAATAATGTTCAAAACAGTAGATAATATAACATGGAGCAATCAAAAATTATAGATACGTTGGAGACGTATCAAGCATCCCCAAGCTTAATTCCTGCTCGTCCTCGAGTAGGTAAATGATAAAAATAGAATTTTTGATGCGGAGTGCTACTTGGCATAATTTCAATGTAATTCTTCTTAATTGTGGTATGAATATTTAGATTGGAAAGATTCAAGACAAAAGTTTAATATTGACATAAAAATAATAATACTTCAAGCATACTAACAAAGCAATTATGTCTTCTCAAAATAACATGGCCAAAGAAAGTTATTCCCTACAAAATCATATAGTCTGGCTATGCTCTATCTTCACCACACAAAGTATTTAAATCATGCACAACCCCGATGACAAGCCAAGCAATTGTTTCATACTTTTGACGTTCTCAAACTTTTTCAATCTTCACGCAATACATGAGCGTGATCCATGGACATAACACTATATGTGGAATATAATGGTGGTTGTGGAGAAGACAAAAAGGAGAAGATAGTCTCACATCAACTAGGCGTATCAACGGGCTATGGAGATGCCCATCAATAGATATCAATGTGAGTGAGTAGGGATTGCCATGCAACGGATGCACTAGAGCTATAAGTATATGAAAGCTCAACAAAAGAAACTAAGTGGGTGTGCATCCAACTCGCTTGCTCACGAAGACCTAGGGCATTTTGAGGAAGCCCATCATTGGAATATACAAGCCAAGTTCTACAATGGAAAATTCCCACTAGTATATGAAAGTGATAAAATGAGAGACTCTCTATCATGAAGATCATGGTGCTACTTTGAAGCACAAGTGTGGTAAAAGGATAGTAACATTGTCCCTTCTCTCTTTTTCTCTCATATTTTTTTATTTGAGCCTTTTCTATTTTTTTATTTATGGCTTCTTTTATTATTATTATTTTTCGTCCGGAGTCTCATCCCGACTTGTGCGGGAATCATAGTCTCCATCATCCTTTTCCTCACTTGGGACAATGCTCTAAAAATGAAGATCATTACACTTTTATTTTCTTACAACTCAACAATTACAACTCGATACTTAGAACAAAATATGACTGTATATGAATGCCTCCAGCGGTGTACCGGGATATGCAATGAATCAAGAGTGTATGTATGAAAGAATTATGAACGGTGGCTTTGCCACAAATACGATGTCAACTACATGATCATGAAAAGCAATATGAAAATGATGGAGCGTGTCATAATAAAAGGAACGGTGGAAAGTTGCATGGCAATATATCTCGGAATGGCTATGGAAATGCCATGATAGGTAGGTATGGTGGCTGTTTTGAGGAAGGTTTATGGTGGGTGTATGATACCGGCGAAAAGTGTGCGGTATTAGAGAGGCTAGCAATGGTGGAAGGAAGAAGGGTGCGTATAATCCATGGACTCAACATTAGTCATAAACAACTCATATACTTATTGCAAAAACTAAAAGTTATCAAAGCAAAGTATTACGCACATGCTCCTAGGGGTATAGATTGGTAGGAAAAGACCATCGCTCGTCCCCGACCGCCACTCATAAGGAAGACAATCAATAAATAAATCATGCTCCGACTTCATCACATAACGGTTCACCATACGTGCATGCTACGGGAATCACAAACTTTAACACAAGTATTTCTCAAATTCACAAGTACTCAACTAGCATGACTCTAATATCACCATCTTTATATCTCAAAACAATTGTCAAGCATCAAACTTTTCTTAGTATTCAACACACTCATAAGAAAGTTTTTACTAATCTTGAATACCAAGCATATTAGGATTATTTAAGAAAATTACCATGCTATATAAGAGTCTAAAATGATCTAAGTGAAGCATGAGAGATCAATAGTTTCTATAAAAAAAATCCACCACCGTGCTCTAAAAGATATAAGTGAAGTACTAGAGCAAAACTATATAACTCAAAAGATATAAGCGAAGCACATAGAGTATTCTAACAAATTCAAAATCATGTATGGCTCTCTCAAAAGGTGTGTACAGCAAGTATGATAGTGGTAAACTAAAAGCAAAGACTCAAATCATACAAGACGCTCCAAGCAAAACAAATATCATGTGGTGAATAAAAATATAGCTCCAAGTAAAGTTACCGATGGAAGTAGACGAGAGAGGGGATGCCTTCCGGGGCATCCCCAAGCTTTGGCTTTATGATGTCCTTAGATTATCTTGGGGTGCCATGGGCATCCCCAAGCTTAGGCTCTTGCTACTCCTTGTTCCATAATCCATCAAATCTTTCACCCAAAACTTGAAAACTTCACAACACAAAACTCAACAGAAAATCTCGTGAGCTCCGTTAGCGAAAGAAAACAAAAGACCACTTCAAGGTACTGTAATGAACTCATTCTTTATTTATATTGGTGTTAAACCTACTGTATTCCAAATTCTATATGGTTTATAAACTATTTTACTAGCCATAGATTCATCAAAATAAGCAAACAACACACGAAAAACAGAATCTGTCAAAAAACAGAACATTCTGTAGTAATCTGTAACTAACGCAAACTTCTGGAACTCCAAAAAATCAGCCAAAATAGGAAGACCTAGACAATTTGTTTATTGATCAGCAGAAATTTGAATAAGTATTTTATCACGTTCTGGTGATTTTTGACAATTATTTTCTTTAACAGAAAGTTTCTGGAAATTACAGCAAGATCAAATAACTATCATCCAAGAAGATCCTATAGGTTTAACTTGGCACAAACACTAATTAAAACATAAAAACACATCTAACCAGAGGCTAGAACGAATATTTATTCCTAAACATAAGAAAAAAGCAAAAAACTAAAAATAAAATTGGGTTGTCTCCCAACAAGCGCTATCGTTTTACGCCCCTAGCTAGGCATTGATAATTTTGATGATGCTCACATGAAAGACAAGAATTGAAGCACAAAGAGAGCATCATAAAGCATGTGAAAAAACAAATCTAAGTCTAACATACTTCCTATGCATAGGCATCTTATAGGCAAACAAATTATCAAGACAAGCAAATACTAGCATATGCAAGGAAGAAGTGAGAAACAATAGCAATCTCAACATAACGAGAGGTAATTTAGTAATATGAAAATTTCTCCAACCATATTTTCCTCTATCATAATAATTACATGTGGGATCATATTCAAATTCAACAATATAGCTATCACATAAAATTTTCTCTATATGATCCACATTCATGCAAAGTTGACACTCTTCCAAAATAGTGGGATTAACATTAACTAAAGTCATGACCTCTCCAAACCCACTTTTATCAAAAATTTCATAAGATTGAAAATTCTCAAAATATGTGGGATCTAAAGTTGACACTCTTCCAAATCCACTTTCAATATTATTGCAAACAATATTATCAATCTCATATTCATCATGGGGATTAAATAAATTTTCAAGATCATAAGAAGAATCACCCCAATCATGATCATTGCAACAAGTAGTAGACATAGCAAAACTAGCATCCCCAAGCTTAGGGTTTTGCATATTATTAGCACAATTGACATCAAGAGAATTTATAGTAAAATCATTGAAATCATGCTTTTCATCGAGGGAACTTCAAGAATGGGTGCAATAGCAACTATCTCATTTTTAACATAAGGAACTATAGCAAATTCATCTTCATGAATATTGGCATCATGGCCACAACAAGCATCATGTTCATCAAGGGATATTTCAACCAAATCATCGGAATCATCATTATCTATAGATTCATGCATATCATTATTTTCTTCCAAAGCAACGGTCATTTTTTCAATAAATTCTTGGACATAGACATTATGATCAAGGTTTTCATTGCAATATTTAAGTATGAAGGAATTTTCAGATTTGTTGAGAGTAAAATCATACTTTTCAATCAAAGAAGCAACTTCATGAGCACCCTTAAAAATGACAAATTCTTCAATTTGTTCGATATCATAGTAGCTATAAACACCCTTTGCATAAGAAGATAAGATTTCATTATCATTGAACTCACATAGGTAGGGAAGGTGTTTTTTAGGGTTCTTAGAGCAACAAGTAAAATCACAAATTTCACAAAGATTCCAAGCATAGCATAGCAAACTATTTATATGATACCATCAGAGCTTCCCTTTTTTAGAGAAACGATGACGCACAAAATGAGCATGCTCATCTAAACATTTCCCATCAACTAGGCTAGTTGGGGTTTCAAAGACGAAAGATAAGGATCGAAGATGATCCAAGTAGAACACTTTAAGTGGATCCATATCAATAGATTTTCAGCAGCGAAGATGCAAGCATATAGAAGGCACAAGGAAACACAAACAAAGATACATACGGGAAGAAGGCGAGCGAAAAGAGAGGGCGAATAAAGCGGCAAAGGGTGAAGTGGGGAGAGGAAAACGAGAGGCAAATGGCAAATAATGTAATGCGGAGATAAGGGTTTGTGATGGGTACTTGATATGTTGACTTTATGTAAACCTCCCGACAGCGGCACTAGAAATCCTTCTTGCTACCTCTTGAGCCTCGCGTTGGTTTTCCCTTGAAGAGGAAAGGGTGATGCAGCAAAGTAGCGTAAGTATTTCCCTCGGTTTTGAGAACCAAGGTATCAATCCAAGAGGAGGCTACGCGCGAGTCCCTCGCACCTACACAAAACAAATAAATCCTCGCAACAAACGCGATAAGGGGTTGTCAATCCCTTCACGGTCACTTACGAGAGTGAGATCTGATAGATATGATAGGATAATATTTTTGGTATTTTTGTGATAAAGATGCAAAGTAAAATAAAAACAAAGTAAAAAGCAAAGGAAATAACTAAGTGTTGGAAGATTAATATGATGAAGATAGACCCCGGGGGCATAGGTTTCACTAGTGGCTTCTCTCAAGAGCATAAGTATTTTACGGTGGGTGAACAAATTACTGTTGAGCAATTGACAGAATTGAGCATAGTTATGAGAATATCTAGGTATGATCATGTATATAGGCATCATGTCCGAGACAAGTAGACCGACTCCTGCCTGCATCTACTCACTACAAAAAAAAGACACATCCGTGACATTTTGGGCCGAACGAAATTTTTTCAGTCATACATATGACACTTCTATGACGATAATTGTGACAAAACCCGGTATCATCATAGATGTGGTGGGCTCCTACTTCTATGACAAAAAATCATGACAGAAAATGGGCTTTTCGTCTGGGCGGGCGGAGACGAATCGCATGACATTCTTTGGGCCGTCCATGACGGAAAAACCGTGGTAGAAGCGAGGGGGAGGAAATTTTTGGGGAGTTGTCGATTACGGTGGGAGGTCAGGGGCCGAGCGATGCGCGTTCCTCTCGTACACGTGCAGCGTGTGTGCGGCGTTAGCTCTAATCAACCCGAAGCGAGGCGTTGGGCTCTAATCGAACCCGGCGATCGCTGCTGCAGGCTACGCGTTCTCGAACCCGGCGATCGATCGATGGCTATTAATCGAACCCGATGGGCGATTCGCCGCTACCGCTGCTAATCGAAGCCGATCGATTGGACGAGCGATGGCGTTGCGGGGGGTTGGATGAGCGATGGCGGTGGCGTTGCCTCTGGATGAACAAGACCCGTGGTGTGGAGGGCTAGATGAGCAGATGGCGGTGGAGGGTGGCCGTGGAGGGTGGTTGAACAGGACCCGTGGTGTGGAGGGCTGGATGAGCGATGAGCGGTGGAGGGGTGCCCGTGGGGTGGTTGAGCGATGGCCGGTGGAGTAGCGCGCGGTGGAGGCTGGATGAACAGGAGCCCGTGGAGGCTGGAGGAGGTCGACGGTGGAGATGAACAGTATCCCGTGGAGTCCCGTTTTGCGGTACGCCACACCCCTCCCGATGAACAGGACACCTGTTTCGACCGTAGCGCTCCAACACAAGTCCGTTTCGTCCGTTTTGTGGTACGCCACACCCCTCCCGATCAACAGGACCCCCGTTTCGACCGTAGGAGGTCCGTTTCCTCCGTTTTGCGGTACGCCACACCCCTCCCGATCAACAGGACCCCCGTTCGACCGTAGGAGGTCCGTTTCCTCCGTTTTGCGGTACGCCAGACCCCTCCCGATCAACAGGACCCCATTCCGAACATGGTCGGTCGAACACAAGGCCGTTTCCTCCATTCTGCGGTACGCGAGGCCTCGTTTCCATTGCCTGTTCCGTCCAAGCCGGTTGGCTCCCACGCGTTCCGTTGCCTCCCGATGAACATGACGCATTCCGTTGCCTCCCCATGAACACGACGCATTCCGTTGCCTCCCCATGAAGACGACGACGGCGCTGTTTCTCCGTTCCGACCCAGCAATGTACACGAGCCCCGGCGTACATGTCTTGTGTAGGCGTTCGAGACCCCTCCGTATGTACACATACGTGGCGTATTTTCTTTCTTGCACCTGGCCGCATATGCGTGCGTGTACATGCTACGTCTTGGCGCCTCTACTATGACACGTGCGCGCCTCTATTACGACACGTGCGCGCCTCTACATCGACCAGTATGTACGTACACATTCGCGACCAGGATGACAATGCTACGTACGCTTCGACCAGGTGGGTCCCGACTGTCAGGCACTTCCTTGCCTGCGAAGATGTAGCTGGTGGGTCCCAGTAGTCAGGGGGCGAATCATTTTGTTTTTTTTTGCCCGGACGCACTTCCTTGCGTGCGAAGGTGTAGCTGGTGGGTCCCAGCAGCGAATCATTTTTTTCCCGGACGCACTTCCTTGCGTGCGAAAATGAAGCTGGTGGGTCCCAACAGTCAGGGGGAAATGTTTTTTCCGTGAAATATAGTGGCCCGCCCGGTGGGTCCCAGCTGTCACGTGGAGGAATCATTATTTTCCGCATAATAAGGAGGCACTTCCTTGCTGCGGCCGTGGACCCAGCTGTCAGCCTCTCCATGTACAGTCCACGTCCGACGGAAGTCGTTCCTTGACCATGTTGACCAGGCCGCGCCGAGAGCACCATGGCGGTGGACGACGGCGAGGCCTAGGAAGGGGACGACGTGGAGCCGGGAAAGACATGGAAGTGGAAGCCCGCACGGAGAGGAGTACGAGGGTTCACTGGTTCGGCTGCGGTGTGAGGCTGCCGTCGCCGCAGGGCCTGGCCAGCGGTGGGAATAGTAGGGGGCGGTGAGGCCTCCGAGGCAGCACAGCCGGCCACGGGAGGCAGGAGCATGCGGCACGAGCGACGCTGCTTTGGGCGGCTGGAGCAAGAAGACCAGAGGTTGAAGAAGCACTACGGCCTTTGGATGGACATCGTACGGTCACTGGAGCTAGAATCATTCATATTGACTAAGTTGACAAAGCCCTCCGTCCCCGTCAACTTAGTTGGCCTACAGGTCATCCTCCCACTATGGTGGGTCCCAGCTAGCAGGGCGGGTATTCATTTTTTTTGTGCGTAATAAGGAGGCACTTCCTTGATTGCGAAGATATAGATGGTGGGTCCGACATGTCAGCAGGGGGAACATTTTTTTCGCGAATCTGAGGGCCCTTCCTGGGTCCCAAATTGTCGGTGGAGGAGTCATTATTTTGCGTCGTCAGATCCACGGTGATGGATGTCGTTCGTTGACCACGTTGACCAGGCCGCGTCGAGAGCACCATGGCGGTGGACGACGGCGAGGCCTAGGAAGGGAACGACATGGAGCCGGGGAAGACTCGGCAATGGTTGCCCACGTGGTGGGGAGTACGAGGGTTTACTGGTCTGGCTGCCGTCGCCGGAAAATAATAGGAGGTGTGGGTGAGTAGAGGAATGGCCTGGCCAGCAATGAAGTAGGGTGGGGCGGTGCGGCTGTGCAAAAGCACAGTACTGGCCACGGAGGCGGAGCAGTGCAGTCCCACCGAGCTGGTTTGGGCGGCCGAGCAAGAAGATCGAGATATTGAAGAAGCGGCCACGGCTGTTGGATTAACATCCAATGGTCACTGCTGCTAGAATCGTTTGTGGACTAAGTTGACAAAGCCAAAGTACACGTCAACCTAGTAGACCCACAAGTCAGCCTCCAAATCTGTCCCAAACAGCATACAACTCGAAATTTCTAGCCAGATTCAAATTAATTTTAAATCTAAATATACCTGAATTTAAATTCAATGAAATTTTACCCGCACAAAAACAATGAAATTTAAAATATCAAAATCCGAAAGAAAACTGTATTTTGGAACTAATTGCCTGTTTGCTGTATTTTTTTTCATTTTACAACCCATTATTATTACTTATAGCCCATTTTGATTCATGCATAAAAGGGAAGATTCATGTGATTTGTATTTCTAGGAAGTTGCTGATGTGGGGGAATGCAACTACGCTGATTATTTGGTTAGCCGAGGAATCCCAATACCAGCAGGTTGGGGTGTTGGACAAATGGCGAAGGAACGACGGAAGAGGAAGATCAGAGCGAAGGTTAAAGATGCAGTTCCTCGATCATGGCCAAGCAACAATTCTGAACAGCCTTGACAACAATGAGGAGATGAAAGAGCTTGTGAAGATAATGGGAAAAATCGATGTGCTCTGTGGGATGATTGTCTCTTTATTTGCGATGTATGTAGCACTTTCGTGATGTATTCATTAGCTACGACATGAGCACTTTGGTTGAAACTAGTAATGAATGAAACCTGTGTAGCAGGCTGGGCGTAGTGTTGTGAACATCTAATGATTTCTATTAACGGAAATCAGGGGTATCCCTTTGCTCATATAAATAAATAAATAGCGAGAGGCCTGTCGGGTCAGCTTTGTTCTCATTCGAAGGCGTCGAGCAAATTGCAGTCCAACAACAAACTATGTCATCAAAATCAAGTTTCACAGCCAAATATGAGTACAAGTAAACAACAATGTCATCATGTTTTAGTTGTCATAAAATCACCAAACACAAATCAGCATACATAACAAGTGATGTTCTCACAGCAAAATACTAAACAACATGTTCATCAGGTTTCAGTTGTCATAGCAAACACAATTTCACATAGTAGATAAAGAAACGTCTTCTGACAGGCAAATACGACAAAAGCAATGTAATCATCATCCGTAGTAGCAGCGTCAGCATCTTCGCCATGTGTATTAGTCTGAATCGTAATTCCCCATGGTGTCATCTTCTTCTTCGTCCTCAACGTCCTCGAACGTTGGCTTCTTATTGATCAACTCTTGTATGTCCACAACACTACAGGCAATCTTTTCGCCGGCGTCATTGACGTGATAGTTCTCAAAGATATTAGGAACATCTGTGTTATCTAGTACATAAGGAGCAGTGTAAGCATCATCTTGTTGTGCAACTTCATTAAACAAATTCCTCTGCTCAAACCTTTGCAATACTCTCCAGTCATCGCTACGTGCAAATGTGTCTTCCAAGAAAAATATATGTGTTGCTTGATTTGCCAAAATAAAAGGCTCGTAGGTCTGGTACGTCGCCTTGACATTGATGGATTTGAAATAATCATCAGCTCTGGGTTTTGCGATCACGGAAAACAGGTTATACCAACGACAACACAATAGAACCACACACCGATGATCCTCGAAATCGGAGATATCTGCAAGCTGAACAATGTACATTATGTTAGCATACATTTCAGTTGTCTCTTTGTCATCGTATCCGTGCTCATGATGGCACTGTTTGTGTCTTCCTGCCTTTGTCTCGTGCAAGGGTGTTGTAGCGCACATCTCCAACAACGCAAAGATTCATAATGTCTTACCCGAGTATCGGGACCCATTGCTAGTGAGTAAAGGGCATCATCAACTACCTGCCCATCCTCCGCATCTTCTTAACCTATGGTTAGAAAATAGACAAGCTGATCATCTTATGTACTCAATATATTAAAAAAAAGCGGCGATGCACTTCAAAAGCTTACATGGTTCTTGAACCATTTCGCAAATCCTGCCATAACCAGTTTGTCAATGTTTCTTGGATTTTGCGGCATAACTCCTCTTTGTAGATGCTGCACAACATAGTGATCGCGTCAAACATCTAAATATATAAGAATGTGCTGCAAGTTTAGTAGATTATGATGTATAAGCTGCGATCTTGCACTTACTTGATATAAGGTAGTATCTCGGACAGTTATTCAACACATACCAAACCATTTTGTCCAAATCTTTAGGTTTGTCCTCTTGTCGACTCTTCCACAGTAACTTCGAGCAGAATAATCGAAAACATTGAGCCGGGATTGTCTTCACCCACCTCTTTGCTAAGTGATCAATTGTTTCAATGTATTTTGAGCAGAATGTCAGCGCTTCAGTAGCAATGTAGGCCTCTGCAATGGAACCCTCGGGTCTAGCTCTATTCCTAACATAGCCCTTGAAAGTGCCTAGCCTCCTTTCAATAGGGTACATCCAGCCATACTGTACTGGACCTCTAAGTAGTGCCTCAACAGGTAGATGAATAGCCAAATGCACCATCACATCAAAGAAGGCCGGAGGATATATCTTCTCAAGGTCGCATAGGATAGTTGGTATCTTGTCTCTAAGGCGCTCCAAAGCATCTATCCCGATATTTCTCTCGCAGAGTTCCTCAAGAATTGTCCCAACTCTTGCAATCGCTCAGATAAGTCGTATGCCCAATCCTCTAAGGATAATAGGTAAAACCCTTTGAAGTAGGGCGTGGCAGTCATGAGTTTTCAACCCTTGTACCTTGTTTCCATCTGCACCGACTCTCCTTTCGGGGTTGGAAGCAAATCCATGTGGGAATCTCACACGTGAGGACCTCGCAAATTCTTTTCTTTTACCTTGTCCAAGGCGTACACAGTGGTGCCATATCCGTGGTTTACCTTCATCTTGCACTTGCAAATCCTTTCGATACCAGTGTGTCAAATCAATCCTAGATTTTAAGGTATCTTTCGTCTTGCCTTCAATGTTAAGAAGTGTGCCGATAATGCTTGTCACATATATTTTCTCGATGTGCATCACATCAAGATTATGCCGCAGATCCAAATCTTTCCAATACTCCAAGTCCCACAAAGTGGACCTGCGGGTAAACAATAATCTCTCTTCTACCGTGCCACGCTTCCTTTTCCGCTACCATTACCGGGATGGTTTCACGGTGTAATATGCTGACCTTCTCTAATTCCACTTGCAACTCATCGGCGGTGAGCCTCTTTGGCGCATCACGGTTTTCATGCTTTGCATTGAACACATGTCTTGGTATTTTCTAGGATGCGGCTTGTCCTTGGGAAGGAAGCGGCGGTGTCAATGTAACAGATCTTGCTAAGTATTGCGTATGACAAGGATTCTGTCAGGCGAACACATGCATTGTAACCATGTGTCGTTCGCCTCGACATAGTGCCCAAAGCGGATAATCATGGATGCACCAAATTACAACAACAAGCGAGAAAGAAATCAGCTGGTGGGCTGCTATATAGGTCTCGGTGAGAACACCCTTCCATAGCTGTTGAAGTTCCTCCACAAGAGGCTCCATGAACAAATCAAAATCCTTTCCGGGACTTTTTGGACTGGGATGAGCAAGGCCATCATGTAGTTTGATTCTTTGGTGCAAACATTTGGAGGCATGTTGTAAGGATAACAAGCACTTGCCACATGCTATATGTGGCGCTCTGGTGGCCAAATGGGTTAAATCCATCCGCTAAGCCAAGTCTAATGTTTCTCGGTCAGCAACAAACTCTTTGTGTTTATCATTGAAGCTTTTCCACTCACTACCATGAGATGGATGGCTCATTACATTCGATCTCTGACTCTCTGGTTCCTAGAATGCCACAAGTACATCCTCTCTTGTTTCACATCATGAAACAACCTCTGCAATCTTGGTGTAATTGGAAAATGTCTCGAAACATTATGAGGAATCCTCTTCACAACATCGCCATCTTTCCATCTTGATGATTTGCATTTGGGCATTCACTTAAGTTGGCATAATCCTTCCTAATGAACACAATTATTCTTACAAACATGGATCATATCATATCCAATTCCAACCGCACGAAGGAAATTCTTCATTTTACTATAGGTGTGTGGCAGCTCAGACGCATCTGGGAAAGATTTGCGGAAAGCAGCCAACATCGCATCGAATGATTTGTTGGTCATCCGCTCAGATGTCTTGACCTGAAGAAAGGTAACCGTAGCTGAGATTACTGACAGCTTATTTCCTGGGTTGACAGCAACGTTGCATTGTTCCAACATGCGGGCCCACCATTTTTCTTCTGCATGTGAAAGTTCATGGAATGCACGAGCATTTCGTAGCATTGTTTCAATGTTGGTCAAACTCACTGGCTCCGCCACCACCACCTCCTCCTCCTCTTCCACCTAAGCATCAGGCAGATCAAGATGGTGATCTGCTGCTTCCACGTAGTCAATAACATTGACGTTCACAGCTTCACCATGATGAACCCACCTAGTATATGTGACCGACATCCCATACAAGTGTAGATGATTTTGCACGCTTGGTGGGGTCTTGTAACTGAATTCATACAACTGCTACACGGGCGAGAGCACATCTGATTTCGGACCACCGTACTCAGCTCGATAAAGTTCATGAAGTTTTCAACCCCTCGACATATGCAGCGGAGAATCTTCAGCGAAGTTATCAAGTCACGTCCATCTGTTAGACATACAAATTAGTTCTTCTACTAGATATTACAGGAAAAACATATATGCTTTTTATGAAGTCCAGAAAAAAATACCTAGGTCGATGTCTAAAGCTATGGCAAGATATTTGGACGAGCAGATCTAAGTAACAAAATATATGTAAAGCTAATTCAGTAAACAGATTTGAGTGCTAAATTATGGCAGGCTGTTTTAGCAGTCAATGAGGCCGAGCACATAGCCATCGAACTATCGAAGGCCATCACAGCAACAAAGATCGAGTATAAAACGGTGTAGAGCTATTTCACCTAACAGATTGGCTACTAGACCATGGCAATCTCGTCACAATAAATATATGGCAAGATATTTTAGCAACTAATCGGCCTTGGCATGCCATCTCAGCTAAGCAGATTGAGTGCGAGCAGGCAAGGAAGCTTCTTAAGCGAGCATATTGACAATAAACTACTTGACAAATAGTGAGATTAACAACGTCTATCGGCTAACATTCAGCGCTACACCGACATGAGCGGGCCTCGGTCTAGAATCGCGTACCGTGGGAGAAACTGACCGCCGTGCGTCTCCACCTGACGTCGCCAGGTGGTGGCGGCGCCGACCGCCGTCGCCCTCCACAAGAACGTAGCGAGGTGGTGGCGCGGCTAGAAACGACGATCTCACAAGCGTCTTGTGGGGCGAGAGGATTGCTGTCGTCCCTCGACGAACAGCGGCGCCGGCGTATCGGCCTTGGGGGGGCGGCTTTAGCGGAGCGAATGGAGTGGAGGGGGACGGGGAGGGGGTTTGGGGAATATTTGGCGAAGGGCGGTTGAATCGGTTGGGGGAATTTTTGTGTGTGGGGGGAGGATTTTCGCGCGGTGGGCGGGGAGTTTGGCGCATGATCAGTTTCTCCAAGTGCAGTCCCACGTGTCAGTGAAGAGGCAAGCCGAAGCGCGTTCCGTTTGCGTGAGCTGTGTGCAGGACCGAACGTGTGTGGGGTGCAATGCGACCGCGACAGGAGTGCTGTGAGTGTACCGCCTTTTTTCCTTTTAACTAGTAGGTGCTTCACCCCCTAAAAAAAATTTGTTGCTTCGTGCGATCCATCGATGCTACTACTAGTAATCCGGTAATCCCGACTAAAACGGCGTGGCCGGATCTTTTCCCGCGCGATATGCTAGGAGGTTGGCTTAGTTGGGTTTTTTAGATTTGTCTCGGTTCAATAAAAAGCAGAGTTGGTGATGATGGTGTGCCTGTCATCCTGCAATATAGGCCGTCCGATCTATATCTAACGGATAGGAAGGAAACTATGACAATTTACCGCACTCCTCTCCACATTTGCGAGATAAGGCTTTCCCTCGTTCATCCTTTTCTCCCACAAGATCTTGATCTTCCGTGCAACGCACGAGCATCTTACTAGTACTCCCACAATATGTATATTATTGTGAAAGTTCATATACACCGCCGAGATTAATGCAAACACGGCAGATTTTCATTACATTTCCAACTTTTATAGGACAGAAAAATAAAAAAAACCCGACCCTAAACCTATTCTCTGGCGGCGACCGCGTCCTCCATCTGCGATCTCTATATGCGGGCGGGGTTCAAGACCCGTGAAGTGAAGGTGCGGTCTCCGGCAAGGAAGAGTAGAACACGGGATACTGACCGGCCAGTTGGCACACCATGCCATGCCGCCTCCATGCCCTACTCATCCTCGGAGGAGCCCCGACCTCGGCGGTGCGGACGTTGGGCGGCGGCAAGTAGGAAGCGTGGTGGCGGTGCTCCGTCGTCGGCCGCCAGCGTAGCCACCGCTTGTGCGGTCGCGTCGCGTCCGACTACGCCGCTATTGCGTCGCGAGAGCGACTTGGCGAGGGCGGCAACCTCGAGCTTCATCCCGAAGACAAGCTCTCGCGGGCGTTCACACTTGCGGTCATGGCGGATGTGGTGCGGTAGCGAGCGATGCGCTATGGTGTGGAGGTTAGTTGGGCATTGCCGCTTTAAGTAGCGCATTCGGTGAGGCCAAGCGTCCGGTGCGTCATTAAGTCGCTGGAGTTGGTTCCTCGGGCACCGAGCCTCTTAACGACGACATACGAACGGACGTCATGAATGCGGGCAGCTGGCGCCGGCTGGGAACGCACCGCACGACGGCGCGAGGGAGGAGGGCTTTGGTGTGCTAGGGTAGTCAGCTGCGGTTGTGGTAACGTTGGAGATGCCCTTTGCTCAGATGCGATCCCTGCATGTCATTGAAAAAGCAAGACGACTCGGCATGGTCTCAGGTCCAGAGGATGCAGTTGGCCACGCTACACCACTCCGCGGACGCGTCGCGGTGGCCCGTGAATCCTCGACGAGCCGGGTGTTGGGGTGTGTTTGGATTGTGGCCAAAGTGCACCTTACCAAAATTTTGGTCATACCCAAAGATTGGTCTTTGTTTGGATGGTTGCCATTTTTTTGGCATGCCAATGAACTCTAGCCAACTCTAGTTCATTTTTCTTGCCAATGTCGGCCAAATCATGGGCAACTAATACCTCAACCAAAATTTTGGTCATGACCCAAAGATTGGTCTTTGTTTGGATGGTTGCCATTTCTTTGGCATGCCAATGAACTCTAGCCAACTCTAGTTCATTTTTCTTGCCAATGTCGGCCAAATCATGGGCAACCAATACCTCAACCAAAATTTTGGTCATGACCCAAATATTGGTCTTTGTTTGGATGGTTGCCATTTCTTTGGCATGCCAATGAACTCTAGCCAACTCTAGTTCATTTTTCTTGCCAATGTCGGCCAAATCATGGGCAATCAATACCTCAACCAAAATTTTGGCTACCCAATGCTTTGATGGGGCAACCTTGGGCACAAACCGAACATACCGTTGGTCGTGCCACAGCACTAACGCCACCCTCGGCACACTGAAACTGACCGTGTCTAGCGACGATATGAGTGTGTCGCTCACTGCGGTCGCCATGTCCAGAGGCGGTGCTGGAGCTGCGCCCCGTTGTTGGCCCAACGACCCACATGAACGATTGTCGGTGGCGAGGAGGTCGTGGGCCAGCCCCTCCATTGGACTAGTCTGCGCTACATCGTCCCGACGGGTGTACCCCACATGTTGGTTTCCCTGTTTTCCCGGCCATATTCGAGCGTCAGTGCTCCGCGTTGCACATTAGGCCTTTCACTATGTAGGCCAAGTGAGACAACTTATTGTTTATTTGAGCCGTTCAAGTGTAATCATGTGGCGTTTGCTTATTTCTCATTCCTCTCCAACCCTCTACTCCGTCGATCATGTCGCCCTCCAGTCGAGTCCATCCTCCCGCATGCCTCATTTGAACATTCCGCCGAGTATCATTCGCATGTACCCACCCTAGTCCTCTTTCAATAGATCCTCGGACCCCGAGATGAAATCGAAAGGGAACGAGTGGGGGCACGTGATACCTAAGGCGGATTCAAAATTTTGAGCCGGTGATCATAGCATCCACAAATCATATATAAAGGGTATTCAATGTTCGTTTCGTTTTTGAACGTACAATATACCCCCTCCTATCCTTCCTACTTTACATATAAGTTTTATGTGTAGTCAAAGTATCTCTACTATGATAAAAAAGGTATGAACATTCAACAACGCCCAATCAATATTGTTAGATTCGTACGTACTCCTAGATTTGTACTCGAGATGGTTTCCAATTTGACTATTGAAAAGATTAATAGTACATGAGATGTATAATGTGAAAATTATATCATTGGAAACTCCTTTCACATACAAAATTGACCGTATGCTTTGTGTAAGTTGCATGTCATATATTATTACTCTAACATTTGGTCAAAGTTAGCCTCGAAAACGCATTAGACCTGTATGCTTTGTGTAAGTTGCATGTCATATATAATTACTCTAACATTTGTGTAAGTTGCATGTCATATATTATTACTCTAACATTTGGTCAAAGTAGTATAGTGGAAGTGGATCCTCGGCGTAGGTATCCCTGCCTTACCCTCCCTTCGGTCACTTCTTGGCGGACCCCATGCTTGCTAGGCCCGTATGTCGCTTACTCAATGGGTTCGCCATGTCGGGGATCCTCATCCGTAGTATACTCCCTCTGTTTTATTTACTCCGCATAAAACGGAGGGGTGGTGGTATAATAAATGGCGCGGCGGGGAGGGAGGGACGTCGGTTTGCTCTCAACTGCGGTCCCTGGCGCGAGCGCAAACGCAAGACGCGTTCCATTCGGTGGCGAGGTGGAGGTCCAGCGTGCGGGCTGCAACGCTGACGCGACAAGAGCGATGTCAGTCAAAACCGATTGACCGGTCGTCACGTAACCACTATTCACACGTAACCTTGCTGCTCGGCCTCGCCAGCCACGCCCTAAAACCACACCAAATCTCAGCCCATTCCCCACCTTTGATCCCTAGCCCGCATCAAGCGTCCCTAGTTCGCTAGAAAGCCATGGTGCGCCGCAAAATCACTTACTACAAGATCTTGGCGCGGGCGCCCGCAGAAATCGCGGGCGGCGGTTGGCACCACGAGACCTCCGTTCCCAAGCTCGCTTTGCGGCGGGCCAATCCCGAGTTCTCTGGAGCCAAGCTACGAGGAGGAGGAAGCCGATCAATGTTCATCTGCGGAGGTCGCGGCGCGAAGGCCTCCGATGGGTATGAGGCGATGGGCGTCGACTTCGTGCGGCGTCCGAGTCCCCCATGGTGCAAAGGACCAGCGGTTCAACATGGCGATACTAAAGGAGGACCGGAGTCGAGGCTCAACTCGGCGCGAGCGCGCGCATGCCATGCCATCGAGGCCCTCCCGCAGCGGAACCGGAGTCGTGGATGTGAACCGGGCGGCGGAGGCTCAACTTGAGGCGGAGCGCGCAGATGCCGCTGCCATCGAGGCCCTCCTGCAGGCGGAACCGAACGTCCTGGACATGAACCGGGCGGCAGAGGCTCGACTCGACGCAGAGCGCACGGATGCTGCTCTTATCGACGCCCTCCTGCAGGTGGAACCGGACATCCTGGACTTGAACCGGGCGGCGGAGGCTCGACTCGACGCGAAGCGCGCGGATGCCGCTGCCATCGAGGCTCTCCTGCAGGCGGAACCGGGCGTCCTCGAATTGAACCGGGCTGTGCTCTCATCCTGCAGGCGCCCGCGCTCCGCTTGAACAGTAGGCTGGAGGCCGAGGACAACCACGGTGCGAGAGACACACGTCGGCAATGACGGCTGGTTCGCGCCGGCAGCCAAAGACGACGAGGCCGTCTCTTTTCACGAGCAGTGATAGTTTTTCTTTATGTTGTTGTTTTTATGGATCTTTTTTTTGTGTAAAAACATACTGTACTATATTTGTTATGCAAGTCTCCTGACTTGGGTCAGTCTACCATTTCAGGCGGTTGGATGAATATCCTACGTCTCCTAACCCTTCTTTCCTTCTTCCTCACCTCTTCTGCTTCCCCAACAGACCACCACACGGGCCTTACGGATACTCCCCAACATGCGGTTGGATAAACATACTCTATGAACGAAAATTATGTGTCAGTGATAGGATGGCTGAGTTTGGTTTGTTCACATCGACAAAGACGTGTCGATGAGGGTGCGTTCCCTTGGTTGAGTTTGCGGCGTGCGGGAAGCGATTGTGTGAGGTGCGGTCGACCATGGCGTCAGGAGCGACTGTGTGAGGATGCGGTGCGACCGCGACAGCCGTGCGCAAGTGTACCTCCTTCTCATTTTGAAAACTTTAGGCAAGCTTGGCAAAAATGTGTGGCGAAGTTTGGCAATGCAAGGCCTAGACCCAAACAGGATAAGTACGTACGTACTAGGAGTACTAGTGTTAAAAAAGAAAGGCGGGGTTTTCCTTCGCGGGATTTAATCGATACAAATCCTCGTTTCACGTGTCAATTAATGCGTATTTTTTTCGAAAGACCAAAGAGCTAACCATCTCACTCCTCATCGCTTGATTAATGCAGTGCCATGCAAACCAACCTTCTCACTTCCGCATGCATGCAGGGAATATTAATGTCCTTGGTTGCTAACCCATCAATTTTGCCTTGATTAGTGTTAGTGGACCTTTGAAAATTGTAATTTTGATAATACTGGCCTTGTATATAAAAAAAATGGAGGTAGTAACTATATTTGACTTCCTTCCCCATTGCGGTGACGTCGACGATTTTTTTTATGGTTTGGCGAAGTGCGTTCGGTGGATAACACCATTGAGGGAGACCACGGTAATTCGTTCACAAGTGCCGCCTGCAAGCCGAGACAACCGCCTTATTTTCATCTAGGAAGTCCTTTACTAGTACTACTACTAGGAGTACTAGTGCGGTGAGATGGTTTCTCGAAGAAGACGATGGAGAAGCGGAGTCAGCGAAGAGTGAAATGATGGTTGCTTCGTCCGTGCTTTGTGATTTCACGCCTCACTTTGCTTTGTGATTTGTGATAGAAGGGACAGGGAGTAGACTCTGTGCTCTATCTTTGTACTACATGCGTCCAAGCATGGGAGAAAGAGGAGAGACGTTGCATTTTTCTATTCCTTCAATCAATCAATCAGGGAGCTTCGGTTCCATCTTTTTGGCTTTGGCAACACCATCCACAATGGTTCCCATGATGCCAAAAGCTATTTTCACATTTGGCTACACATTGTGGATGCCCTTAACCGTACCACTTGGTTTTGCTCCTGTGTGCTATCTATACAAATCTCAATTATATTGATCTAAAAAATTATAGAATCAAGATTAGTAAAAGGAGGTGATTTTGCCGCGGATGGCGGTTTGCTAACATGCGGTCCCACGTGTCGATGCTTTGCCAAGCGATCCACGTCCCACATGAGGCGTAACAAAGGCGAAGCAACATGTGGTTAAGTTGAAGAAGATGAGGAGAAGCGGATTCAACAGCGAGTGAAATGATGGTTGCTTCGTCCCTCCAACTTCTTTTTAGCATTATTACTTGTCCTTCCAACTTAATGCTGGGAAGGTGCAGCTTTGTGATTTGGCGCCTCATTGCTCATTACTACTGCTGGCGCCATGGTAGGGTGCTTCACCCGGCTGCTCTGCCTTGTATTCGGTATGTACGTGGACCCGGTAGCTTGATGTCCCACATGTCGTGAAAGGACTAGAAGATTTATGAAAGCGGCGCTCCACTCTTCTGACGGAGGAGTAGGCGACCTGATGGCCCGATGAACTGTCACTTGTCTTGTATAGTACTATAGTTTTGCTTGTTTATACGATCCATCGATACAAAACCGATTAAACAGGAAAGGGCGGATTTTTCCCGCGGTAGATAATCTTGGCCATACATTTCAAAGGCAATTTTAATGTATGCAAACTGAATAATTATAAGTAACAATATGATATCTAGTAAAACTAAAACACATATGATTTATTGTGTTGGAGTGTAGTAGTAGTGTTGTATTGCATAGTTGTTAGATGTAACATGCGAGCGTGTAGAGATGTAGTTTTGGAGGGCCTGCAGAGAGAAAAGCATATCGGTCACGAACTTCAGAATAAGCTGATTACGGTCACTATATCGTTTTGCGGTGATTATCCGTTCACTTGCTCATAGTTCAGCATCGGATTGCACTCGTTGATCGGCCAAATAGTCTGCGTGGCGCCATGTTGACTAGTTAAATTGACCACGTTCCTTGTGGGTCCCACCTATCGATTCGCATAGGGAAAAGGTCGATAAACACAAATTTACGCAGCGCGACAAGGCTCCAACCCGTGCGCGGAATCACTGGTTGTGTATGTATGCATCGGGGCCTGATGTGTGCGCATGCACGTAGGTTGAGCACTTGAGCGTGAGAGTGTGTGTTGGTCGTGTGGTGTACTGGTGTGTGCATGCATGCGTGCGTGTGTGCGTGTGAGTGTTGCGTGCGTGCATGGCTGTGTGTGTACGTGTGAGTGTTACGTGCGTGCGTGGGTGCATGTGTTTGTGTGAGTGTTGCATGGATGCAGTTCGTGTGCATGTGTGCGTGTGTGTGTATAATCACCACACCAGCTCCTGTGTGTTAAAACAGATGGCTCAACATACCAATACAAGGCCACCTTGTCTGCTGTGCCCGCGGTCATGACTTCAAACCACCGTCAAAATATTTTTTTGTCGTTTGTTTTCATTCTTACTAGCAAGATGCCCGTGCGTTGCATGTAACATCAAGATGCATTTGTATGACTTGTTTATCTTGTGAGAGAAAAGGATGAGCGAGGGAAGGCCTTATTTGCAAATGTGGAGAGGTGCGTGGGTACCTTTTTGCAAAATTGCCATAGTTTCTTTCATATCCGTCAGATATAAATCGGATGGCCTATATTGCAGGATGGCAGGCACACCATCATCACCAACTCTGTTTTTTATAAGAGTGTATTTTATGTATTTTATAAGAGTGTAGATGTAGAGTAGATACAAGTCGACAGGTGGGCACGATGGTAGTGAGATAATTTGATGCAACACTAGAGGTGCCACATGGAGCGTTTAAGCTGGTCAACTAGTCATGTCATGAGCAAATACTGAGTTATGCGTTGAGCCCGTGGTTGTATAATAACCACTAAACGTAAACGGTGACCGTAATGAGTGGATTATGAAGTCCAATGTATGTATCGTGCTTTCTCTTCAAATATAATGATCGTCATTGCATATATCGTGAGAGAAAGATGAAACACGCGTGAATTTTCTGGGGGCTAACTTTTAGAGGACCTGGAGATAGTTTTGTGTGCATACATGAAAGGGGCGTACATGGGGGAGGGTGTATGCGATGGAGAGAGAGATGCTCTTCGTTTCTCTTTATTATGACTAACTTTGTATATAATATAAAAATATACAAATTCATAGTGTGGAATAAATATCATTGTGGGCACCATGCAATGCAAATTAACGTTCGTACTCCTCCATATAACTTTGTAATGTTGTATATATGTAGAAACTCTAAAATAATTTTTTGCCACACTTTATCCAAAAGTAATGTTGTATGCGAAATAAACGTGAAGGGAGGGATCTTTAGATCAATGGGGTACGTGATGTAACATGTGTGAATGTGTACTTGATGCATTTGGCGGGGCCTAGAGAGGTATGTGTGTGTATTACGTATTCGAGAGAGGCATGGATAGAGGGGCCGACGGGGGGGCGTTGGAGAGATAGCACGAGAAATGAGAGTGGTCTAGAGAGAGAGACGAATATGACGTTACGACAAGAGATTCTATTCCCTTGAGTGTGTATATGCAAGGGGAGGCAATAGAGGCACCAGGAGAAATTTTACGTGTGTGTGGTGTTTGTGTTGGTATGTGTGGGTGTGAGAAGATAATGAGGCGTGGGGGCAGAGGGTGTGTCACGCGTGAGGTCCGGTGGGTCGAGGTGAGGCCCTTCATTCGGTTCCGTCCTGCGCCACATTGGTCGGCCCATGACACATTTAGGAAGACCCATGGATGACTAGTCGTACAAGACAAAGATAGCAGAATTGTGAAGGACTCTGTGTCCACTGGACAAAGCCGTCTAGGATTTGTAACCCTAGGTTCTCGGATTAGGTAACCCCTTTATCTCTGATATTACTATTCATCCAACCTAACTTTAAGGGGCATCCTACAGAATGCTCTGCTAGAATCATACTCGTCGATTAGGAAGAGAGGTGTGAGACAATGCGTGAGAGACAAGCGTAAAGATAATGTGCGTACATGAGACACGTAGGTAGGTCCATGTATATAGAAAGGGTCGATGAGGATTGTGCGTGTGTATGTTTGCGAGAGGAAGAGTGCTTGTGATAAAGGTTAGTGAAAATAGTTGTAAATGGTTACGAGAGGGAGGGAGGGTTATATCTAGAGCATGTGTGCGAGAAAGACACCTCGGGAGAGAGTGTGTGAGCATGTGTGAGAGACCACCGATGGAGAGTGAAACTACACGTAAAAGACTGCTCTACACATTGATTAAAGATATAAATTGTATCCAAATATTAGGATGGGATCATGATATTTGCAATTAGCGTAAGGCGGTCATTGATCCATCGGACATCTAGATTCTATCGAATTTGAGCATGTCTATGTTATTATTCGACACAATTGATCCACATAGTTAGTATTTTGAACTCCATACAATGCATCGCTTTAGCAATCGAATATAAACGTGAGTATAGTTCATGTTGTGTGTGTAAAGCACATTATACATACGAAAGTTACACAATGGACATTATAAATAGCTACATATGAACTAGCATACATTTGAATTCAACTTAAGGTGGTTTAAAAAAATCGAATTCAACATGAAGTCCATTCAATTATTTGAATTTGATATCATGGCATTTGTAAACCATACCTAAATTATGGGGCACCAATCTTTGCTCGATTTTGTACATAATAGCATATGTAGTCGTGTACAAAATAGATTCAAATTAGCTCCTCCATTCCAAAATAATCGTAGTTATAGGATTTTCAAGTGTCAAAATTTCAAAAAAGCGGATAATTTAATGAGGTTTTCAAACATACAAGGTCAAATATAACATTGTCTATTTGGGTCAATCCTCATAGTTCAATAGTACTCTAAACGTGAATGCTTGTGTTTCAAAATTTTGAGCGAAGCACCAAAAGAGCCTCTACTCGGCCGAAACCGCGTGAGACCAATGTTTGGTAGTACAAGGAAATTACTTTTCTAATAACTCCGACCCGTGAAACCCGCCGGCCCGACGTCCAAAGGTCTAAACCGGGGTAGGTTTGTAGCTTCATCCAGACGCCACACAACCGCCTCCGAAAAACATTCATACACAATGGCCGCCTAAGCACACATGCGCGTGGCAAATCCTCCGCCCACTATTTGGGACACATGGGATTACCATCCTACCCCGACCCATGATGGGTCCAAAATTTAAGAGGGGGCAAAGTTTGTACTTTCCCAAATTTCAAACAAGCGCGTCCCATCTTACATTCAAAAAGCCAAAAACAAGCACGCCCAGACCAAACATGGTCCCCCCACGTCGATTCCCCATTAGGTACTCGTGGGCGCCAAAACTACCTCTCCACCAGCCGCGAATCCCCAGCGTCCTCCGTCCGCCACCCCCATCCCACCCATCAACCGCCCTCCTCCATCACGCCGGAGCCGATACCCCGACATCGTCGTCCACCGCAACCTCAACCGCAACGCCCTCCACGGCTAGTAGTTGAAGCCAAGGCCGAGCCGTCCGTACCTGAGCCAGTTCAACCACGCCGTCCTGCGCCTCACCGCTGTCGCTCCAACTTCGCCACCCTCCACCGCACAAGAGCTATTCCTGCTACGCCATCCTTCGCCGCCTCGGATCTGCTTCCCCTCCGCCGACGTACGACCACGACAACACAGTCAACAATTTGGCCATGGGTTCGTCCAAGCCTGCACCCTCCAGAACATCGGTTTCCCTGGTAAAAAGAAGAAAATCGGCGCGACATGTGGAGGTGACCACACCAGCAACCGAAGAAGGTACTCCTCTTCCCTTACTCGTGCAAATCTTACATCTCTGCTTGCACGGTATTCATCCCATAGAAGACAGTACTTGACCGCTTCTTCTTGATACTAGATGGTCCTAGTAACTCGCGATGCACAAGGTTTCTCCTCATATACTATTTCACCTTAGCTAGAGGTCCGTCACCCCCCTGAATTTCAATTTCTGTCTAGTTGATTCCCAATTAACGGAAGCATTCCCCGGCGTAACAGGTGCTAGTACGGGAAGCAGCGCCTTAGTGTTTATCTTAGGGGCGTGTGCGGCCTAGAAACTCTGGGCGCCCGATCTGGAGGTCGGCCAGATTAAAGGATGGCACAGGGCGCTGCCAAGCACGGCGGTGGTGTGAGGTCGATGGGAGGCGAGCGGCGTGGCGGGTGCAGGCGGTGGTCGCCAAGGTTCGAGAAAGATCGTCAACAGATGATGGCGGGAGGTAGACAAAGGCCATCTGCCCATAACTTATAGATCGGCGGTTCATAAAAATATCGGTGACCTATTTATTTTTAGTCATTGTTATCTTGATAGGACCACATGTGGTGGTGTCTTTGGAGGAGTACACGCATTTCATGTGCTCATATATTACAAAATCATACGGAGTAGAATCTAATTTTGTTTGCCATGCAATATTGTAAAGCTATCATATGTCTCCTGTCATTTATTTTTCAGCCACCTGCTATCTGCTACTTTTACAGTGCACTACTTATGCACACACTTCACCCATACTCTCACTATTGTGTTTTTATGCAAGGGTATTTCAGACCCTGCCTTCACAGAAGCAGGAAAGAGAAGAGAGAAGTTGCTCCAGCGTGGTACGCGGCTAGGAGAGACACGTTTCAAGACTTTAAAGGGTGTAGTGTCAGCAGATGGAGACGGGGAATGTAGCTCTGGAGTTGATGATCTCACTCGCCGTGAACCACCATCCCAGGTGCTTGCTTTAACTTCACGGTGTCATATGTGGTTGCATGTTGCATATGGTGTCTAGCTTGTATTCGAAAGGCCAAAGTCAGTCTTTATCAAGATAAGGAAAGATATTTTTTACATGAACCACTAGCCGGATGTCTAGCTTGTATTGCTTCCAATTTGGTTAAATTGCATCTGCTTAGCTTACACATTATACCTTTGAATATGACATGCCTTTACTTTTTTGGTACATACTAGTACATCGTGTATTAACCATGTTCTTACATCAAACTAATGTTCTTGTGTATCCCTCATCAATCACTTATGACAAGGTAGGCAGGCAAGGGACTACTCATTTAAAGAATGCAGCGTCGACCTCCGACATGATTCTCAAGAAAGCAAAATGCTAGATGAAGATAGTGAGCGTAGCTCTGTAGTTGATTACAGCATTTCCCCTACACTAGCATCGCAGTGCTTGCTCTAACTTAGCAGCGTGATATGTGGTTGCATGTTGCATATGGTGTCTAGATTGTAATTCTTCCAATCTGGTTAAACTGCATGTGCTAGTCTGCTTAGCTTATAGTACATTATACTGTTAATGTGACATGCCTTCTGTATTTAGTACATAGTACATCTGTCTATTAAGCATGTCCTTCATAAAACTATTGTTTTTTGTATCCGCATCAATCAATATGACGAGACACCTTTAGTATATGCGGTGCGATATTAGTTGCATCTTTCATATGATTTATAGCATCGCTGCTTCTAATTTGTTGAAATTCCATTTATGATGGGGCGCTTTTAACTTGGCGAATCATATTGGTTGCATCTTTCATGTGGTGTCTAGCTTGCATTGCTTCTTATTTGCTGGAATGGTTTACCTTAGTTTACACAAACAGTTGTGAACATGCCATGCCGTCTGTTTTTCGTACATATTCCATCCTGGTATCATGTGTTTGCCTTACATCAAAGTAGTGATTGTCGGATCATGCATGAATGAGTTACGAAGAGAATTTTATTGCTTTTTCTTGTCGGTTTTACTTGACAATTCAAAATCAATAAAGCGGAAGGAAGTTAGCAAGGCAGCGGATAAAGGTGCTCCTTCGAGCGGAGGGCCTCTCTGATTTCTACTCCTCCACACCCCAAGATGATTTCCAAGACAACACATGCATAGACACTCAACAAAGCTGTGTTTATGATGAGCACGTCTCCCCTAGTGCAGCATCACTGGTGCTCCCTCTAACTTGGCACTGTTATATGTGGTTGCATGTTATGTGTGATGTCTAGCTTGTATTGCTTCTAATTTTGTTGAATTCCATGTGCTTACTTTACACATTATACTTGAATAAGACACGTGTTCTGTTTCTAGAACATACAATATCATCTATCACACCACGTTCTTACATCAAATTACTACTGTTGTGTAACCTGCAACAATCACTTATCATAAGACACGTTTGACTTCAAAGTGTGATATAGGTTACATCTCACATTCTTTTCTAGCTTGTACTACTAATTTGTTGAAATGGCACTTATGACGAGACAGTTTTAACTTGGTAGAGTGATATTCGTTGCATCTTTCATATGGTGTCTAGCTTTCATTGCTTCTAATTTGTTGAAATGCCTTCTCCTTAGTTTACACATCATAAGCTATGAATATGCAATGCTGTGAATATGCAATGGCACTAATGACGAGAGACCTCTAACATGATAGTGTGATGTTGTTTGCATCTTGCATATGATTTATTTCTTGTCTTGCTTCACATTTGTTTAAGCGCCATTTATGATGAGACACTTTATTAACTTGGCGGAGCGATATTTGTAGCATCTTTCATATGGTGTCTACCTTCCATTGCATTGCTTCTAATTTGGTGAAATGTCTTCTTCTTAGTTTACACATCATAGTTACGGTTATCTCTTCCGTCCTGTTTTTCATACATATTACATCCTCCTATCATGTGGTTGTCTAACATCAAAGTTCAGTTAAATGCATCACGCATCAATTTGTTACGAAGAACTAAATTGTTATTCGTTTTCTTGTCGAAACTTGACTTAACATGGCACGAGAGAAAGAGGAAGAAACACAGAATGGCGAGGGAATGAGAAGCGGATGAATCCTGCAGATTCTGTTGGTGCGATGGTGCAATAGAAGGTCAAAGTCCAGCGGAAAATTCTACAAACACGACATCCCATGCTACGAGCTGCAAAAAAGCCAAACGAAACAAATAGCTGCCACCAAACAAGCGAGAGACAACCCTAGTTCTTGCAACACCTACCACAGTACTACCACCGCACGACATACTCATCGTCAAGCGAGCTAGCAGCATGTTCCCAAGCTCCCTTGCCACGACACTACTTCCCAAGCACTCTTGACACAAGGCGAGTTGGCAATATCAGATGAACCTTGTGAGCTTCAACAGCAAGAAGGTAGTTCTTTGGAGTCAAATTCTGATTCCATGCTTCTTTATATGTAGTCTCACGGTTTGATGTACACTAACACTTCCTATGTTGGTTGTTGGACTAGCACCTAGGCGCAAGAGAAACAAACATCGGGGATAATGCTCGATAAGTTAACTAAATCTAGAGGAGGAAGAATGGAGATCCGTTTTGAGGCAGGTTTAAAAAGCCACGTGATGCTCTGAGTCAGCCAAGTTAGTATCGAGAGCAGCGGTTGCCGTTAGGTGTCATGTACGTATCCTCCCAACATGGATTCAATGCAGGAATGACAAAAGCGAAACCCAATTCAACACCTTCCTCGACCATTTATCTGTAAGTATGGTTATGTATGGAAACTAGTAATATCGTCTTGCTATGTCCCATACTTTCTAGGTTCTTGATAATGAGACTCCCATAATTTTCAGCAGATGAGGTTCAAGTTGGATAGCCAAGATGATGCAACCGGACAAGCTTGCACCCATGTTTTCAAGTCTGCTTTCTGCGACGATGTCGGTATAACTTGAACTTTGAAGGCAAGGCTAACGTGAACTTTCCCAAACATCTCGATGGAAAATATATCGGATGAAAGGCTGGAGGGCCTTGTTAAACACTGTCCGATCCGAAGTATCGGTACATTATATATATGTGATCGATCACATGTTTAAGTCCTATTTATGCATGTGTCACACAAATCTATCTTCTTGTAGGTGAACTATTCAAGAACAAGGCCAACCGTCGAAAGTGAAATTCAACAGACAGCGGGATCTCGTAGCTATATTGCACCTGCGAGGCTCTTGTAATTAGCTGCTGTTTCACTCTTTTCATTGTACCATATTATCAAATCTATATTGACTTGTTCGAAATGCAGGAGGAAAGCCCGCAGGACCAAAAAGTACACGCACCAAATCTTGTGGAAATCTTCAAGGACTGTCACACCAGCAAGAAGAAGGGCATGACTACACCGATCAAAGCCGCTGTTGTAAGTCCTTAATCCTCATGCCTTTTAACTACTACTTACTCTGACTTGTGCCTTGAACTGCATGGTTTTCAGCCAATGTCTATTACTCTTTTCAATTTTATACACAGTTGTCTTAGCGTATCATTGCACCTTACAAGGTTTAAAAGAGAGGAGTGATGTTCCTTTGATCTTGACTCGTAATCTAGTTCCGTCTTGGACTTGCCCACACAATGTTACAATTGCTGTTTATGCATTCTCGGTTGTTTTGTGATATGAATGATGTCATACTATGCTTACCGTATTATAAACTTCGTCTCTTTATCCTTAGCCCTCAATACAATGTGAAGAAATAGACAATACATTTGTGATGGTACATGGTCATATGTTTGGAACCTGGTTTTATTATGTACTTTGCAATAAAATACAACTAATATTTTACATGGGTTCACGAAATAAGTTACGTATATAGACCAAAGCTATTTTGTTTGGTTTTGCTGCCTCCTTAATATCTTACATTACGGTACTACTAATGTGAAACCTCATCTTTTCACGTGAGCTATGGAAAAAATGGTGGAACCGCCACCTTACGAAGGTGGCGAGGCAACTATAACCGCAATGTCGACTCTTGCTGCGGTGGGTCGATACACTGTCCACTAACGATGCCAAAAGCACGTTCTGCGTATCTTGGGTTGGTTGTTAAGGCAATATCGTCCAAACTGCCTCATGATCAAGATATGCAAGCTCAAAGCAATGTTGTATCTGCGCTCCAGACACAAGTCCATTCCCTAACAGAGGCCCTTTGTGAAACAAGGAGAAACATTTCTCAATGTCGTCAAGATATGCATGGTTTTGAAACCAGACTATCAGACATTTGCTATGTTGTTCAGGAGCCTAGGGGAAATGAAGGCGGCGGTTATGGTGCTCCATCCGACAATACAACATGAAAACGTAACAGTCAGGTCAAATTAACTGAGCTTCTGAACTTCTGGTGGTGCATTTATCTGCTAGACTGTTAAGTTTTATGCTAACCTTCCTTTTGTTATATAGTTGTAATTTGTTTTGGTGCGATACAAAATTTATTCTTAACGTGTAGCCACCGATTGAATAAAACAGCAAGCCATTTTTGTATAGTGTAGGGTGTTCCCTATATTTGCACTGGTGGCGATATTTGATGCCGAGTGGATGTAATCTGTGCAATCGCCTTAATAGCCTAGAGTTAGTTTGGCCTTATTTATTTCCTAGTCTTCTTTTCCTGGGTTTGCTAGTGGCGCAACTACCATGGGCCATATCTGGCCGTAGGATACATGGGTCTCCTACGGGCCGTCGATAAATCAGTCCTATAATCGGTGGGCCTCGGGCCGTCGATAAATGGGTCCACATGGGCCGTGTCGGGCGTAATTGGTATCGGCCCGGCGACGGTAATGGGCGTTAACGGCCGTGGGGCTGCAAAACTTAATACATCACGAGGCATAACGGGTCGTTAATGGGCGAGAATATAGGGCGGGCTGAAGCGGTGCAGCGGATTAACGAGGCGAAGCAGGCCGACTCTTGCCATGGGCGGTTTGGCCCATTAGGGTAACAGCCGATGTGGGCGACTCTTGCCATGGGCGAATTTGGCCCATTTGGGGAACTGTGCGATGTGGGCGACTCTTGCCATGGGCCAAATTTGGCCCATTAGGGAACGAGCGATGTGGGCCGAAATGTCGAGGGCAAAAGGAGCCCAAGAACGTATGGGCCGTTAATAGGCTGAAAGCTAACACGGGCTGGAAACGGTCCGTGTAAATCACGGGCCGTTAACGGGTACAAAGGAAATTACTGTTCATTATGGGCTAGAGTCACCGTGGGCCTATAAAGGGCTGAAAGATACAAAGGCCTCATATGGGCCGAAAGACGTCGTGGGCCATACATGGCCGAAAGTGAAATGGGCTGGTGTTATATTCGACGGCCCACATGATGTTGTTGGGCCGATTTCCTTTAGGGCCTAATGGGTCGTGAGTTAACGGGCCGTAAAATGGGCTATTTGGGAAGAGACCGTTAACGAGGCTTTTCACGGGCCCGCTTGTTAACTTTGACCAAGTCAAAGCGGGCGGCTTTGTAAGCTAAATGGGCGATGGTGGGCGTGTGCGTGTCAACATATCATAGGCGCCTATCGACCCACTAACGAGATGACCGTGTTTCGTCCGGCCAATAAAATTTTACACATGGAAATTTCCCATTGGTGGGGCATTAACGGGTTATCGGATCCAAAACCCGACCCGATAGCTTAACGGCGTTCCGTTACGGTGGATGCCGTGTCGGTCACCCTTGACGAAAACACTTACGTGACGCGATTTATCGTCATGGAAGTGGACACTTCGTGATGATAATTTTCGTAATGTCATGGAACACTTCTCGACAACACGGTATGACTATCTTGATTACATCATAGAATGCGTCATGGATGTACATGCATGACAAAAAACGCGACCTCTTGTGACAAACACGTATCATCACGGAAGTGTTTTTTTTGTAGTGACTACTATTACTCCACTCATCGACCGCTATCCAAAGATGCATCTAGAGTATTAAGTTCATAAAAACAAAGTAGCATGTTAAGCAAGATGACATGATGTAGAGGAATAAATTCATGCAATATGATAAAACCCCATCTTGTTATCCTCGATGGCAACAATACAATCGTGCCTTGCTACCCCTATTGTCCTTTGGGAAAGGACTTACAAGATTGAACCCAAAGCTAAGCACTTCTCCCATTGCAAGAAAGATCAATCTAGTAGGCCAAACCAAACTGATAATTGAAGAGACTTGCAAAGATAACCAATCATAAATAAAAGAATTGAGAGAAGATTCAAATATTGTTCATAGATAAACTTGATCATAAACCCACAATTCATCGGTCTCAACAAACACACATAAAAAGAAGATTACATCGAATAGATCTCCATGAGAGAGGGGAGAACATTGTATTGAGATCCAAAAGAGAGAAGAAGCCATCTAGCTAATAACAATGGACCCGAAGGTGCAGGGTAAACTACTCACACTTCATCGGAGGGCTATGGTGTTGATGTAGAAGCCCTCCATGATCGATGCCCCCTTGGTGAGCTCGGAGCAGCCCCAAGATGGGATCTCGTGGAGTCTGAGAAGGTTCGGCGGTGGAATTAGATTTTTGGCTCCGTGTCGATCGTTTGAAGTGCGTGAGGTATATATAGGAGGAAGAATGCGTCGGTGGAGCAACGGGGGGCCTCGAGGGTGGAGGGTGCATACAGGGGGTAGGCGCGCCCCCTACCTCGTGGCCTCCTCCTTTGTTTCTTGATGTAGGGTCCAAGTCTCCTGGATCTTGTTCGTTCTGAAAATCACGTTCCCGAAGGTTTCATTCCGTTTGGACTCCATTTGATATTCCTTTTCTGCGAAACTCTGAAATAGAAAAAAAAACAGCAATTCTGGGCTGGGCCTCCGGTTAATAGGTTAGTCCCAAAAATAATATAAAAGTGAATAATAAAGCCCAATAATGTCCAAAACAGTAGATAATATAGCATGGAGCAATCAAAAATTATAGATACGTTGGAGAAGTATCAGGGGTGGATGAACATCACCCCGTGGTGTTGCCTCTGGATGAACAGGACCCTGATCGATCGAGCCGGTTGGGGCCGAATGAACAAGACCTTGTGGAGGGCTGGATGAATAGGACCACCCCGTGGAGGGCAGGATGAAAAGGACCACCCCGTGGAGGGCTGGATGAGCAGTGGGCGGCGGAGGGCTGGATGAGCAGTAGGCCGTGGAGGGTGGTTGAGCAGAGCCCGTGGAGGGCTGGTTGAGCGATAGCCGATGGAGTAAGCGTGGTGGAGGCTGGATGAGCGAGGAGCCGTGGATGAGCGATCGCGGTGGAGGCTGGAGGAGGTCGATGGTGGATGAGCGATGGCCCGTGGAGGTGGAGGGTCGATGGTGGAGATGAACAGTATCCCGTGGAGTCCCGTTTTAAGGTACGCCACACCCCTCCCGATGAACAGGACCCTCATTTCGACCGTAGCGCTCCAACACAAGTCCGTTTCCTCCGTTTTGCGGTACGCCACACCCCTCCCGATCAACAGGACCCCCGTTTCGACCGTAGGAGGTCCGTTTCCTCCGTTTTGCAGTACGCCAAACCCCTGCCGATGAACATGATCCCGTTTCGAACGTGGCCCATCGAACACAAGGCCATTTCCTCCGTTCTGCGGTATGCCAGGCCTCATTTCCATCGGCTGTTCCGTCCAAGCTGGTTGGCTCCCACTCGTTCCGTTGCCTCCCGATGAACACGATGCATTCCGTTGCCTCCCCATGAACACGATGACGACGCAATTTCTCCGTTCCGTCAGGGGGAAACATTTTTTCACGAAATACGGTGGCCTGGCCGGTGGGTCCCCGCTGTCAGGTGGAGGAATAATTACTGTGCACGTAATAAGGAGGCACTTCCTTCCTGCGGCCATGGACACAGCCGTCAGCCTCTCCACGTATAGTACTCTTCCTATGGAAGTCGTTCCTTGACCATGTTGACCACGCCGCGCCAAGAGCACCAGTGCGGTGGACGACGGTGAGGCCTAGGAAGGGGACGACGCGGAGCCCGGGAAGACGCGGCAGTGGAAGCCCGCGCGGAGAGGAGTACGTGGGTTCACTGGTTCGGCTGCGGTGTGAGGCTGCCGTCGCCCTTGAGGCCTGGCCAGCGGTGGGAATAGTAGAGGCGGGGAGGCTTCCACGGAGCACAACCCGCCGCCACGGGAGGCGAGGAGCATGCGGCACGACCGGTCTTTGCTTTGGTATTTGGAGCAAGAAGACCATAGGTTGAAGAAGCACTCTGGCCGTTGGATGGACATCGTGCACGACCTTTGGAGCTAGAATCGTTCATATTGACTAAGTTGACAAAGCACTCCTTCCCCGTCAACTTAGTAGGCCCACAAGTCAGCCACCCACCAAGGTGGGTCCCAACTAGCAGGTGGAGTATTCATTTTTTGTGTGTAATAAGGAGGCACTTCCGGTGGGTCCGAGCTGACAGCGGGGGGAACGTTTTTTTTCACGAAATACGGTGAACCATCTAGTGGGTCCTAGCAGTCAGGGGGGAAACATTTTTTCACAAAATACGGTGACCCGTCCGATGGGTCCCTGCTGTTAGGTGGAGGAATCATTATTTTCCGCGTAACAAGGAGGCACTTCCTTGCTGCGGATGTGGACCCAACTGTCAGCCTCTCCACGTACAGTACACTTCCAATGGAAGTTGTTCCTTGACCATGTTGACCACGCTGCGTTCCGTTGCATGCATGTGTCCATGGGTGTGGTGCGTCCCCACTGTCAGTCTCTCACATACAGTCATCTTCCGATGACTCTTGGTTGTTGACCACGTTGACCACACCATGCCGAGCGCACCAAAGGCGGTGGGCGGCGAGGCCCAGGACTGGAGCGACCGGAGATGGGGAAGAAGGGCGGTGGAGTCACGAGATGGAGAGGTGGGAAACTTGGCTGTTTGGTGCACGCAGCACACCGCGGTCCATACGGAGAGCAGGAGCAAACGAGAGGTTGAAGAAGGAGCATGGCTGTTGGATTAACATCCAGCGGTCCAGCTACTAGAATCATTTGTTGATTAAGTTGACAAAGCCCTGCGTACCGTCGCTTAGTAGGACCACAAGTCAGCCACCGTCAGCGGGTCCCAGTATCAGCAGGAGGAATAATTTTTTTCGCATACCAAGGAGGCACTTTCTTCCGTGCGAAGATATAGCTGGTGGGTCCCAGCTGTCAGGTGGAGGAAACATTTTTTTCAGCTTAATAAGGAGGTACTTTCCTTGCGTGCGACCATGGACCTCATTGGTCCGAGCCGTCAGGCTCTCCGCGTATAGTCCTCTTCCGATGACCCTCGTTTGTTGACCATTGATAATCCCCAAGTGCAGGGAATCATCGTAGCAATTTCCAAAGGTGGAAGTGATAAGTATGGAGTGTCGAACCCACAAGGAGCTAAAGGTAAGATCAATATTCTCTCAAGCCCTATCTGCCATTGATACGACTCTATGTACACCAAACTTTTGCTTCCAACTAGAAACGAGAAATAAAACTACGTAGTGGGTATGAAGAGGATAACTTTGTATGATATCAGAGAGCTAAAATATAAAAGTAGGTGCTGTTATCATAAAGTTAGAATATATTACTAAATAATATAAATAGCGAGTGTGGAATAATTATGGGTCGGTGTGCGGAATTATCCTAGGTAATCACTAACAAGACCGGTAATCACTATTGCAGTTTCATATGAGGGAGAGGCATAAGCTAACATACTTTCTCTACTTGGATCATATGCACTTATGATTGGAACTCTAGCAAGCATCCGCAACTACTAAAGATCATTAAGGTAAAACCCAACCATAGCATTAAAGCATCAAGTCCTCTTTATTCCCATACATAACAACCCCCTTACTCGGGTTTGTGTTTCAGTCACTCACCAACCCACTATAAGCGAATCATGAACGTATTGCAACACCCTACAGCGGGAATCCCTCACGCTTGCGCGACACGGAGGGCACCATAGGACAGCACCAATAATAAAACATACAACTCATACCAATCTAGATCATCAATCAACCCAAAGACAAAAGATATCTACTCAAAACATCATAGGATGGAAACACATCATTGGATCATAATATGTGGCATAAAGCACCATGTTCAAGTAGGGATTACAGCGGGGTGCGGGAGAGTGGACCGCGTAAAAGAGATGAGGATGGTGATGTTGATGAAGACGATCACATGGCGATGATTCCCCTCCGATGGCACTCAGCGCCACCAAGAGAGAGGAGGAGAGGTTCTCCCCCTTGTGCTTCCTCCTCCATGGCCTCCCCCCTAGATGGGGAAAGGTTCTCCCTCTGGTCCTTGGCCTTCATGGCGATGATGGCCTCTCCGGGATACTCCTCCATGGCCACCGGTGATGATGGCCCCCTCAGGCAGGATGCCAGAGAGGTCCTAGATTGATTTCTCATGGCTACAGAGGCTTGCGGCGGCGGAACTCCCGATCTAGATTAATTTTCCGATGTTTCTGTATTCATAGGAATTTTTGGCGTCGGTCTCACGTCAAGGAGGTGCCCGAGCTGTCCACGAGGTAGGCCCACACGCCGAGGGGGGTGGGCGCGCCCCCCACCCTCGTGGGCAGCCCAAGACAATTCTGGCCCAACTCCGATGCTCCGTGGTCTTCTTTTGGTCCATAAAAATCATCAAAAATTGGCACGTCAATTGGACTCCGTTTGGTATTCCTTTTCTGCAAAACTCAAAAACAAGGAGAAAACAAAAACTGGCACTGGGCTCTAGGTTAATAGGTTAGTCCCAAAAATCATATAAAACAACATATAAAAGCCCATTAAACATCCAAGATAGATAATATAACAACATGAATACTTCATAAATTATAGATACGTTGGAGCGTATCAAGATCTAAGCTCAATTCCTGCTCGTCCTCGAGTAGGTAAATGATAAAAAGAAATAATTTATGAAGTGTGAATGCTAGCAAGTGCTTAAGTTTGATCAATGGTAATTCCAATCACTTTTTCTAGCATCATTATATGTCATAACAGTAGCTCATCTCATAAAAGTTTTCATGATCAAGTAACAAGCTATTCACATGTTAAAGTATAGATCATAAACTTTCTTGAAAACTAACAAACCGTGTTATCAGTCATCAAGCAATTACAATTCATCTTATTTTCAGGAAGAGTCTATGTCAGATCTTTGATTTAGCAAACTTCACATACTCGACTATCATTTAGTCATTCACAAGTGCTAACGCTCATGCGATATTTATGGGTTCATAGTTTTAATCAGACACAGAGAAAGATAGGGGCTTATAGATTTGCCTCCCAACCTTTTACCTCAAGGGTAATGTCAACAATAATAGTTCATGATGCCTTACATCCAATTGGATATATATATCAGAATCTTTCCAACACAATGTGCTTGCCAAAGGATAAAATGTAAAAAGAAAAGGTGAAAAATCACCATGACTCTTGCATAAGGGTAAGAGATAAAAGTAAAAGATAGGCCCTTAAAAGGGAAGCAAAAGGTTGCCATGCGCTTTCAGGGTTGGATGCAAAAAATCTTAATGCGAAAGAACGTCACTTTATATTGCCACTTGTTATATGGACCTTTATTATGCAGTCCGTCGCTTTTATTACTTCCACATCACAAGATCGTATAAATCTTATTTCCTCCACACTAATCAATCATACATATTTAGAGAGCAATTTTTATTGCTTGCACCGATGACAACTTACTTGAAGGATCTTACTCAATCCATAGGTAGGTATGGTGGACTCTCATGGCAAAACCGGGTTTAAGGGTATTTGGGAGCACAAGTAGTATCTCTACTTAGTGCAAATAATTTGGCTAGCATTAGGGGGAAAGGAAAGCTCAACGTGTTGGGCGATCCATGACAATATACTTTATTTCAGATATAAGAAAACATAACCCATTATGTTGTATTCCTTGTCCAACATCAACCTTTTAGCATGTCATATTTTAATGAGTGCTCACAATTACAAAAGATGTCCAAGATAGTATATTTATATGTGAAATCCCTCTTCCTTCAATATTCTTTCATGAATTGTTCAAGTGACCAATTCTACGTTTGCTAACTTTCAATAAGTTTACTACCTATATTTATTATGTGTGAAGTCATTACTCCCCATGTTATAAGCATATGAAACATATATAAAATTAGGTTTATGACATTCAATTTATTCAACCATTTACTCATAGGATATACGTGAAGCACATGAGTAAATGACAAACTACTCCAAAAGATATGAGTGAAGAACACCGAGTAGTCAAATAATTAACTAGCCATGGGAGGATTATTTTTCATTCAATATTTCAGATCCAATGATTTTATTCAAACAGCAAGTAAAATTGAAAATACTCTCAAAGCAAAACACATATCATGTGACGAATAAAAATATAGCTCCGAGTAAGGTATACCGATAGTTTTGAAGACGAAAGAGGGGATGCCTTCCGGGGCATCCCCAAGCTTAGGCGCTTGAGTCTTCCTTGAATATTACCTTGGGGTGCCTTGGGCATCCCCAAGCTTAGGGTCTTTACACTCCTTATTCTCCTCATATCGATATCTCACCCAAAGCTTGAAAACTTCAATCACACAAAACTTAACGGAACTTCATGAGATAGGTTAGTATGATAAAGAGTAAACCATTCACTTTGGTACTGTCAAAGACAAGGTTCATAATTTTTCTAATACAATTCCTACTGTACCATATCATTTCTACAATTTATATTGAGAAATATAAGCCATAGAAACTAGAAAACAAGCAAACTATGCGATGAAAACAGAATCTGTCAGAAACAAAACAATCTGTAATGATCTGAACATAAAATATACTTATGCTACTTCAAAAATTATGAAATAAATTTGTGGACGTGAGGAATTTGTCTATTAATCTTCTGAAAAAAGAATCAACCCAAAATCACTCTTCTGTAAAAAAATGACATCTATTCTCGTGAGCACAAAGTTTCTGTTTTTTACAGCAAGATCACATTAACTTTCACACAAGTCTTCCCAAAGGTCTTACTTGGCACTTTATTAAAACAAAAGCTATAAAACATGATTACTAAAGTAGTTGTCGGTGTACTAGAGTAGGGGTACCCTAGTATCCCGAACTTGTGCCGGGCAGATTCTGACACCAGCGGCAAGGCTTGCGGGTGACCGCCAAGGTCCTCCGTGGTTCCTTTGGAGCCATTCAAGAACAAAGTATTCAAGATAAGGTGACAAGGCCCCGGCAAGAGGAGCTTGCGGGAAGGCCAACAAGGCATCTCAAGTAACTTGCCGCTGACGCGCCACGCGTCCGGCGAGGCCGATGGCGACAAGCTTCGGACGCGACAAGACAACGACCATGACAAGCTACTACTCTGTACCGCGCTCCGGCACATCCACCAGCGTGTCGCCATACAGGACCTTTCGGTAGCGTGTGGCAAAGGTTGTCTTGACCAGCGGTCTTGTGATGGCAGCGGCGACAAGATTGCCGTCGTGGCAAGCGGTGGCGTCCCCGACGGTCCTTTTGCACTATTAGGCGGCGTGAGCGGGCATTTAATGCCTTTGTCCCCTGCCGTCGAGGTTAGGTATGATACCTTTATGCAGTGGTTGTACCAACCGCAATTCTTTTCCATTTTACCCTTGTCTCGTTGCCACCTGCCGGAACCCTTTAGCATATAAAAGGAGGCCCATGCATAGCGTGGGGGAGTTCAAGGCAGGAAAACACTCACGCTCGGTCTCGTTAGCAGCTAGTGTGTCTTTGTAGCACTCAGCGTTCTCGAGCAAGAACTCAATACACTCGGACATGCAGCGGTAGGAGTGTTATCTCTCGGAGAGCTCGAAGCTGGGTAAACTGCTCGTGTGCCGCCTCGATCTGCTCTTTGTGCGATCTCCGCCCCGCCGAACGAAAGGGGCTCGGTCCGCCGGTCCTATAGGTGTTAAGTGGATCAGTTTCCCGACATCTTTGGCGCGCCCGGTAGAAGGCGTCGAGGTTGTGTGAATCTGATCCGGCGTTCACGAGAGCTAGATCTTCATCTTCTTCATCGACATGCCACGAAGAAGAAGGCTTGGCGGCAGCTGTTCCGTCCACGTCGATCCCACCACCACCGAGCAAGCGGGTGGTGGGGTGAAACGCCGGCGGAAGAACGAACATCGACAAAGGGAGCCACGGTGCTGCCAGGTCAAGGACAAGGCTGCGCAGACCTCGGCGTCCGTACATGCACCGCACCCACCTCGGGGCGCGGGACCGATAGCGTCATGGTATTCCGCGATGCCATCGTTCGTTGGACCAAGATCGAGCTGGTGGATCTCGGGTGCTCAAGACCAGCATGCTGCGCCAACATCTTTGTACGAAGCGAACACGGTCGCTGGATGGGATCTGCTCCTTCTAACATAGTTAGAAGTCGAGCATATCCGCTCCTCGCGCCGTTCGCCATTGCCGCCCACGACTCCAGCGAAGCTTTGGCACGAGCTCAAGCTGCTCTGGATTACCCTCAACGGCGGACAAGATCGATGAATGGAGGCCACCATTGAGTCTCATCGGCCATGTGGCGGCGACACTCCAGACAGCCGAGTACATCGCTGCCGCGGTAGGACTACCGAGCACAAGCCGATGGCGGCGAAACGGTGGGGTGCAACCACTATGCACTCTCCACCCGAAGGCCAAGATCGCCGACTCGCCGGGTCCACCTCGACGGTGAATCCACCGCATCATCAGATCCACGAGCTCGTCGCGATCAGCGCCAAGTTCTTCCGAGCGACGGCAAGAAGGCGCTTCGTACTGCGCCGGCGCCCGAAGAAGAAGCGCGGCGTCAATCGGACCAGCGCGCTGGCCCTCTGTCGACATGCATGCACCGGGGAACAGGCGACTTGCCATACGCGGTAGGTTGCCCTGCGTTCACTCGTGAGCTGCGGCAAGTCCGATGGCCCGGCACGAAGAATTTCAAGCAGACGTACGAGAGAAATGCGGCGGCAAATCGCATCCGTCGGAGTTCCTCGGCATCTACACCATCGCGGTGCAAGCTGCGGGTGGCGGGATGACAAGATCTGGCCAACTACTTCCGGCGGTGCTCAAGCCCAATGTCGAGATCTGGCTCATGCACTTGCGGACAACTCCATATCCTCTGGGTAGACCTATGCCATCGGTTTGTCGGCTCCTTCTGGTGACCACAAGCCTCATGGCCAAGAAGCGACCTTCATCTGCTCGCCCGAAGGAAGGAGAGCCCTAGCGCAAGTACATTCGGAGATTCAGCGCGTCTGGCACAACATCGAGATGTCCACCACCATGATAATCAGCGCGTTCCATCGAGCGTGCGAAACCGCGAGATCACGGAGGAGATGGCGATGTGCAAGATCGAGAGCGTCGATGAGCTATATGCCTGCCCGACAAGTGTGCACGTCTTTGAGGAAGGAGAAACTCCGGATAGACTCTGAAGCGGGAGGATATGATAGTGAGGAGGCTGCCCGGCAAAGAAAAACCGGCGGCGGAACAACGGGAAGAAGAAAGGCAAAGATGTGCTAGTCATTGAGCAGTCCGGCAGCGGAGGTGGCGCCAAGAAAGCCAAAGCTGGTAGCTCGGCGAGAGATTGCCGCAGCACCAACTACCGGTTGTGGCGGTCGCCGACAAGCAGCGGGGCGGCACCAACAAGCGATCTTGCAAGATCCACCGCACCAAGGGCCATGACCTCGAGCTGCAAGAAGGTCGAGCAGCTTGTCGAGCAACAAAGGCTGAATCTGACGGCGCGACAAGGAGAAGGCCGGAAGGTCTTTGGAGGAGCGGCAAAAAGCGCCCGGCCGAGGAGGGCCTTGGGCAAGGCCAAGCAGCGGCAGGATCAGACCTCCCAGCGGCGCGACAAAGATGAAGATGACGAAGGCGATGAAGATATGGATGATGGCGAGACCGATGAGCAGGAGTTCGAGAAAGCCACGGAGGTCTTGTGCGTTGGCGGTGGTGTCTCTCTGCATACTTCGCACCGCCAGCTCAAGTAGTGGGTGCGGGAAGTCAATGCGGCGAGAACCACCCGTCGAGTCCGCAAAGCCTCGAAATGGTCCAGCCGCCTATCATCTTTGATATTGAGGACCACCACGATCGCATAACTGCGGTCGGTGCTTGCCGATGTTGGTTTCACCAACTATCGGCAACCTCAAGGTCACTAAGATGCTAGTAGACGGCGGGGCCGGCTTGAACCTGATCTCCTCGGTACTCGAAACTCCAGATCCACGATGGCGAGCTCGAAGAGACCGGCACATTCAAGAATCAATCCGGGAAGGAGCAAGCGAAGGAAAGATCACGTTGCGGTGACATTTGGCGTGAGTTGAACTTCGGGGACTGAGAGGTCACTTTTGGCGTTGCTGACTTTCCATTGCCTTACAATGGGATACTCGGCCGTCCAGCACTCGCCAAATTCATGGCAGCCTCTCACTATGCATACAACATCTTTGAAGATGCGAGCCCGATAAGTGTCATCTCATCCTGGCGACAAGAAGGATGCTCTTATCTGCGCCTACAAGATCTACTGGGAAGCGGCAGCCGCAACAGATCGCAAGTCACTTGCCGTTGAAGCTCCGGGCGAAGAAGAAGACCAAGTCCGGCAGGAGTTATGATGCCCACTCCGGCAAGCGCACCTCTTGGTGCTGCGCTACCGTCGAGGACGCTTTCATCGAGCTCCACCGGCAAGTGTAAGAAGACAATGGCAGCTCCACGAGACCAAGAGGGTGTCGCCAAGGAGGATGGCACTGGTGGTACCTTTACCATCGGTGCCACTCTTGACCCTAAATAGGAAGCGGCTCGTTGCTTTCTGCGGTAACGTCGGCGTATTTGCGTGGCAACCGTCGACATCCCGGTGTTCGGGAAAGTAATCGAGCACCATCTTGCCGTCTGTCCTCATCGCGGCCCATCAAGCGAAAGTCGAGAAGCGAGCGGTGGGCGCCAAGAATTCATCGCGAAGAAATCAAGAAATTGGAAGCAGCGGGCCTTGTCGGAGTGCTCCATCCTACATGGTTGGCCAACCACAGTAGTCGTGCGCCAAACAAGCGGAAATGGAGGCTTTGTATCGACTTTACCGATGTCAATAAAGCTTGTCCCAAAGACCCATTTCCTTGCGGCGCATCGACCAGATTGTTGACTCCACGGCGGATGTGACTTGCTTTCATTTCTTGATGCATACTCGAGATACCATCAGATCTTCATGGCGAGAAGAGGATGAGGAAGACGCATTCATCACCCCATGTGGCACCTCTTGTTTCGTCGGATGCCTTTCGGTTTAAAGAATGCTGGTTCAACATTTGCAAGGGTAGTCCATGGCGCTTTTGAACCGCAAATACACGAAATGTGGAAGCCTACATGGATGACATAGTGGTCAAAGCAAGGACAAGGTGACTCGATTCAAGATTTAGAGCGAAACCTTTGCAAATCTGCGCAAGATCAACCTCAAGCTCAACCCGAGAAGTGTGTGTTTGGAGTCCCCTCGGCAAGCTTCTCGGGTTCTTCATCTCTCGGCGGGAATTGAAGCCAATCCCGACAAGATCAAGGCCATTGAGCAGATTGAAGCACCAAAGCGCGTCAAGGATGTCGAAGACTTGCGGTTGCGTAGCTGCTCTCGGCAGGTTTATCTCTAGGTCTGCTGGCGCGCCTGCCATTTTCAAAATATTGAAAAAGGCAGGTCAATGAAATGGACTCGAGCGGAGGCTGCCTTGCGAGACTTAAAGAGATACATCCTCCACTCCAACACTTGTCGCACCTAAGCCACAAGAGAAGTTGCTGCTATATATAGCGGCAACCAATCAAGTGGTTAGTGCTGCGTTAATAGCGGAGAGGGAGGCGGATGATGAGCCACAACCACGGCGGATACATCCAGCGACAAGCGGGGCACTTCACCGGCAAGCTCTGGTCCCGACAAAGATGGATCTCTGCGAGCGCTGAGAAGATCACGAGAAAAGAATGGTGCAGCGCCAGTTTACTTTGTCGGTTCCCTTCTGCGGGGGCTAGGTCAAGGTACTCGGTGTGCAGAAATTGCTTCGGCCTTCTCATGGCCTCGAAAAGCTCGCCATTACTTCCAAGCACATGAGATCACGATCGTCACTCGTTTTCCGCTGAAGTGGATCTTGCAAAATCCGAAGCAACAGGCAGGATTGTCAGTGGGCCTTTGGGCTGTCAAGCTTTGGCCTCAAGTTTGAGAGCACTTCAACTATCCAAAGCGAGCATTGGCGGAGTTCATAGCAGAATGGGCGTAACACAAGATGAAGAAATTCGAAACGAGCATCCCCGTCAAGGAAGCAAGCAAAGAGTGGTTGATGTACTTTGATGGTGCCTTCTCCCTGCAAGGCGCCAGAGCGGGCGTGCTACTTGTTACACCCACCGGAGAGCACCTCAAGTACGTAGTCCATATGCACTTTCCCAAGGAGCAAGCAACAAACAATCTGCAGAGTATGAAGGTTTGCTTGCGGTCTCGAGATCATGATGACCTTGGGATCAAGAAGCTCATTATCGGGGTGACTCACAGCTTGTCGTCCGCCAAGTGAACAAGAATTATCGAGTCCGTTGATGGAAGCTTACGTTGATGAAGTGAGAAAGCTAGAAGAGCACTTTGACGGCCTCTGAGATGGAACATGTTCCAAGAGCTCGAACGACATTGCCGATGGCTTTGTCGAAGTCGCCTCACTTAAGTTACACAATGGAACCAGGGATCTTTGTGCTCAAACTGACTCAACCGTCTGTAGCGCCATCAAATGGACAGAACAAGAAGAGGAAGTTGATTTACGGTGACTATTTTCGGCGAGCTCCCGAAGCCGCCGCCAAGAAGGTCCTCAAGATCAACACCAAGGGTCTTGAGGAGCGATCTGCTCCGGCAAGCCCTAGGGTTTGTTCCGTTGAAGCGAGGCGCTCCCGACAAGTTTTGCTCCGGCAAGCTTGCGAGGCGTCAACTCGGTGAGCCGCGAGTTCTCGCCGTAAAGCGGATGTTCCGCGGCAGCGGATGTGCCTTTAGTCCTTGTTGTCGAGCCGCAAGCTCCGGCATGGGCACAACAGATTGTCCGTTTCCTTGAGACGGAGAACTTCCGAAAAGCAAGAAGAAGCGGAAAGAGTAGCCCGGTAGTCAAGTATGTACCAGGTTTGTCGACAACACCTTTATGCGAGAAGAAGACTCAGCGGGGTGATTGAAGTGTATTCACGGGAAGGCGGACAAAAGCTGTTGGCGAGAGATACATGGAGGCATATGTGGTCACCACATTGGCGCAAAACACTTAACGCAAAAGCGTTCGGCAAGGTTTCTTTGGCCGACAGCCCTCCGGATGCAAGCGCACAAGTAACCAAGTGTGAAGCATGCGGTTCCATTCAGCGAGATACACCAGCCGGCTCAAGCTCTCGGGCGATCCCTTTATCCTGGCCATTTTGATGCAGGGCTCGACATCCTCGGCCCCTTTCCCCAAGCTGTCGGGGCTTTGAGTACTTATGCGTTGCGATCGACAAGTTCACAAGTGGCGAAGTGGAAGCGATGAGGAAGGTGACAACACGATCGGCGATCAAGTTCTTGGTCGATTGTTTGCGTTTGGGATCCCTAACGGGATCATCACCGAAAACGACACGCAATCCTGAGCCGCACCTTCATGCGATCGTCCAAGATCTTGGCGCCAAGGTGCGCTTAACTTACATTGCTCATCAGAAAGTAACGGTCAAGCGAGAGGGCGAATCTTTGAAGTGCTTCGCGGGCTCAAGACCGGGACTTTCGACGGGCTGCACAAGTGCGGAAAGAAGCTGGATTGAGGAGCTGCGGTGGTTCTTTGGTCGATCGGGGCGGCGCCGTCGAGCCACCGGCGGACACCTTCGCTCTAGTCTATGGAGCGAGGCAGTTCTCCCCACGGAACTTCGTATCTGGGTCACCTCGAGTGCTCGCTTACGATGAGCTTGAGCAAGAGCATTTGCGACAAGATGACGCTTTGCTCCTTGAGGAGGACCGTCTTGAGCCATTTGTCTGAGCTGCTCGATACCAGCAAGCTTTGCGCCGCTACCATAACCACAAAGTTAATGCGAAAGTCTCGAGGAAGGCGACCTTGTTCTTGGTAGCGTTCAGTCCGCCAAGAATTCCAAAAGTTGGCCTTGAAGTGGGAAGGCCCTTCTTGGGTGAAGCGAGTCACTAGGCTGGCGCTGTCATGCCAGAGACCGAAGATGGCATTCGGTGAGCAACTCCTGGAACATTGAGCATCTTCGTAAGTTTTACCCACAGGCGCGGTTGCGGAACCTGTTAAACAACCACCTTTATACAAGTCTTGCCGATGTTGCATGTAATCCTTTATGCGAAGCGGCGCAGACCCGTGCATAAGTAAAGCTCATGTGCTCCGCACATCTTGTCAATTCATGCTTTCTACTTTTTTTTGCATCGTTATCGACACTTTGTGTAGTGCCTACCCCCGGTAAGCAATAACAAGCCGTAAGGCTCCATATCTTTATTTTCTCTTCTTTCTCTTTCTCAAAGAAAGGAAGATTCCCTCGCCCACAAGTTTGCGGGGAAAGGAGAAGATAATGGTGTGGACCAAGCGTCGTTCGAGTAGTTTAAGCCTTACCGGAAGCAAGCGACGAAAAAGCTAAGTTGCTAAAGTTTGAGCAATCAATTTTAAATTTTTAAGTTATCTTTCTCGAGCGACCGTGCTTTGTATGGAAAACACATGTGCGCGGAGGAACCAACTCGTAGCTAGTTAAGCCCTTACTTTGTTTGAGTCCGCTCAACAACTTAAGTGAGCTGCGACTAGTTGCGACAAGGTTTCTTGTCGGTGGCGGCACCGCCAACGAAGCTCTTGACGTCCACTTTCAGCGCTCATGACTAAGGTGCTGCGCCGACAAGTTCCCTAAAAGCGTGGGCAAAAACATACAAAGGAAGGAATCAAGTAAAGGAAATAACATAGCAATCGCTACCGAAATAGAGTCATATTACAAGATAGCTTGTCGCAACTCTAACAGATTGTTCTCATAACATGACCAACAGCGACAAGAAAAAAGAAAAGCAGGCGGCCTAATCTCGCGATCGCCCTCAACCCTCTTGATCCGCTCACCTTGTCCACAATGGGTGCGACAAGGGTCTTGGCGCTTCGAGATCAGCATCCGGCGGCAAGGTCACGAGGGCGTTGGTGAGGTTGAGGCACAGGTTGCGGAAGGCCACCTTCACGGCACCTTTTGAAGAGCTCCAGCGAGATCTGGCGTGACTCGTCGGCCAGCTGCTTTGGGATCTTCTCCTGGGTCATTGGAGGGCCGTCATCACGCCTTTGAAGAACAAGCTGAGCTTGGCGCTGGGTTGGAGGTGCTCATCGGAGGAATACCGAGATCCTCCATCCCAGCTGCGCCCGACTCCTGTCAATGGCTGCGGCAACATCCACGAGACCCTCGGTCCAGTGCTCCACATTCTCCCTAAAAGTGTTACAGGCGGCGGCAGCCTCGCCCGGCGGCGCCTCGTCGGCCTTGATCTTCTCCTCCAAGGCCACCGCCTGATCCCTGGCGCCGTCCAGCGTCTTGGTCAAAGTAGTCAGCTTCAACTCAAGATTTGCGTTGGAGTCCTTGGCGGCGCTAAGCTCCTTGCTCCTCTCGACGAGGCGACCCTGCAGCTCGCCAAGGGTGTAGGCGTCCTTCTCGCGCTCACGCTTGAGCACAGGAAGCTCCTCGCCGTTCACCTTGAGATCGGCCTCCAGCTGCGCCACCTTCGTCTCCAGCTCCTTCTTGGCGGCCTCGGCAGCTGCGGCAGCATCCTCTGCTTCCTTGAGAGCCCCGCCGAATGTTTGCTCGCGTGCGGCAAGCTCCTCCTCGTGGCTGTCAAGGTTAACCTTCTGCTGCGCCAACTCGCCTTCCTGCGCAGATAGCTTCTCGGCAGCAAGCCGCTGTTGCTCTTCAACTTCAGCCTTCTCGAGGAGGAAGGCTTTACGCTCCTCGGCGAGTTGCTCCCGCTCCTCTGCCGGGGACGGAGAGCTTCTGGTTGAGGCCGGAGCTCCTCCGCGCGCTTCTCGATGTCCACTCCGCCTTCGCGACAAGCGCTTCTCGGGAAAACAGCTTGGCTGTCGGCGCGGTAGAGCGACAACGGCTTCGCGGCGGCTGCTCCTCCTCGGCTCGCCGCCCGCTGCTGTCGGCGCGTCGACCAGCGTCGGCCAGCGGAGCAAGCAACTCTTCATCAAAGATTTCTCCTTGATCGGCGCCACAGGCTCGGCGCCGAGGAGCTTGATGAAGACGCCATCGCCGACCTTCAAATAAGCGCCGGGCTGGGGCTCTTGAACTGGCAGCTGCGGCAGCGGCGGAGGGATTAGCGGTCGGCGTGGCGCTGACACTCCTGCGACCTCGGGGCCGTCGGTCGATCGCCGGACCCTCGCCCGGCTTGCGGCGGCAGCTTTGCGGCCTCTCCGCGGCGGGATCATCGGCGCCGGCTTCTTCTTCGGTGATAGCAGCGTCGTCGGTATTGCTGCGCGCGCTCTCCTCGCCGGCGACCTCGGTTTCCATTGGCTCCGTGGCAGATAGACCTGACGACCGGAAAAGGAAGAAAAGTCAAGCAAATATTCAAAAGAAAATCAGAAGAAGAAGAACCCAAGGGAAGTTTTCAAGCAAGAGGATTACTGTACTAGGATCTCTGGTCATGGTCTCCGCCACCGGAAGTCGCTGGTCTTGTCCCTTGCGGAGAACTGTCCCTTGCGAAGAATTCTCCTTGCGGGAATCCTCCCTTGGGGTGTAGTCGAAGCAGATGGCATGTCGGGGCGGCTTCGGGCACTCTGGTGAGACTGCTCTGCTCCGCAAAACCAATAGTCGGATGTCGGCAAGAAAAGAGCACCCATGCGCGCCTAACAGCAGGAAGTAAACCATACACTTATCTTTGGGGGCTGCGCTGAGGCTACTGAGAATAGTTGCGGGTTCGGCAAGGTGGTCTCGGACACACCCCTGCTGTCATGCGGTGGGTTCGTCCTCGATGACAATCACTGGGACCTTGGCTCTCTTCGCGCTCTGGGCGAGTCACGAAAAGGAATGGGTTGGAGTAAAGCAAATCAGATACAAGACAAAACAGCAAGAATTGAAGAACTACAAGTACAACAAAGAATCTTACTCTTCCTCTTCCTCGTCGGAGCTGGCGCGGAGAGGTCAAGTCCGGCCCACCTTGGCGCGACAAAGGCGGAGGAGTAGTTTCCTTGGCCGCTTGGCGGGAGCGAAGCGGTGGTCGGGAGGCCCGCTCCGATTACCGCAGGCGGCGTGAGGTCTCCCGGCAACAGTGCTTGCCACGGTGGAAGCGCGTCGCCTTGTGGCGGCTGTTGACCCGTCTGCCGCCCGCTACATCCCGGCCTTGCGGAGGCGCCTTCTTGGTGGAGCTGGGGCTCCGCTTGTGGCGAGCTGTCGAAGGTGAGAAAGAGGAGGAGTCGATCTTCAACGAGTCGCTCGCGCCCTCGGCGGGCTCGCTCGACTCAGCCTCGAGCCCGACAAGCTCTCCCTCGTCGGCAAGCTCCTCTCGCTCGGCAAGGCTTGCCGCCTCTGCTGCTCTGCCTCCTCCACGGTGAATCCAACTTCGCCCGCAGCAGCGCTGCGCCCGCCTCTTCAAGCCTAGTGGCGTCGCTGCATCTCCGCGCCGGTGGTGTCGCGAGTAAGGCTCTTTTGTTCATCGGAGCGGACCGGCATTTCTACCAAGCCGTCAAAGAACTCCTGCACGGCGTCTTCTGAGCTCTTGCCAAGTTGGGACAATTCCATGCGAGTCGCAATGGCATCATTACGCGGATGCGGTCAGCGAGGAGTTGTTGCAATGAGCGACACCCTCGGCAACCTGAACGCCGGGATGTTGAGGATCGTGTGAACAGTTCCGGAGCATCGCGTCAGTTCAGAGACAGTGAAGTTGAAGTTGAGGCCCGGCGCAGCCTCATGATATCCGCCGCATTACGGAACTCCCGGCGGGTCTCCTCCTCTCCTGCGAAGCGTCTGGCGGCGAAGAAAATCTGCATGCGGCGCCTCGGTGAAACCCGGCAAGCTGGCGTAGGATTGGTGGCGGCAATCTTCAGCCTATCGTCTTCCGGGCCACGTTGCTCCAATCGTTGCAGCGTGCTCTTGGGACTTAGCGCTGGGCGGTAAATGGCTGCGGGTTCTCCTCGACAATCCAGCACCGATCTGCTCTCCATTCATCCCACTTGCTGCGGAGCTCTCCTCCGGACAAGCTTCCTTCTTGCGGTTCTCGAGATCCGGCGATTCCGCGGATAAAGGCTCCCCTCTCTCAACTCGGGGCATAAAGAAGTGGCGAAAAAGAGCTACATTTGGATAGACTCCGACAAAGTTTTCCAGAGATGTGTGAAAACTGCCATGGTCGAAACGGCATTGGGGGTGAAGTCAAGGAGGCGGAACCGTGGGTGTTCATAATGTCATAGAAAAACTCGAGAAAGCGGGTAGAGCCCGCGATGAAGAACAACGCGAAGAAGGATATCCATTGGGCCAGTTCAGCAGCAGCTGGGAGTACCTTCGTGCGCGGATGCGCTCGCGTCTCCGTCGACGAAGAGGTAGTAATACTCCCTCGGCTCCTTGGCGGCTGAGGGGGGAAGGTTGCCGCTCCTTCGCAGCGCCGCGAGCCGCTGCGCCTCGGCCGACTTCACAACCTTCCGGCTTTGAACCATGGCGGAGGTGGTGAGAGATCGGCGGCGTTGGTGGTACCGGTGGCGATGAAGCGGGCGCTGCTCTCTTTTCAGCTTTGGGAAGAAGGGGAGTGGCGGAGGTTTTGAGATTGGAATCATAACCGGCGAGATGGGCGAACTGCCCTGTTTCCCTGCTTATAAAGTGGGAGGCGGGCGTTCCGTCTTTCGAATAAAGAAACCACCCACGATCTCTCCCACGGCGCCGCATTCGGCGCGTGCCGTTCGAGGAGGTGCGGTGGATACAAAGTGAAATCTGGCGTAACCCGGCCCGCAGCGTGCCGTGCCTGTTTTGGGCTGGCCCAACAGCGCTTCGGCACCGTGTGTGGCCCAGGCGGGGCTCTGTCCGGTGTACTAGAGTAGGGTACCCTAGTATCCCGAACTTGTGCCGCGGCGATTCAGCACCAGCGGCAAGGCTTGCCGGGTGACCGCCAAGGTCCTCCGTGGTTCCTTTGGAGCCATTCAAGAACAAAGTATTCAAGCCAAGGAGACAAGGCCCGGCAAGAGAAGCTTGCGGGAAGGCCACAAGGCATCTCAAGTAACTTGCGCGACGCGCCACGCGTCCGGCGAGGCCCGATGGCGACAAGCTTCGGACGCGACAAGACAACGACCGCGGCAAAGGCGCTTGCCGCGACAAGCTACTACTCAGTACCACGCTCCGGCACATCCACCAGCGTGTCGCCACAGGACCTTTCGAGCCAGCGTGGCAAGAGGTCTGTCTTGACCAGGCGATCTTGTGATGGCAGCGCGACAAGATTGTCATCGTGTGGCGGTGGCGTCCACAGCGGTCCCTTTTGCACTATTTGGGTGGCGTGAGCGGGCATTTAATGCCTTTGTCCCCTGCCGTCGAGGTTAGGTATGATACCTTTGTGCAGTAGTTGTACCAACCGCAATTCTTTTCCATTTTACCCTTGTCTATGTTGCCACCTGTCGGAGACCCTTTAGCATATAAAAGGAGGCCCATGCATAGCGTGGGGGGGTTGAAGGCAGGAAAACACTCACGCTCGGTCTCGTTAGCAGCTAGTGTGTACTATAGCACTCAGCGCTCTCGAGCAAGAACTCAATACACTCAGACATGCAGCAGTAGGAGTGTTATCTCTCCGGAGAGCTCCGAAGCTGGGTAAACTGCTCGTGTGCTTCGCCTCGATGTGCTCTTCGTGCGATCTCCGCCCCCGCCGAACCGAAAGGGGCTCGGTCCGCCGGTCCCATAGGTGTTCGTGGATCAGTTTCCCAGACAGTAGTTTAATCATGTGAACACACAAAAACAGTAATGATAAATATTGGGTTGTCTCCCAGCAAGCGCTTTTCTTTAATGCCTTTTAGCTAGGCATGATGATTTCAATGATGCTCACATAAAAGATAAGAACTGAAACATAAAGAGAGCATTTTGAAGAATATGACTAGCACATTTAAATCTAACCCACTTCCTATTCCTAGGGATTTTGTGATCACACAACTTATGGGAACAAGAATCAACTAGCAGAGGAAGGCAAAACAAGTATAACTTCAAAACTTTAAGCACATAGAGAGGAAACTTGATATTATTGCAACTCCTACAAGCATGTATTCCTCCCTCATAATAATTTTCAGTAGCAGAATGGATAGCAAATTTGTTCTCATACTCAATTGGAAACTCTTCCGAAACAGTGGAATCATTACTAGCTAAAGTTGACACTCTTCCAAATCCAGTTTCATAAATATCACACTAAGATTCAACACCCTCCAAAATAGTGGGATCACTAATTCCTAAAGTTGACACTCTTCCAAACCCACTTTAAATTATAGTATTATTCATACTCCAAAAGATATAAGTGAAGTTCATGGAGCATTCTACAATTAATATAGGCTAACCAATATCCAAGCTCAAAATGTATAAGTGAAGCACATGAAGCATTCTATAAAACCATACTCAAAAGATTTAAGTGAAGCACAAAGAGCAATTTTGTAAGATCATACTTAAAAGATTTAAGTGAAGCACATGAAGTATTCTATAAATAAATGAAGGGCTATCTCATGCTAGCATGGTTATTAAAGGAAAAACAAAAACACAAAAGACACAAATCATGTGAACAAAGCAAAAACCAAGGTATACCGATATTTGTTGAAGAAGAAAGATGGGATGCCAAACGGGGCATACCCAAGCTTAGATTCTTGAGTATCCTTTGAAATATTTACTTGGGGTGCCTTGGGCATCCCCAAGCTTGAACTCTTGCCTATCTTTATGCTTCTCATATTGATAGCTCCTCGACCTTCAGACACTTCATCCACACAAAACTTTAACAAAAACTTTGTGAGATCCGTTAGTGTAACAAAGCAAATCACTACTATAAGTACTGTTGCAAACCAATTCATATTTTGTTTTTGCATTATAGCTACTGTAATATAACTTTTCCATGGCTTAATCCACTGATAGAAACCGATAGTTTCATCAAAACAAGCAAGCAATGCATCAAAAACATAATCTGTCTTAAACAGGACAGTCTGTAGTAATCTGGAAGTTTAGTAAACTTCTGTAACTCCTAAAATTATGAAATAAATTTGACAATTAGAAAAATTTGTACAGAAGTAGTGTGGAAAAAGTTTCAGATCCATTTGACCTTCCATTAAAAAAATGTAAAATCACGCACTACAGCCAAAGTTTCTGTTTTTGTTCTGCACATAGTAAACAAGCAATCTAATCATCCTAAAACCAAAGCTTGGCACATTATTTTTATAATACAATGGATGTACACAAGAGGATAATTATTTACAGAGAAACTTCCATGAAAAATTCTACATTTTTTCCTTGAGCATGAACACAAGTGCTCAAGGTCGACCCTCACTTCTTCAATGCATAACTTTTCCAATCACTTCTGTTTTTGAAAAACTTTTTAGGCATGAGAGGCGAATATTTTTTTTGTATTTTTTTCTTTAATTTTTTTGTATGTTTCACCCACAGCTAAACAGAAACAAAAAGGAAAAACAAAATCTACTTAGTGAAGAAAGCAAACAAGCACACACGAGAATATCAACCCCACGCTATCGCTCCCCGGCAACGACGCCAGAAAAGAGCTTGATAATCCCCAAGCGCAGGGAATCATCGTAGCAATTTCCAAAGGTGGAAGTGATAAGTATGGAGTGTAGAACCCACAAGGAGCTAAAGGTAAGATCAATATTCTCTCAAGCCCTATCTGCCACTAATACAACTCTACATACACCGAACGTTTGCTTCCAACTAGAAACGAGAAATAAAACTACGTTGTGGGTATGAAGAGGATAACTTTGTATGATATCAGAGAGATAAAATATAAAAGTAGGTGCTGTTATCATAAATTTAGAATATATTACTAAATAATATAAATATCGAGTGTGGAATAATGGTGGGTCGGTGTGCGGAATTATCCTAGGTAATCGTTAACAAGACAGGTAATCACTATTGCAGTTTCATATGAGGGAGAGGCATAAGCTAACATACTTTCTCTACTTGGATCATATGCACTTATGATTGGAACTCTAGCAAGCATCCGCAACTACTAAAGATCATTAAGGTAAAACCCAACCATAGCATTAAAGCATCAGGTCCTCTTTATTCCCATACGCAACAACCCCCTTACTCGGGTTTGTGTTTCAGTCACTCACCAACCCACTATAAGCGAATCATGAACGTATTGCAACACCCTACAGCGGGAATCCCTCACGCTTGCGCGACACGGAGGGCACCATAGGACAACACCAAAATTGAAACATACAACTAATACCAATCTAGATCATCAATCAACCAAAAGACAAAAGATATCTACTCAAAACATCATAGGATGGCAACACATCATTGGATCATAATATGTGGCATAAAGCACCATGTTCAAGTAGGGATTACAGCGGGGTGCGGGAGAGTGGACCACGTAAAAGAGATGAGGATGGTGATGATGATTGTGATGTTGATGAAGACGATCACCGCGGCGATGATTCCCCTCCCGATGGCACTCCGGCGCCACCAAGAGTGAGCAGGAGAGGTTCTCCCCTTGTGCTTCCTCCTCCATGGCCTCCCCCCTAGATGGGGAAAGGTTCTCCCTCTGGTCCTTGGCCTTCATGGTGATGATGGCCTCTCCAGGATACTCCATGGCCACCGGTGATGATGGCCCCCTCCGGCAGGGTGCCAGAGAGGGCCTAGATTGATTTCTCGCGGCTACAGAGGCTTGCGGCGGCGGAACTCCCGATCTAGATTAATTTTCCTAGGTTTCTGTATTTATAGGAATTTTTGGCGTCGGTCTCACGTCAAGGAGGTGCCCGAGCTGTCCACGAGGTAGGCCCACGCGCCCAGGGGGGTGGGCGCGCCCCCCACCCTCGTGGGCAGCCCGCGACTCTTCTGGCCCAACTCCAATGCTGTGTGGTCTTCTTTTGGTCCATAAAAAATCATCAAAAATTGGCACGTCAATTGGACTCCGTTTGGTATTCCTTTTCTGCAAAACTCAAAAACAAGGACAAAACAGAAACTGGCACTGGGCTCTAGGTCAATAGCTTAGTCCCAAAAATCATATAAAACAACATATAAAAGCCCATTTAACATCCAAGATAGATAATATAACAGCATGAATACTTCATAAATTATAGATACGTTGGAGACGTATCAACCACGCCGCACCGAGCGCAGCGAGGCGGTGGACGACGGCGAGGCCCCGGACGGGACCGACTCGGAGATGGGAAGACAGCGCAGATGGAGGTCGCATTGAGTGGAGGAGAAGGGTTATAACTGGTTACAGTGCGGCGTGTGGCTGCGATCGGTGGAGAATAACAGGAGGTGTGGAGGGTGGAGGGATAGCCTGGCGGCGGTGGGGTAGCGCTTGGCGATGCATGCTAAGCGAGCCGCTAGCACGCGGAGGCGGACGAGCGGTCCCGCGACGCTGGAGGAAGAAGGCGAGCGATTGAAGGTGCATGCCGACCAAGTTGACAACATACATGTAGGCTTCAACCTATTGGCCCACATGTCAGCCTGCAAAAATGTGGCATATATTTAACCCATGTTTTCTAGAATGTACAGTCCATTTGCTGGGTTGGGTGAACAAATAATTTCGCGTCAATGCGGCCCATTTATATTATCTAAGAAATCCCAGCCCATTTGCACTTCCTTCAAATACATGAATTAGCTGGGCTCGTTATATATACAATGTTATGTTAGAAGGAGCAGTTAATATAAAAAATAAACCAGAGAGGCACAATTTTTTATACATAATTAACAAATTAGCGAGTTATTGCTCAAACCAGAGAGGCCCATTTATATTATCTAAGAAATCCCAGCCCATTTGCACTTCCTTCAAATACACGAATTAGTTGGGCTCGTTATATATACAATGTTATGTTAGAAGGAGCAGTTAATATAAAAAATAAACCAGAGAGGCACATTTTTTATATACATAATTAACAAATTAGCGAGTTATTGCTCAAAATAAAAATGAGCGCGTTATTATTACATTGGTCCTTAAAATCTTCGCAAGCTTTTGTACCCAATCACCAGGATTTTCCTTGCCTGTGAGTCAAAAACAACCAGGATTTTCCTTGCCAACTTCTGTGAAACATTTACTTTTATAAGTTAATAACACATGGGATGTTTTCATAATGTATATATAAGTCTATAAAATATACGATAATAGTAATAATATAAATATATATAATGTGGTTAAGACAATACATTGGGCTGCCGATCTTTAAGAAAAAGCCCATAGGCCGGTATGGACCTCAAAAAATAAGTTGAAACCACTGTCACCCATATGTCGTGGGCTACACATGTTAAAATACAAAACCTAGGCCTAGCTGATACTTGTTCGCCCTCTGGAAAAAAATGATACTAGATCCCCGAGCGAACTGGATTATAGAGGGGGCCGGCGGCACCACTGAAGAAGCACATCAGGAGCGATTTTTTTTCTTCAGTGGATGGCTCTCGATGGCTTTTTTACTTGCCTCTGCACCATACAACTTGTATTTTCAGCCTCCCAGTCCGTGGTGGACCAGCAGCCCATTTGCTGGGCGGGCCAACCTACAGAAACTAACACTCAATTTTTCATCATGCCCGAAAAACAACGCAGTACTATGTTTGTTTTGAGGCCAAAAACATTACGGCAGGGGTTGAGCGGGGGAGGGGGCAAGACGGAGCAAAAAGATTAAAAAGAGCTGATGCACCGTTGCTACCCTAACAGAGGAGATGCAATTCTTCTCGGGAAGAAGGTGTGCCGTTGACACCCACACGTCACATACCCCACAGTAGGCATACTAACAAATTCACACACACGCTGTGAAAAAGGTAAACATTCAGTATCAAACTCAGGTTCACAGGACACGTTCATATTCATAGCCAACATTCACTATCAACAACTCAAAAGATTCATATATACACAAGTTCAGCATGTCTATGGATCCAAATGATTGATAGATCACACAACAATATTCATAGATAATTCACAAAAAGATTTAGTTATACACATGTTCAGTATGTTTATGCATCCAAATGATTGAGATCACAGCCAATATGATCCACGGACGAAGTTTAATTACCTAGGGTACAGACTGGTAAATGGTGTTCAGTCGGAGGTACTTCTTGCTAAAAGTAATGCTTGTACGAGTAAACTTTCGAGTACATAAGAGGCAGCACAGACAGTCTGAACTTTGCTTGTAGGTTTATCCTCAAATAGTGGCCTCGTGCCGAGGGAGGTTTGAGAAACTTGGCCACTACTTTCATCCAACTAGTTCTTGGCTCATCTTGGTCCTGTAGCTCGCCAAAATTCTACATTGCGGTGGTAAATGGTGTTGATCGGAGGTACTTCTTGCTAAAATTAATGCTTGTGCGAGTAAACTTTCGAGTACATAAGAGGCAGCACAGACAATATAAACTTTTCTTGTAGGTTTATCGTCAAATAGCAGCCTCGTGCGAGGAGGTTTGAGCAACTTGGCCACTACTTTCATCCAACTAGTTCTTGGCTCATCTTGGTCACATATCTCGCCAAAATTCTACATTGCGGCGAGAAAGGAGGCGGTTGAGAAAATGAACCACCCAAATTTTTGTGCAGTTCAAGCTGAAATGGAGCATCCTGGCGTGCGGTGATTAAGTGCCGATGAATATCTGCGTCAACCAACATGCGGAATCTTTAGACTCCATGCCATACAGTTCGCTACTATATGTGCCGATAACCAAAAGGCACAAGTTGGGACCAAAGACTGGACTGCGTTTTTCTGGGCTATGGGCCAAGCAATATTTTTGGCGTTCACTCTCCTAATACTTGGAGTTTGACAATTGGTTGATGCCGGTTGATACTCGAATGAATATAGCACTTCTTCTTGTCAAGATCGATGCTTGTCTGAGTGAACTTTGGAGTACATAGCAGCAGCATAAGTACCTGTCCATCGATCTTTTGTGCAGTTCTCTGAAATCACCCGATGTAATGATTTGCCTGCGAGTTCAGGCTCCAAGTTACTCCTTTATGAAATCGGCAAACAGTAGCACAATACCAAATTACCAATACATATGACAAGCACAATAATCAGGATAAAGACCAGTACCAACCTGTGTGAGGTAGCATATCAATTACTATTTCCTTTATTTGAAGCCGAGATAAGCCAAGCGGTGACAGAAAGGAAGAATGCTAACCGAGATTAGCGACTAACAGAAAGGAAGGAAGCTATCGAGGCAATGAAGCACCAAAGTTTTTGTGCAGTTCCACCAAAATCGAGCATCCCTGTTGGCACATATATTGAGAGAGTGAGATTACTGTAATAGTGGGACTAGTTGATGAAACATACACTAACAAATAGAAGCACCCTCATTATCTTAATGGGTAAAGTTAGCATTCCCTCCCTGCTCCACCACATGATTCACCTCCATAGACAAACATACACACGTACATGATTCAGCATAGGGTGCTACTAAAGATTTGTTTAACTCCGACAGGAAAATTAGGCAGCAATAAATTAGTGGTACTTAAGTACTCCTAATTAATTAAGTGAGATGGAAGAACTGGAAGGGCTACCTAGAGGATCGTCTCGCATGTAAGGTAGTCGTTGCCGGAGCCCTTGAATGGCCTTGACTGAGGCCTCTGGCTTCAGCAAGATCGCCTTGGCACTGTTTACTCTTCTTCTTCTTCCTCTTCATGCTCTGTTTCTCATTCTCCTCACCAGTTGGTGAAACCAAGTACATGATTGGCCTTCTATTTCAGAATTGGTTTTGTCAGTGAGGGAGTACAAGTGTACTAGTAAAAAATAGCATTATTTTCTCATGGCGGTCGCAAAATAGAGATGAACACATGCATTAAATATCATTCGTACCTAAAGGAAGGTTATGGTGCCAATATGGATGATGAGGATTGGAACACAGATCTCCCTTTGTGCAGTTCCACCGAAATGAACCAACTGTTCCATTATGACATTCCAGTTAAATAGCACAAAAGTCACTTCTTTTAAGAAGAGTTTTGTGTAGTGCACCAAAAGGTCACAACAGCAACCAGGTGAAATGGATATCCCTGTTTGCACAAAAAGCTACATAGGAAACAGTCAGAGTCTCAAACAATTACAGGCAAAAACATTTGGCTAAACTTGTCATGGCTTATAACGGTGGCATGGCTTCATTTTTACCAGGGGCATTAGATTAAGAATAGCTAAATATTTGGTATAAGGGCATGGTACAGTGGGTGCACCAGCAGTCCAGCACCATGTACCTAAATAGGGGCATAAAGTGGTGATTCATAGTTTGTTGCCCCGAGAAACGAACATCCAAGAAACATATCTGGGTTGGTCCCATTTTTTTTCACTCTAGCCACCTACTCCTATGTGTGGATAGCAAATCTAGTCCTGGTCATACCACTGTGTACAGCATTACCCCTATATTTCCCTTTTCGACCAAGAGACCGGTTGGATGACCAGTCTGTACTACTTTCACCCCCTTTCCTTCCTGTTTGTACCAAGTCCGATGTACTACATACTAAATTCCCCCACCCCCATTTATTTCTTGTTTGAACCAAGTACAAGATTTGACTCCATGAAGTAGCTTTACCTCCAACAATAGAAGAACAAAAATAGGTGACGTTGGACCATCCGATCAAGAGGGGCTGAGAGGTAAAAAATGATGCACATGCAGCGACGTAGCGAGCTGGGGAAGTAGAGCTAAGGCGGTTTCGAAGGAAGATATACCTGAAGGTCGTTTGGGATGTGGATAGGTGGGCGGCAGGAGGCCGGATCCGCCCACACTAGGGCAATGACGAAGGGATCGGAGGACCTCCCGCGCCGGCGCTCGGCCAGAGATAACGGTGCGGCCGGTAGTGGGTCTCCTCCCTCGCTGTCAACCACGGCCTAAACGCTGCCCCTCCTCCCCTTCACCGGCGGAGGGGGATACGTCCGGATCTGTAACCAGCGGTGAGGATAGAAAGACAATGTTTTTTGAAGGGAGAAAGACAGTGTTACCACCCCTATCTTGTTTAGATCTGGAGAGGATGAGAGTGTGTGAATAGAGCAACCCTACCAAGCAAGCGCGGAGGCTCCGGCCTATATATACGTAGTGGGGTAGTTTTCCTTTTTCACTCCATCAAATCAATCATTTAAAATTGTGTACTACGTGCCAGGTCGCCATTTTTTTAGTTGTTGATTGTTTTTTGAGATAGCTACCCGCTTGTTCCAAGTGGTGTTACGGTGTGCTAGGTCGCACTTTGTATCGTTCAAGTCTGGTACAAGTCCCTCCATTAAATGAACAACCACCCCCTCATAAAAATTGTGAACAAGCCCATGGCTAAAATTATCGGAAACGTGGGTTGCCTCAACATGCATTATTATTTATATTTTCTACTCCCTCCGTTCCTAAATATATAAGTCTTTTTTATTAGCCACACCTAAGACAAGATTTTTTTTATTAGCAGTGAACCCCACATGCCATAGACACAAAAAGTGTGGCAAGATTCCCTTAGGCAAGCCAAAGTGTGTCTAACAATTTGAGCAACTCAAGTTAGGCAAGTGTGGCAAGTGTGGGAAAAATAATGTGGCAACATAAGACAAACATAGTCAAAATCCAAACAGCCCCGTAATTTTTTGTGACATGCATGAAAATTTGGTTAGTTAAATTTATAGTCAAAGTTCGGCAAGGTGCATCAAATCAATACATGCAAGTATCAAAAGGGAAGTCACCGCATGCATGCATGCGTTGTACTCCCTCCGTTTCCAAATATAAGTCTTTTTAGAGATTGCAACAAGTGACTACATATGAAGCAAAATATGTCTACATACATCCGTATGTAGTAGTCCATTGAAATGTGTAAAAGACTTATATCGAAAGTCTGATGATTTGATGTGTCGCGTCAACTCGTACAAGACCGAGAAGTTTGATTACTACGCCCTCTCCCTCATGGATCGAGCTCGGTGCCTTAACTGCACCTACCTTTGGCTGCATGACAGGTGGGCCCATGATGGTGGGCCAACCACCTGTTGAGCCCACTGTCATAGACGCAAAGGCGGGAGCGATGAAGTCAATGAAGCTGCGTCCCTCCCTCGCGCATGGCGTGGTGGCTGGCAGGACTAGCGGGAGCTTCGCTACACGCTTCTTGACGGCGAACTTGCGGATGGAGTTGACCATGATGTCGATCCATGCGAGGCGAAGTCGGCGTCGGCGAGGGCTCTGACGCCGTGATCGCCAACATAGTGTGGAAGCAGCTGCGCGATCTTGGGGCCGCAGGCCAGTGCCTTGGATGATTTGGCACAGCCGACTGCCGCTCGCGACCATCGCCTCTATAGGTGCTTCTGGCTCCTGGTCACTTGGTCTTGGATTGGAGTGAGCAGTGTCTCACAGAGACTAAGGAGTAGATGGATTGGAGTGGTGGGCGCCTTTATATGAGAATCCAAACTCTGTTGCATTCACATCATGCTGGCTCTATTCTGCTTCTCCAATTAATTCCCTCTTCATGTAGAGTAATTTGAGGATGCATCATTGACCGTTCAACGTCTCGGGAACTGCTACCCTGTCCCTCCTTGGCATTCAAGCACCTATGGAGGCGTCTGCCGCTCGCGTCTATCGCGTGTCAGGAGACGTTCCCATCGACGACAAGGTGCCTATGGTGACTTCGTAAATTTCAAGATGATAGTACTAGTATACTCAATATTGTGCACCGCGACCAAGGCCGAGAGGAAAACGAGAGAACTACGTATTTATTTACGGTGTAGATTCACTCATTTTGCTCCATATGTACTCCGTCTTGGTGTAGTCTAGTCACTTGTTGAAATCTCTAGAAAGGCAAATACTCCTTTCTGGTTTATAGGGCTATACTAGCAAGTAGTATTACAATAGTGGGCTCACATAGCAATTTTGTCTCATGCAAGAGCCTGGCTATATGCGTGCTCTAAGGTCCGCAACTGCCACATTTGGGTTGCACTTGGCTCTTTGCCTCTTCGAGAAGACGAACAATGATGTTACTACTACTGCTTCTGATGATCGAATCCATCTGCATGTTGAATCCTTTGTTGCATGTCCGTCCACCGCGAGCGGGAGGGATAAGCAAAAGCATGTCCTCGTCTGCAAGCCACCGCGCGCATGGGCGAGGGAGAAGGCGCGTAGTAGTAAAATCAGGCTTCTCCTTGTTGTACGAGTTGACGTGAAACATCATAGCACTGGCCCCACATGGTTGCCTCTAAACTTGGCTGAAAGACCCGCAGCGTACAATACTCCATTTGCTGCAACCTCTAACATTTATCCCACCACAAATTAAAATATATATTCCTGTCTTGACCAGATGAGCGTGCAAACTAGAATCACCAGGATGACCGGTAGGGCCAGAAGATTATTTTAACAAAAAATATAGCATGGAGCCGACCCCAACGATTTTAAGCTTACAGGCACGGTACACGCTATCCTAGACTACTCTACACATGAAACTGCCACTCGAGCGTCCGGGCTGCACTTGGCTCTTCGCCTCTTCGGGAAGTCAAACAATGGCCCTGTTTGGATACTCTAACTCAGGTAGAGGTTAGAGTTAGATTCTAACCCTGAACTAACTCTAACCAAAAAGGTGTTTGGATAGCAGGGTTAGATGGAGCGCGGATACAGCAAGGCGCCTTCACGGGCGGTGCGAGAGGGAGGGAGAGGACAAGAAGCTTCGAGGAAGTGAGGAGGGATCTGCCTCGAGGAAGTGCCATCTGACACCGATTGAACGGCTGCATGTCCACCATGTACGGGAGGGAGAGCGTGTAGCGAACGAAAGCTTCTCCTAGTCCTGCCAGCCACCACGCTCATGGGCGAGGGAGGGATACAGCTTCATTGACTTACTGCTCCTACCTTTGCATCCATGACAGGTGGGCCCAACAGGTCGGTGGCCCACCTTTCATGCAGCCAAAGGCAGGTGCGGTTAAGGCGAGAGGGCGTTGTAGTAATCAAACTTCTCGGTCTTGTACGAGTTGACGCGACACATCAAAGCACTGCACTCGATATATTTCATTAATTTATGTTTACCGATGCATTAATTACAATGCATGCATGCATGCCATGACTCTCCTTTTGATACTTGCATGTGTTGATTTAATGCACCTTGAAGTAGTATGAATATGTGACGGTAAAGTTTTGTAATGCCCCGACCCTAATAAAGCGAGAGATGGTTGTGCACGAGGAGGGCGAGATCATGCAGACGGAACAGGACCCGACGATGGAGCTCTCTATGGTCTCGATGGACCTCGCCTTGCTCCACTGCCCCTTGTGCCTCCGACCCTTGAAGCCTCCAGTGTACGAGGTTCAAATACACCTTGTCCGTTCGGCTGATCGAGCAAGGTGCAGGTTTCTTGATTGATGTGTTGTTCGATTGATCTGTGCAGTGCAAGGGAGGGCACCTGGCTTGCGCGGACTGCCGCGTCGAGCGCCCCAGGAACCAGCGGCAGTGCCAGAAGTGCGAGCGCGGCGGTGGCTTCGACGTGCGGAACACGGCGTTGGACGCCGTCCTCTCCTCGGTGAGGGTGGAGTGCCCGCATGAAGGCTATGGGCTCTATGTCACTTACCACAAGCTCGCCGATCACCAGAGCGTGTGTCCGCTCATGCCCTGCAAATGCCCCGTGCCCATCTACGGCTATGAAGGCCCGCCGCCGGTGCTCTCCCACCACATCAGCACCGTGCATCCCATGCCCGTGCACAGGATCCAGTACGGCAAGGCGCTCCAGCTACAAGTGCCACTGTCGGAGCCACGGCTCTTGCTGTTCGCGGAGGAGGACAGCCACGCATTTTTCTTGGTCGGCGGCGTGCTCGACATCGGTGCGCCTATTGCCATGTCGGTCATCTGCATCAGAGCAGGGCATCCCCACGGCCGCACTACGTGGCCAAGCTGTGGGCGAACGGCCCGCCGGGGGAGCCCAAAGGAAGGACCGACGCCATCAAGGTGGAAATGGAGGTGACAAGAAGCAGGGATCCCGGCGACGTCGCCGTGCAGGAGCTGACCTTCTTCACAGTTCCGCCCAAGCTACTGGCCAGGGCTAAGCTGGTGTCCCTCCACATTCAGATTGACAAGCTCACGTCCTAAATGATTCTACAGTGCCTTCTGTTTATCTTAGTAATATGCTAATATAGGGGTTAGCTCGATCTGCTCTAGCTTAAGAGATGGTGGGTTTTGGTGGCGATGCAGCAATTACCTCGACATTAGATCAGCAGTGAAAGTAATTTCAAACAGTCGAATGGATATTTTGTGTCTGTTGGATATAAAGATCCTTTGGGTAAGAAGTAACAGCTTATATGTTTTTTTTTGAAACGGAACAACGATACTAGTATAATTTTTGTTGACATGCACTAATATTTTCGAAACGGACGTCGGGCTGTAGCTAGAAGGGCGGTTAGGACGTGGCATCGGCCCATACCGCACTGACCCCCGATTGGGACGCACCGACTGTGGATTTTCTCCCTCGCCGATGTCGACCGCATCTACGCAGAACATTGTTCCCTTCCCCCAGCTGCGGGATCAGGCCAGATATGTGACCGGCGGTGTGACCACCGTCGTTCTATGCTTGTGAAGAGAGCAACCCAAGCAAGCAGGCTTGTAGTTTAGGCTCTTGCTAGTGTATATATAGTGGTTTTCTTTTTCTCTCCATATCAACCATTTTATATTGCGTACATGTCATTGAAGAGTGAAATGATGGTTGCTTCTTCCGACTAACTTACTGTGTGATTTGACTGCTCCTTTAGTGGCCCCTACACGTACTCCCCCTACGTGTATGCAATAGTCACACGTACACATGGATGCAAAAACGCGTGCGATGCCCTAATGCATGCATGTCCGAGCACACGAGGAACACACACGGTCACGCTCAAGTGCTCAACCTACACGTGCATGCACACACATACTCAGCCAGGGTGAGCTAGTGACCGTATAAACACCGGAAAATGTATATATTGAGCGCAATGAGCGTATTATGATGTCCACTGACCATATTTTTACAAATATACAGTGATAGACATTGTATTTATCTCGTTTGAAATTAAGCCATATTAACCGGAGAGGAGGCAGTATGGACTAGCATTACTTTGCTATGTCCCGTCAATTTGCCGAACAAGGAGAAGCTTGCAGGACTGGAGAAGCTTGCGCGCGGTGGCTCGCAGGACAAGGAGAAACTTTTGACTAATGCAAGTTGTCCTTCGCTCAGGTGGTGGACGTGCAACAGTTAATTCGGTGTCAGATTGCCAGAAGCATACACTATACTAGTACTATTATTGTTGCACTTCCCGAAGAGGCGAACAGCCAAGCGCAAAGTTTACTAGTACTAGTACTACTACTATAGTCTATAGAGGTACTATACTATTACTAGGAACCGGATGGAGGAGCGTCTGCACTCTTATTATATTTCTAAAATGTGATAAAGCAATCTTCAACACATTTGGTTCTCTTCGAGGGTTCTCACATGTGGTAATGGAAGTTGATTGCATGGAACACTCGCCACAATTCTCGCTTAATTCTGGCTCATATCCTATTACAAATAGGAGCGCTCGGTAATATTTCCTCTTTTTTTTTGTTATTCAGCATGTAAGCAGGTCAGCAAACCTTGCGGCGCATCTTTGTGTGAACCGTGCTTGCTGCACTTTGGATGTGGCCGAGAGCTGGCTTGATGAAACACCTCGCTTCCCACTTCTTTTTTTGCGGGGTAACTCGGTTCCTAGTGACCATTGTCTTGGCTAGTCGTCCTAAGAATGCTTATATATGAATAAAGCTCTCTCACTTACCCGCAAAAAAGATTAAGCCATATTAACCAGAAAGGAGGGAGTATGGACTAGCACTACTTGTTGGTGTGTCCCGTCAACTCGCAGAACGAGGAGAAGCTTGCAGGACAAGGTGAAGCTCGCTTACGCCTTTTGACTAATGCAACGTACCCTCGCCCAGGCGGTGGACATGCATCAGTTCATTCGGTGTCAGATTGCCAGAGGCATACACTATAGTACCGAACATGTGGAGTACCATCATTGTTCGACTTCACGAAGAGGCGAAGAGCCAAGCGCAAGGTTTGGTAGTACGAGTAGTACTACTACTAGAACCGCATGGTGGAGCCTCTGTACTCTTATTTTTCTTAATCTTTGATAAAGTACACATTTATTCCGGAGAAGGGCGGAAAACGGCAGCCCAACATGTAATGATGATATCGACCAACCATGATCAAATATATCTTGGCCTCCGTGCGAGCCCGTCTATGTGTTCTCGCTCCTCGTCTCTCTCAAGGAACGGCGGGTTGGCCATTTTACCATCAATTGAGATCGGTTTGCTCACACTCCGGTCCCACATGTCAGTGATATGCCAAGAGGAGGTGCGTTGACCGACCGCCATCGCTGTGCTTGGTTTTGCACCTTCATACTACTCCTCCTCCGTCACAGTTCTGGTAGCGCTTCATTATGATGCATTTCTCTCAATGAATTTCCACCACCAGAGAGACTTTAGACGCGTTTGGTTTAATGCTCAATTAATTAGGGCGTGGTAACCGCAATTTTCTCTCGATGTAGTACTACGGAGTGGAGTAAGTGCATGCATGTGTGTACCCGGGGTGGAAGCACTTCATGCATGTGTGTACACATTATTTCCTCTAGTAATAGACGACGTGCTATAACTACCAATGCTACTTTTCAGGCCGATCGCTAGTCGCCTTAGTCCCAGAGATTTTCTATTTTTCTGAAGCGCGCTCTATAAACAATGACGGATGGAGTAGTATGAGCGGATTCAAAGAAGAGCGTATTGATGGTTGATTCTTCTGAGCAACTTACAGTGGGAAAGGTGGGGCTTATGATTTGATTGCTCATTACTCACTATTAATGCGGCGCAACGACCGGTCTGAGTCTCCCATGCGGCTGTGCACTACCCCCTTGGTTCTTAAATATACTCCGGAGTATTTGTCTTTCTAGAGATTTCAACGAGTGACTACTCAAATATTTGTCTTTTTAGAGATTCAAACAGACTACTACATACGAATGTATATAGACATATTTTAGAGTGTAGATTCACTCATTTTGCTCCGTATGTAGTCACTTCTTGAAATCTCTAGAAAGACAAATATTTAGGAATGGAGGGAGTACACATACGAACAAAATGAGTGAATCTACACTCTAAAATATGCCCATTTGAAATTTGTAAAAAGACAAATATTATTGATGACAGTTGCGACGACAAAAAAGAAGCATATTCCTTGTCCTAAGGGAAGATAACAACACCGTTGTGTTTTGTGCAAAGAACTACGGAAGATCCACATGCAGCGACATGGGAAGATGGACAGTGGAGCAAGGCCGGAGGGGATACCTGGAGGTGGTCGGGATGTAACTAGGTGAGCAGCGGCGGGCGGAATCTGCCCATACTGCGGCAGCGAGCAGGTGGCGTAGGCCCTACCGCGCCGGAGCTTGGTCAGAGAGAACGGCGTGTATCGCATATCGGGACGTGCTGCCTCGGCGCCGTCGAACGGAAAAACGATGCACGTCCTCCCTTTCAGACGGCGGACGGGATGCGGCCGGATCAGTGACCAACGGTGAGAGAGAGAGAGAGAGAGGCCACCGCAGCCTTGTGTGAGATACTCTGAAGAGAGACAAACCAGGCAGGGAGGCTCAATTGTATATAGTGGAGCAGACTACCTTTTTCTCCATAAAAATCGTTTTATATTCTGTGTACGTGCCATTGAGCGATATAACTTTATTTAAAAATAACGCGCCAACGCATCAAGTCAAACTTTGTTTCGTGCACGCGTGGTACACGACCTCCGCAGGTAAACAACCGCTACACGCGTTCAAATTAGCACGTGGGCTGCCATTTCGTACAGAAATGAGCTCCACCGTGTACCCGCGCGGGTGTGGCTGGGCACGAAGCGTGAGTATGTGCACGGTGCACCTATTCTCTTCTTGTATACGTACACCACCTATGTGGGGTTGTGTGAGAGAGATACAAATGTAGAGAGATATAGTGTGTGGGTTCGTGAGAGTTTTTTTAGGGGGGTCAATCAAAAAATGTAACATATGCAATGTGTGTGAAATATAGTCCTCGATATATCATATATATAGAGGGGGTGATCCACGAGAGGAGAGTGGAGGTATCATCGACTTGAGGTGTCGATAGAATCAAAGAGAGGGATGATGTGTGTGTGTGCGCGCGCGGTCCATAAAGAGTGCCATCGAATTTTTGTGTGCCCACGTCAAAGATATAGAGTGGCTGGACTACTAGAACGAGTGAGGGGACAGGTGCGGTTTGTCTCTGTGGCATGGATACCTACCTACAATGCTCCATTATCGGTGTGTGGTGGGGGGGGGGAGGCCTAATTAACTATAGAGGTACAATGGCTGGTATATGTGTGGAGGAGGAGAGAGGCCTACCTCATGTATTAAGGGAGATCGATCTACCTCATGTATTAAGGGAGATCGATCGACATCCATGCATATGTGTAGGAGAAGAATAAGGTTGGGAGAGAGACAGAGCTAGAGTGTTGGAGGGGGTGGCAGTGGAGTTGCTTCTAACGAATGGTGGGATAGGCTTGCTAGACAACCGGAGGGCACGCCTGCAATATCAATAAGAGAGGGGATGGCTGCCTGTATGTGCACGTGCGTGTGAGAGACTGGTCAGGAGGCATGCACGAATGATGAGGGGGGAAAGATATGGCCGTGGTAAGCAGACATAACTACATAGGCAATCGTCCTTTGGCAGAGAAAGGAGAGACATAACTTGTGAGGTATGTCGATCAATGGGGGGGGGGTGGAATAGTTAAAGTCGACCTAGGTATATGTTGGGAGATAGATCGGTATACATGCATGTGTGTGTTAGAAGCAAATGAGGCACGAGGAGAAGGATAGAGAGAGAGAGGGATGCATCTAGGAGGTGGTGCGAGAGTCATACTATATCGAGGGGGAAGGAGTGTGCGAGTACGAGATCAATGAAAAGAGTGGTGGGAGTGAGGCATGGACAGTGATAAGAGAAGAGGGGAAGCTTGTGTTTGTGCTAGGCAGACCCGGCTAGAGAGGCATATCGATCGATGTGTGCCGTAAAGAAGGAGCTGGGGGGGGGGGCCTACACACGCCGTGGGTGAATGACCTAAAGTGAAAAGACGAATTTGCGTAATGGAGCTAGAGAATGCTGAGGGAGGGTGAGAGGGATGCGGGCGTCTGCATGCATGAGAGAAATTTAGCACTAGCTAGCTACAAAGATAAGGGGATTGTGTGGGTGTAAAAGATGAATAGAGATCATACTTCATTATAAAAAGTGAATTCAGATATTTGAAGAATTTATCATAGTGTTTTAAACCGACGCATGTGTGAATATATATAACGGTGATACATATGGTGTGGTTATGAACATGTTATACTACATATAATATATTTTATATCTACTCTTATAAAAAACGGAGTTGTTGAGGATGGTGCCATCCTGCAATATAGGCCGTCCGATTTATATCTGACCGATAGGAAGGAAACTATGGCAATTTTGAAAAAGATACCCACACCCCTCTCCGTATTTGCAAATTAGGCCTCCCCTTGATCATGTTGATGTTCTGTGGAACGCATGGGCATCTTGCTAGTACTACGTATAACATATAGAACATTGATCATAATTTGGGCTAATGTGTGGCTTTTGCAGGTCAGGTCTAAATACTTGTCATAATGTAGGGGGCGGGGCACTATACTATGTGTGATAAACACGGTGTACACGTAGGGAACATGGTTTAGATTATGAATATATAGTCAGTACATCAAATGTACTATTATTTGGAATGAACATCAAGTGTATTCAAAAAATAGAATTCGAGTTCATGTAGTACACATAGTTCATATCTATCTCTATAGTAATCATGTGGTGTGTTATTAAGGTAATACACGAATGATTGTTGAAGTTGGCAACAATCATGATTATAGATTCTTATTGAAATAGAGAAACGAATTCAAATTCAGTTCGAATTGCAGCGGTAGTATAGACATTTGGAATGCACTAAAATGTTGGTATGAGTAGGTTACATGCATTATACAGGAAGCAAAAAAATTTAATTGGACATAACATGGATTCATACTCCCTCCTTCCATATATATAGGCGTGTCGTTTTTAAGACCGCCTTTGACTATTGACAAGATTAATAGTACATGACATGCACAATGTGAAAATTATATCATTGAAAGAACCTTTCACAGACGAATTTAACGGTGTGCTTTGTGTAAGTTGCATGTCATATATTATAGCTCTAATATTTAGTCAAAGTTAGCATGGAAAAACGCATTAGGCCCTATATAGATGGAAGGAGGGAGTAGCTAGCATTTTGATAGTAAAACGGGGCAAGACTCTCTCTTTGTGTGGTGTGAATAGTTTTATTTTTTTCATGTTCTTTTTGGTTGAGGGAAGTGCGAATTGATTTGGTACGTACAAGTACAATATTACACGTTAGGCTTGTCCCTAAAATTCAACCCGCGCCTTGTTATATCCCAAAAATTCAGAAATCGTGCTCCCAAAACTGGCGCCTTCACAAACCGCGCCTTGCTATCCCGAAATTACAACGCGCGCGAAAACTCCCTCCAGCTTCCAAATCCCGACACGTGAAATCCCCCTTCTAACCCTGAGCCGAAAGGCCCACTAGTTCAAATCGGTGGGGGGTACTTTTGTAACACACCCTACATTTTGGACAAGCGCCTCCCTAAGTCATGGTTCACCCCTCCCATCGCCTCCTTTTTGCCATTCGAAATCCCAGGCCGCCATAACCTCTCCACTCTCCTTCGTCCGCCACCTCCCCGCTGCCTAGCCGGAGCCTCTTCCCCGACGACATCGTCCACCGCAACAGCTCGACGTCCCTCGTCCACCTCCCCGGATGAGGATCTGTCGTCCATCTCGTCATCCCGCCGGTTTAGCCGCCCCGTCCTCCACCTCCAAGGAGCTGCTGCGACGATCGCCTCGTCTATCACGGCTGCTCCATCCCCACAGCGCCGCCTTAACCTGCTCCACCGGAACCACAACATCCTTACCGACTCCTCAGACGTAGCCGAGGCCTACTCGGTGCCACCAAAGAGGTTGTACACTCATCGCATCGCACCTTCTCCTTAGCTCGACCTACCGGCGCTGACGGTGCTCCATCCCGCACCCCCATGGAGTGGCTACCTTGAAGCTGGCGCCACGGGCGACATCTCCACGACGGCTCTCCCCCAGTGCGAGGCCCCTTCGGCGGCGGTGTCCATACCAGCCGGATCTGCTGCTGCTGCTCCGGCTCACGCTCGCTCGCGCTGCTGCTCCGGCTCTCGCTCGATCGCTCGCTTGCCCAACTGCTGCTCCGGCTCTCGCTCGCTCGCTCGCGCTGCTGCTGCTGCTCTCCCCCTCGCTCGTGCTGCTGCTCTGCTTCGATTTAGCTACACTTCAGTCGACAGAATCAACTTTTGGGTCAGTCGATTTTCAGGGGGGGGCGGGGGCTCGCGGAGTTAAGGAAGAACCACCCGCAGCGGGGACGGGGGCTCGCCGGAGAGGTACCCTGATACGTCTCCAACGTATCTATAATTTTTTATTGCTCCATGATATATTACATTCAGTTTTGGAAATTATTGGGCTTTATTATACACTTTTATATTATTTTTGGGACTAACCTATTAACCGGAGGCCCAGCCCAGAATTGCTATTTTTTTGCCTATTTCGAGTTTCATGGAAAAAGAATATCAAAAGGAGTCCAAACGGAATGAAACCTTCGGAACGTGATTTTGGAACGAACGTGATCCAGAGGACTTGGACCCTCGTCAAGACATCAACCAGGAAGCCACGAGGTAGGGGCGCGCCTACACCCAGTGCGCCCTCCACCCTCGTGGGCCCCATGTTGCTCCACCGATGTACTCCTTCCTCCTATATATACCTCGCACCCCAAACTACGAGACACGGAGCCAAAACCTAATTCCACCGCCGCAACCTTCATGCCGTGAGATCCCATCTTGGGGCCTGTTAGGAGCTTCACGGGAGGGGGCATCGATCACGAAGGGCTTCTACATCAACACCATAGCCTCTCCGATGATGTGTGAGTAGTTTACCTCAGACATTCGGGTCCATAGTTATTAGCTAGATGGCTTCTTCTCTCTTTTTGGATCTCAATACAATGTTCTCCCCCTCTCTCGTGGAGATCTATTCGATGTAATCTTCTTTTGCGGTGTGTTTGTTGAGACCGATGAATTGTGGGTTTATGATCAAGTTTATCTATAAACAATATTTGAATCTTCTGAATTCTTTTATGTATGATTGGTTATCTTTGCAAGTCTCTTCGAATTATCAGTTTGGTTTGGCCTACTAGATTGATCTTTCTTGCAATGGGAGAAGTGCTTAGCTTTGGGTTCAATCTTGCGGTGTCCTTTCCCAAAGGATGATGGGGCAGCAAGGCACGATTGTATTATTGCTATCGAGGATAGCAAGATGGGGTTTATATCATATTCCATGAGTTTATCCTCTACATCATGTCATCTTGCTTAAAGCGTTACTCGTTCTTATGAACTTAATACTCTAGATGCATCTTTGGATAGCGGTCGATGTGTGGAGTAATAGTAGTAGATGCAGGCAGGAGTCGGTCTACTTATCTCGGACGTGATGCCTATATACATGATCATACCTAGATATTCTCATAACTATGCTCAATTCTGTCAATTGCTCACTAGTAATTTGTTCACCCACCATAAATACTTATGCTCTTGAGAGAAGCCACTAGTGAAACCTATGGCCCCCGGGTCTATTTTCCATCATATTAATCTCCCATCAACAAGCTATTTCCGTTGCCTTTTATTTTGCTTCTATTTTACTTTACATCTTTATCATAAAAATACCAAAAATATTATCTTATCCTATCTATCAGATCTCACTCTCGTAAGTGACCGTGAAGGGATTGACAACCCCTTATCGCGTTGGTTGCGAGGATTTATTTGTTTGTGTAGGTGCGAGGGACTCGTGCATGGCCTCCTACTGGATTGATACCTTGGTTCTCAAAAATTGAGGGAAATACTTACGGTACTTTGCTGCATCACCCTTTCCTCTTCAAGGGAAAACCAACGCAGTGCTTAAGAGGTAGCAAGAAGGATTTCTGGCGCCGTTGCCAGGGAGTCTACGCAAAAGTCAACATACCAAGTACCCATCACAAACCCTCATCTCCCGCATTACATTATTTGCCATTTGCCTCTCGTTTTCCTCTCCCCCACTTCACCCTTGCCGTTTTATTCGCCCTCTCTTTTTCGTTCGCCTTTTGTTCGCTTGCTTTTCGTTTGCTCGTGTGTTGGATTCCTTGCTTGTCACGATGGCTCAAGATAATACTAAATTGTGTGACTTCACCAATACCAACAAAAATGATTTCCTTAGCACTCCGATTGCTCCTCTTACCGATACTGAATCTTGTGAAATCAATGCTGCATTGTTGAATCTTGTCATGAAAGATCAATTCGCCGGCCTTCCTAGTGAAGATGCCGCTACCCATCTAAATAGCTTCATTGATTTGTGTGATATGCAAAAGAAGAAAGATGTGGACAATGATATTGTTAAATTGAAGCTATTTCCGTTTTCGCTTAGAGATCGTGCTAAAGCTTGGTTTTCGTCTTTGCCTAAAAATAGTATTGATTCTTGGAATAAGTGCAAAGATGCTTTTATCTCTAAATATTTTCCTCCTGCTAAGATCATCTCTCTTAGAAACGACATTATGAATTTTAAGCAACTTGATCATGAACATGTTGCACAAGCTTGGGAGAGGATGAAATTAAGGATACGTAATTGTCCTACACATGGTTTGAATTTATGGATGACCATACCAAGTTTTTATGTCGGGTTGAATTTTGCTTCTAGAAATCTTTTAGATTCGGCCGCGGGAGGCACTTTTATGGAAATAACTTTAGGAGAAGCTACTAAACTCCTATATAATATTATGGTTAATTATTCTCAATGGTACACTGAAAGATCTACTAATAAAAAAGTGCATGCGATTGAAGAAATTAATGTTTTGAGTGGAAAGATGGATGAACTTATGAAATTATTTACTACTAAGAGTGTTTCTTCTGATCCTAATGATATGCCTTTGTCTACTTTGATTGAGAATAATAATGAATCTATGGATGTGAATTTTGTCGGTAGGAATAATTTTGGTAACAACGCGTATAGAGGAAACTTTAATCCTAGGCCTTATCCTAGTAATTCCTCTAATAATTATGGTAATTCCTACAACAGTTCTTACGGAAATTTTAATAAGATGCCTTCTGAATTTGAGGCTAGTGTTAAGGAATTTATGAATTCGCAAAATAATTTCAATTCTTTGCTTGAAGAAAAATTGCTTAAAGTTGATGATTTGGCTAGGAACGCTGATAGAATTTCTCTTGATGTTGATTCTTTGAAAATTAGATCTATTCCACATAAGTATGATATCAATGAGTCTCTCAAGGCCATGAGAATTTCCATTGATGAGTTCAAAGAAAGAACCGCTAGAATGTGTGCTAAGAAAGATTGCTTTATGAAAGCGTGTTCTTCTAATTCCTATGAAAATAAAGATGAAGATCTAAAGTTATTGATGTGTCCCCTATTAAATCTTTGTTTAGCAATGTTAATCTTGATAATGATGGGACTGAATATGATCCACCTTTACCTAGAAGGCGTTCCAGAAATTTGGAGTTTTTAGATGTTGATGCTAAAATTGATAAAAGTGGGATTGAAGAGATCAAAACATTAGATATTATTGAACCCACTATTTTGGATTTCAAGGAATTTAATTATGATAATTGCTCTTTGATAGATTGTATTTCCTTTTTGCAATCCGTGCTAAATTCTCCTCGTGCTTATAGTCAAAATAAAGCTTTTATGGTGTAAGCTTCTTGCAAACCGGAGCTTCCCTCAAGAAAGCTCGTGGTTCCGAGAGGGAACGTGTCACCTCCGTGTGTGAAACGACATACGTACACTGCCTACTCCCGCCTTAATTTTTTTTCACAGGCAGATTAGACCAAATATAAGTATCATGCTAAATTTTGCAATTATTTCGGGTTCGTTTGGCCTATTTTATACATTAATTGAGTTTCTGGGTATTTAATGTACATATTTCAAATTTGAACTACAAGTAGATGCTCCAGTGCACCAAAGTTGGTTGAAAAATCACATGTGTGTCTTTGGGTGAATTTATAGGTCCCATGCAAGAAATGGGAATGAAATTAAAACATCTGGGCGTCATGGCTCGGGCGGAAAGATGCAGAAACTTGGTTTTTTAATTCTTGTAAATCCAAAACACGCCTGAAAATCAATAAACTTGGCATGGTGTCATGACATGGCACCAACATGCTGCGGTAAATTTTTCGGCCGAATTAGGACAAGCTTTGGTGTAAGCTTCTTGCAAACCGGAGCTTCCTTAAGAAAGCTCGTGGTTCCTAGAGGGAACGTGTCACCTCCGTGTCTTGAAACGACATACGACACTGCCTTCTCCGCCTTAATTTTTTACACAGGCAGATTAGACCAAATAGAAGTATCATGCTAAAATTTGGAATTATTCCGGGTACGTTTGGCCTTTTTGATACATTAATTGAGTTTCTGGGCATTTAATGTGCATAATTCCAATTTGAACTACAAGCATATGCTCCAGTGAACCAAAGTAGGTTGAAAAATCACAAATGTGTCTTTGGGTGAATTTATAGGTCCCATGCAAGAAATGAGAATGAATTCAAACATCTGGGTGTCGTGGCTCGGCCGGAAAGATGGAGATACTTGGTTTTTTAATTCCTGTAAATCCAAAACACGCATGAAAATCATGAAATTTTGCATGGTGTCATGACATGGCACCAACATACTGCGGTAATTTTTTTGGCCGAATTGGACAAGCTTTGGTGTAAGCTTCTTGCAAACCGGAGCTTCCCTCAACAAGGCTCGTGGTTCCGAGAGGGAACGTGTCACCTCCGTGTGCGAAACCACATGTGTACACAACCTTCTCTCGCCTTAATTTTTTTACACAGGCAGATTAGAACAAATAGATGTATCATGCTAAATTTTGGAATTGATCTGGGTTCATTTGGCCTTTTTATACATTAATTGAGTTTATAGGCATTTAATGTGCATAATTCAAATTTGAACTACAAGCAGAAGCTCCCGTGCACCAAAGTTGGTTGAAAAAACACATGTGTGTCTTTGAGTGAGTTTATAGGTCCCATGCAAGAAATGGGAATGAAATTCAAACATCTAGGCGTCGTGGCTCGGCCGAAAAGATGGAGAAACTTGGTTTTTTAATTCTTGTAAATCCAAAACACGCCTGAAAAGCATGAAACTTGGCATGGTGTCATGACATGGCATCAACATGTCGCGGTAAAGTTTTTGGCCGAATTGGGACACGCTTTGGTGTAAGCTACTTGCAAACCGGAGCTTCCCTCAAGAAGGCTCGTGGTTCCGAGAGGGAACGTGTCACCTCCGTGTGCGAAACGACACACGTACACTGCCTTCTCCCGCCTTAATATTTTTACACATGAAGATTAGACCAAATAGAAGTATCGTGCCAAATTTTGGAATTATGCCAGGTTCGTTTGGCCTTTTTATACATTAATTGCGTTTTTGGGCATATAATGTGCATAATTCCAAATTGAACTACAAGCACATGCTCCAGTGCACCAAAGTTTGTTGAAAAATCACATGTGTGTCCTTGGGTGAATTTCTAGGTCCCATGCAAGAATGGGGAAGGAAATTCAAACATCTGGGCGTCATGGCTCAGCCGTAAAGATTGAGAAACTTGGTTTTTTAATTCCTGCAAATTAAAAACACGCCTGAAAATCATGAAACTTGGCATCGTGTCATGACATGGCACCAACATGCTGCGGTAATTTTTTTGGCCGAATTGGGACAAGCTTTGGTGTAAGCTTCTTTTAAACCGGAGCTTCCCTCAAGAAGGCTCGTGGTTCCGAGAGGGAATGTATCACCTCCGTGTGCGAAACGACATACGTACACTACCTTCTCCCACCCTAATTTTTTTACACAAGAAGATTAGACCAAATAGAAGAATCATGCTAAATTCTGGAATTATTCCGGGTTCGTTTGGCCTTTTGGATATATTAATTGAGTTTCTGGGCATTTAATGTGCATAATTCAAATTTGAACTACAAGCACATGCTCCTGTGCACCAAAGTTGGTTGATAAATCACATGTCCGTCTTTGAGTGAATTTATAGGTCCCATGCAAGAAATGGGAATGAAATTCAAACATCTGGGCGTCGTGGCTCAGCCAGTAAGATGGAGAAACTTGGTTTTTTAATTCCTGAAAATCCAAAACACACCTGAAAATCATGAAACTTGGCATGGTGTCATGACATGGCACCAACATGCTGCGGTAAATTTTTTGGCCGAATTGGTACAAGCTTTGGTGTAAGCTTCTTGCAAACCGGAGCTTCCCTCAAGAAGGCTCGTGGTTCCGAGAGGGAACGTGTCACCTCCATGTGCGAAACCACATACGTACACTGCCTTCTCCCACCTTAATTTTTTTACACAGGCAGATTAGACCAAATACAAGTATCATGCTAAATTTTGGAATTATTCCGGGTTCGTTTGGCCTTTTTTATACGTTAATTTCGTTTTTGGGCATTTAATGTGCATAATTCAAATTTGAACTACAAGCACCTGCTCCAGTGCACCAAAGTTGGTTGAAAATCAGATGTGTGTCTCTGGGTGAGTTTATAGGTCCCATGCAAGAAATGGGAATGAAATTCAAACATCATGGCGTCGTGGCTCGGCCGTAAAGATGGAGAAACTTGGTTTTTTAATTCCTGTAAAACCAAAACACGCCTTAAAGTCATGAAACTGGGCATGGTGTCATGACATGGCACCAACATGCTGCTGTAAATTTTTTGGCCGAATTGGGACAAGCTATGGTGTAAGTTTCTTGCAAACCGGAGCTTCCCTCAAGAAGGCCCGTGGTTCCGAGAGGGAACGTGTCACCTCCGTGTGCGAAACGACATACGTACACTGCCTTCTCTCCCCTTAATTTTTTTACACAGGCAGATTAGACCAAATAGAAGTATCGTGCTAAATTTTGGAATTATTCAGGGTTTGTTTGGCCTTTTGGATACATTAATTGTATTTTTGGGCATTTAATGTGCATAATTCCAATTTGAACTACAAGCACATGCTCCAGTGCACCAAAGTTGGTTGCAAAATCACATGTGTGTCTTTGGGTTAATTTATAGGTCCCATGCAAAAAATGGGAATGAAATTCAAACATCTGGGCGTCGTGGCTCAGACGGAAAGATGGAGAAACTTGGTTTTCTAATTCCTGAAAATCCAAAACACGCTTGAAAATCATGAAACTTGGCATGGTGTCATGACATGGCACCAACATGCTGCAGTAATTTTTTTGGCCGAATTGGGACAAGCTTTGGTGTAAGCTTCATGCAAACCGGAGCTTCCCTCAAAAAGGCTTGTGGGTCCTTGAGGGAACGTGTCAGCTCCGTGTGCGAAACCACATACGTACACTGCCTTCTCCCGCCTTAATTTTTTACACAGGAAGATTAGACCAAATAGAAGTATCATGCTAAAATTTGGAGTTATTACGGGTTTGTTTGGCCTTTTTTATACATTAGTTGAGTTTCAGGGCATTTAATGTGCATAATTGAAATTTGAACTACAAGCACATGCTCCAGTGCACCAAAGTTAGTTGAAAAATCACATGTGTGTCCTTGGGTGAATTTCTAGGTCCCATGCAAGAAATGGGAATGAAATTCAAACATCTGGGCGTCGAGGATTGGGTGGAAATATTGAGAAACTTGGTTTTTTAATGACTGTAAATCCAAAACACGCCTGAAAATAATGAAACTTGGCATGGTGACATGACATGGCACCAACATGTTGCGGTAAATTTTTTGGCCGAATTGGGACAAGCTTTGGTGTAAGCTTCTTGCAAACCGGAGGTTCCCTCAAGAAGGCTCGTGGTTCCGACATGGAACGTGTCACCTCCGCGTGCGAAACGACATACGTACACTGCCTTCTCTCGCCTTGATTTTTTTACATAGGAAGATTAAACCAAATAGAAGTATCATGCTAAATTGTGGAATTATTCCGGGTTCATTTGGTCTATTTTATACATTAATTGAGTTCTTGGGCATTTAATGTGCATAATTCAAATTTGAACTACAAGCACATGCTCCAGTGCATCAAAGTTGGTTGAAAATTCACATGTGTGTCTTTGGGTGAGTTTATAGGTCCCATTTAAGAAATGGGAATGAAATTCAAACATCTGGGCCTCATGGGTCGGCCGAAAGATTGAGAAACTTGGTTTTTTAATTCCTGTAAATCCAAAACACGCCTGAAAATCATGAAACTTGGCATCGTGTCATGACATGCTACCAACATGCTGCAGTAAATTATTTGGCTGAACTGGGACAAGCTTTGGTGTAAGCTTCTTGCAAACCTGAGCTTCCCTCAAGAAGGCTCGTGGTTCTGAGAGGGAACGTGTCGCCTCCATGTGCGAAACAACATACGTACACTGCCTTCTCCCGCCATAAATTTTTTACACAGGCAAACTAGACCAAATAGAAGTATCGTGCTAAATTTTGGAATTATTCCGGGTTCGTTTGGCCTTTTATAAACATTAATTGAGTTTCTGGTCATTTAATGTGCATAATTCAAACTTGAACTACAAGCACATTCTCAAGTGCACCAAAGTTTGTTGAAAAATCACATGTGTGGCTTTGGCTGAATTTATAGGTCGCATGCAAGAAATGGGAATGAAATTCAAACATCTGGGCGTCATGGCTCAGCCTAAAGATTGAGAAACTTGGTTTTTTAATTCCTATAAATTTAAAACACGCCTGAAAATCTTGAAACTTGGCATGGCGTCATGACATGGCACCAACATGTTGCGATAAATTTTTTGACCGCATTGGGACAAGCTTTGGTGTAAGCTTCTTGCAAACCAGAGGTTCCATCAAGAAGGCTCGTGGTTCCAACATGGAACGTATCACCTCCGCGTGCGAAACGACATACGTACACTGCCTTCTCTCGCCTTAATTTTTTTACATAGGCAGATTAGACCAAATATAAGTATCACGCTAAATTTTGGAATTATTCCGGGTTCGTTTGGCCTATTTTATACATCAATTGAAATTTTGAGCATTTAATGTGCATAATTCAAATTTGAACAACAAGCACATGCTCCAGTGCACCAAAGTTGGTTGAAAAATCACATGTGTGTCTCTGGGTGAATTTATAAGTCCCGTGCAAGAAATGGGAATGAAATTCAAACATCTGGGCGTCGTGGCTCGGCCGCAAAGATGGAGAAACTTGGTTTTTTAATTCCTGTAAATCCAAAACACGCCTGAAAATCATAAAACTTGGCATGGTGTCATGACATGGCACCAACATGCTGCGGTAAATATTTTGGCCGAATTGGGAAAAGATTTGGTGTAAGCTTCTTGCAAACCGGAGCTTCCCTCAAGAAGGCTTGCGGTTCCGAGAGGGAACGTGTCACTTCCGTGTTCGGAACAACATACGTACACTGCCTTCTCCCGCCTTAATTTTTTTACACTGGCAGATTACACCAAATAGAAGTATTGTGCTAAATTTTGGAACTATTCCTGGTTTGTCTGGCCTTCTTTATACATTAATTGAATTTCTGGGCATTTAATGTGCATAATTCAAATTTGAACTACAAGCAGATGCTCCAATGCACCAAAGTTGGTTGAAAAATGACATGTGTGTCATTGGGTGAAATTATACGTCCCATGCAAGAAATGGGAATGAAATTCAAACATCTCGGCGTCGTGGCTCGGCCGAAAGATGGAGAAACTTGGTTTTTTAATTCCTATAAATCCAAAACACGGCTAAAAATCATGAAACTTGGCATGGTGTCATGACATGGCACCAACATGCTGCGGTAAATTTTTTTGCCGAATTGGGATAAGCTTTGGTGTAAGCTTATTTCAAACCAGAGCTTCCCTCAAGAAGGCTCATTGTTCTGACAGGGAACGTGTCACCTCCGTGTGCAAAACGACATACGTACACTGCCTTCTCCCGCCTTAATTTTTTTACACGGGAAGATTAGAGCTAATAGAAGTATCGTGCTAAATTTTGGAATTATTACGGGTTCCTTTGGCCTTTTTATACATTAATTGAGTTTCTGGGCATTTATTGTGCATAATTCAAATTTGAACTACAAGCACATGCTCAAGTGCACCAAAGTTTGTTGCAAAATCACATGTGTGTCCTTGGGTGAATTTCTAAGTCCCAAGCAAGAAATGGGAATGAAATTCAAACATCTGGGCGTCGTGGCTCGGCCGTAAAGTTTGAGAAACTTGGTTTTTTAATTCCTATAAATTCAAAACACGCCTCAAAATCATGAAACTTGGCATGGTGTCATGACATGGCACCAGCATGCTGCGGTATTTTTTTTGCCTAATTGGGACAAGCTTTGGTGTAACCTTCTTGCAAACCGGAGCTTCCCTCAAGAAGGCTCATGGTTCCGAGAGGGAACGTGTCACCTCCGTGTGTGAAACAACATACGTACACTGCCTTCTCCCGCCTTAATTTTTTTGCACAGGCATATTAGACCAAATAGAAGTATCATGCTAAATTTTGGAATTATTACGGGTTTGTTTGGCCTTTTTTATACATTAATTGAGTTTCAGGGCATTTAATGTGCATAATTGAAATTTGACCTACAAGCACATGCTCCAGTGCACAAAAGTTAGATGAAAAATCACATCTGTGTCCTTGGGTGAATTTCTAGGTACCATGCAAGAAATGGGAATGAAATTCGAACATCTGGGCGTCGTGGCTCGGCCGTAAAGATTAAGAAACTTGGTTTTTTAATAACTGTAAATGCACAACACGCCTGAAAATCATGAAACTTGGCATGGTGTCATGACATGGCACCAACATGCTGCGGTAATTTTTTTGGCCGAATTGGGACAAGCTTTGGTGTAAGCTTCTTGCAAACTGGAGCTTCCCTCAAGAAGGCTCGTAGTTCCGAGAAGGAACGTGTCACCTCCGTGTGTGAAACAACATACGTACACTGCTTTCTCCTGCCTTAATTTTTTTACAGAGGCAGATTAGACCAAATAGAAGTATCGTGCAAAATTTTGGAATTATTCCGGGTTCTTTTGGCCTTTTTTAGACATTAATTGAGTTTTTGGGCATTTAATGTGCATAATTCCAATTTGAACTACAAGCACATGCTCCAGTGCACCAAAATTTGTTGCAAAATCACATGTGTGTCCTTGGGTGAATTTCTAAGTCCCAAGCAAGAAATGGGAATGAAATTCAAACATCTGGGCGTCGTGGCTCGGCCTAAAGAATGAGAAACTTGGTTTTTTAATTCCTATAAATTCAAAACACGCCTGAAAATCTTGAAACTTAGCATGGCGTCATGACATGGCACCAACATGTTGCGGTAAATTTTTTGACCGAATTGGGACAAGCTTTGGTGTAAGCTTCTAGCAAACCAGAGGTTTCCTCAAGAAGGCTCGTGGTTCCGACATGGAACGTGTCACCTCCGCGTGCGAAACAACATACGTACACTGCCTTCTCTCGCCTTAATTTTTTTACATAGGCAGATTAGACCAAATATAAGTATCACGCTAAATTTTGGAATTATTCCGGGTTCGTTTGGCCTATTTTATACATCAATTGAAATTTTGGGCATTTAATGTTCATAATTCAAATTTGAACAACAAGCACATGCTCCAGTGCACCAAAGTTGGTTGAGAAATCATATGTGTGTCTCTGGGTGAATTTATAGGTCCCGTGCAAGAAATGGGAATGAAATTCAAACATCTAGGCGTCATGGCGCGGCCGAAAAGATGGAGAAACTTGGTATTTTAATTCCTGTAAATCCAAAACACGTCTGAAAATCATGAAACTTGGCATGGTGTCATCACATGGCACCAACATGCTGCGGTAATTTTGTTGGCTGAATTGGGACAAGCTATGGTGTACGCTTCTTGGAAACCGGAGCTTCCCTTAAGAAGGCTAATGTTTCCGACAGGGAACGTGTCACCTCCGTGTGCAAAACGACATACGTACACTGCCTTGTCCCGCCTTGATTTTTTTACACGGGCAGATTAGACCAAATAGAAGTATCGTGCTAAATTTTGGAATTATTACGGATTCGTTTGGCCTTTTTATACATTAATTGAGTTTCTGGGCATTTATTGTGCATAATTCAAATTTGAACTACAAGCGCATGCTCCACTGCACCAAAGTTGGTTGAAAAATCACATGTGTGTCCTTGGGTGAATTTTTAGGTCCCATGCCAGAAATGGGAATGAAATTCAAACATCTGGGCGTCGTGGCTTGGGTGGAAAGATTAAGAAACTTGGTTTTTTAATTCCTGTAAATCCAAAACACGCCTAAAAATCATGAAACTTGGCATGGTGTCATGACATGGCACCAGCATGCTGCGGTAATTTTTTTTGCCGAATTGGGACAAGCTTTGGTGTAAGCTTCATGCAAACCGGAGCTTCCCTCAAGAAGGCTCATGGTTCCGAGAGGGAACGTGTCACCTCTGTGTTTGAAACAACATACGTACACTACCTTCTCCCGCCTTAAATTTTTTACACAAGCATATTAGACCAAATAGAAGTATCATGCTAAATTTTGGAATTATTACGGGTTTGTTTGGCCTTTTTTATACATTAATTGAGTTTCAGGGCATTTAATGTGCATAATTGAAATTTGAACTACGAGCACATGTTCCAGTGCACCAAAGTTAGTTGAAAAATCACATGTGTGTCCTTGGCTGAATTTCTAGGTACCATGCAAGAAATGGGAATGAAATTCAAACATCTGGGCGTCGTGGCTCGGCCGTAAAGATTGAGAAACTTGGTTTTTTAATAACTGTAAATCCAAAACACGCCTGAAAATCATGAAACTTGGCATGGTGTCATGACATGGCACCAACATGCTGCGGTAATTTTCTTGGCCGAATTGGGACAAGCTGTGGTGTACGCTTCTTGCAAATCGGAGCTTCCCTCAAGAAGGCTCATGGTTCCGACAGCGAACGTGTCACCTCCGTGTGCAAAACGACATACGTACACTACCTTCTCCTGCCTTAATTTTTTTACACGGTCAAATTAGACCAAATAGAAGTATCGTGCTAAATTTTGGAATTATTACGGGTTCGTTTGGCCTTTTTATGCATTAATTGAGTTTTTGGGCATCTATTGTGCATAATTCAAATTTGAACTACAAGCACATGCTCCACTGCACCAAAGTTGGTTGAAAAATCACATGTGTGTCTTTGGGTGAGTTTATAGGTCCCATGCAAGAAATGGGAATGAAATTCAAACATCTGGGCTTCGTGGCTCGGCTGGAAAAATGGAGAAACTTGGTTTTTTAATTCCTGTAAATCCAAAACATGCCCAAAAATCATGAAACTTGGCATGGTGTCATGACATGGCACCAACATGCTGCGGTAATTTTTTTGGCCGAATTGGGACAAGCTTTGGTGTAAGCTTTTTGCAAACTAGAGCTTCCTTCAAGAAGGCTCGTGGTTCCGAGAGGGAACGTGTCACCTCCGCGTGCGAAACCACATGCGTACACTGTCTTCTCCTGCCTTAATTTTTTTTTCACAGGAATATTAGACCAAATAGAAGCATCATGCTAAATTTTGGAATTATTTCAGGTTCATTTGGTCTATTTTATGCATTAATTGAGGTTTGGGGCATTTAATGTGCATAATTCAAATTTAAACTATAAGCAGATGCTCCAGTGCACCAGAGTTGGTCAAAAAATCACATGTGTTTCTTTGGGTGAATATTTAGGTCCCATGCAAGAAATGGGAATGAAATTCAAACATATGGGCGTCATGGCTCGGCCCAAAAGATGGAGAAACTTTGTTTTTTAATTCCTATAAATCCAAAACACGCCTGAAAATCATGAAACTTGGAATGGTGTCATGACATGGCATCAACATGCCGCGGTAAATTTTTTGGCCGAATTGGGACAAGCTTTGGTGTAAGCTTCTTGCAAACCGGAGCTTCCCTCAAGAAGGCCCGTCGTTCCGAGAGGGAATGTATTACCTCCGTGTGCGAAACGATATACGTACACTACCTTCTCCCACCTTAATTTTTTTACACAAGAAAATTAGACCAAATAGAAGAATCATGCTAAAATTTGGAATTATTCCGGGTTCGTTTGGCCTTTTGGATATATTAATTGAGTTTCTGGGCATTTAATGTGCATAATTCAAATTTGAACTACAAGCACATGCTCTAGTGCACCAAAGTTGGTTGAGAAATCACATGTCTGTATCTGAGTGAATTTATAGGTCCCATGCAAGAAATGGGAATGAAATTCAAACATCTGGGCGTCGTGGCTCAGCCGGTTAGATGGAGAAACTTGGTTTTTTAATTCCTGAAAATCCAAAACACACCTGAAAATCATGAAACTTGGCATGGTGTCATGACATGGCACCAACATGCTGCGGCAATTTTTTTGGCCGAATTGGGACAAGCTTTGGTGTAAGCTTCTTGCAAACCGGAGCTTCCCTCAATAAGGCTCGTGGTTCCGAGAGGGAACGTGTCACCTCCGTGTGCGAAACCACATACGTACACTGCCTTCTCCCGCCATAATTTTTTTACACAGGCAGATTAGACCAAATACAAGTATCATGCTAAATTTTGGAATTATTCCGGGTTTGTTTGGCCTTTTTTATGCGTTAATTTAGTTTTTGGGTTTTTAATGTGCATAATTCAAATTTGAACTACAAGCACATGCTCCAGTGCACCAAAGTTGGTTGAAAATCACATGTGTGTCTCTGGGTGAGTTTATAGGTCCCATGCAAGAAATGGGAATGAAATTCAAACATCAGGGCGTCGTGGCTTGGCCGTAAAGATGGAGAAACTTGGTTTTTTAATTCCTGTAAAACCAAAACACGCCTTAAAATCTTGAAACTTGGCATGGTGTCATGACATGGCACCAACATGCTGCTGTAATTTTTTTGGCCGAATTGGGACAAGCTATTGTGTAAGCTTCTTGCAAACCGGAGCTTCCCTCAAGAAGGCTCGTGGTTCCGAGAGGGAACGTGTCACCTCCGTGTGCAAAACGACATACGTACACTGCCTTCTCTCCCGTTAATTTTTTACACAGGCAGATTAGACCAAATAGAAGTATCATGCTAAATTCAGGAATTATTCCGGGTTTGTTTGGCCTTTTGGATACATTAATTGTATTTTTGGGCATTTAATGTGCATAATTCCAATTTGAACTACAAGCACATGCTCCAGTGCACCAAAGTTGGTTGCAAAATCACATGTGTGTCTTTGGGTGAATTTGTAGGTCCCATGCAAGAAATGGGAATGAAATTCAAACATCTGGGCGTCGTGGCTCAGCCGGAAAGATGGAGAAAACTTGGTTTTCTAATTCCTGAAAATCCAAAACACGCTTGAAAATCATGAAACTTGGCATGGTCTCATGACATGGCACCAACATGCTGCAGTAATTTTTTTGTCCGAATTGGGACAAGCTTTGGTGTAAGCTTCTTGCAAACCGGAGCTTCCCTCAAAAAGGCTCATGGGTCCGAGAGGGAACGTGTCAGCTCCGTGTGTGAAACCACATACGTACACTGCCTTCTCCCGCCTTAATTTTTTACACGGGAAGAATAGACCAAATAGAAGTATCATGCTAAATTTTGGAATTATTACGGGTTTGTTTGGCCTTTTTTATACATTAATTGAGTTTCAGGGCATTTAATGTGCATAATTGAAATTTGAACTACAAGCACATGCTCTAGTGCACCAAAGTTAGTTGAAGAATCACATGTGTGTCCTCGGGTGAATTTCTAGGTCCCATGCAAGAAATGGGAATGAAATTCAAACATCTGGGCGTCGTGGCTTGGGTGGAAAGATTGAGAAACTTGGTTTTTTAATAACTGTAAATCCAAAACAAGCCTGAAAATCATGAAACTTGGCATGGTGTCATGACATGGCACCAACATGTTGCGGTAAATTTTTTGGCCGAATTGGGACAAGCTTTGGTGTAAGCTTCTTGCAAACCGGAGGTACCCTCAAGAAGGCTCGTGGTTCCGACATGGAACGTGTCACCTCCGCGTGCGAAACGACATACGTACACTGCCTTCTCTCGCCTTGATTTTTTTACATAGGAAGATTAAACCAAATAGAAGTATCATGCTAAATTGTGGAATTATTCCGGGTTCGTTTGGTCTATTTTATACATTAATTGAGTTCTTGGGCATTTAATGTGCATAATTCAAATTTGAACTACAAGCACATGCTCCAGTGCATCAAAGTTGGTTGAAAATTCACATGTGTGTCTTTGGGTGAGTTTATAGGTCCCATGCATGAAATGGGAATGAAATTCAAACATCTGGGCTTCATGGGTCGGCCGAAAGATTGAGAAACTTGGTTTTTTAATTCCTGTAAATCCAAAACACGCCTGAAAATCATGAAACTTGGCATCGTGTCATGACATGGTACCAACATGCTACAGTAAATTATTTGCCCGAATTGGGACAAGCTTTGGTGTAAGCTTCTTGCAAACCTGAGCTTCCCTCAAGAAGGCTCGTGGTTCCGAGAGGGAACGTGTCACCTCCTTGTGCGAAACAACATAGTACACTGCCTTCTCCCGCCATAAATTTTTTACACAGGCAAACTAGACCAAATAGAAGTATCATGCTAAATTTTGGAATTATTCCGGGTTCGTTTGGCCTTTTGTAAACATTAATTGAGTTTCTGGGAATTTAATGCTCATAATTCAAACTTGAACTACATGCACATTCTCAAGTGCACCAAAGTTTGTTGAAAAATAACATGTGTGTCTTTGGCTGAATTTACAGGTCCCATGCAAGAAATGGGAATGAAATTCAAACATCTGGGCGTCGTGGCTCGGCTGCAAAGATGGAGAAACTTGGTTTTTTAATTCCTGTAAATCCAAAACACGCCTGAAAATCATAAAACTTGGCATGGTGTCATGACATGGCACCAACATGCTGCGGTAAATATTTTGGCCGAATTGCGAGATGCTTTGGTGTAAGCTTCTTGCAAACCGGAGCTTCCCTCAAGAAGGCTTGTGGTTCCGAGAGGGAACGTGTTACTTCCTTGTTCGGAACAACATACGTACACTGCCTTCTCCCGCCTTAATTTTTTTACACAGGCAGATTACACCAAATAGAAGTATCATGCTAAATTTTGGAATTATTACAGGCTCGTTTGGCCATTTTTATACATTAATTGAGTTTCTGGGCATTTAATGTGCATAATTCAAATTTGAACTATAAGCACATGCTCCAGTGCACTAAAGTTGGTTGAAAAATCACATGTGTGTCCTTGGGAGAATTTCTAGGTCCCATGCAAGAAATGATAATGAAATTCAAACATCTGGGCATCGTGGCTTGGGCGGAAAGATTGAGAAAGTTGGTTTTTTAATTCCTGTAAATCCAAAACACGCCTGAAAATCATGAAACTTGGCATGGTGTCATGACATGGCACCAACATGCTGCGGTAATTTTTTTGGCCGAATTGGGACAAGCTTTGGTGTAAGCTTCTTGCAAATCGGAGCTTCACTCAAGAAGGCTCGTGGTTCCGAGAGGGAACTTGTCACCTCTGTGTGCGAAACGACATACGTACACTACCTTCTCCCGCCTTAATTTATTTACACAAGAAGATTAGACCAAATAGAAGTATCGTGCTAAAATTTGGAATTATTCTTGATTCGTTTGGCCTTTTTTATACATTAATTGAGATTCTGGGCATTTAATGTGCATAATTCCAATTTGAACTACAAGCACATGCTCTAGTGCACCAAAGTTGGTTGAAAATTCACATGTGTGTCCTTGGGTGAATTTCTAGGTCCCATGCAAGAAATGGGAATGAAATCCAAACATCTGGGCGTCGTGGCTCAGCCGGAAATATTGAGAAACTTGGTTTTTTAATTCCTGTAAATCCAAAACACGCCTGAAAATCATGAAACTTGGCATGGTGTCATGACATGGCACCGACATGTTGTGGTAATTTTTCTGTCTGATTTGCGAAGGCGCACACATTAACAATCAACAAAGTCATTTTGGAACAAGTGCTGTCACATTACAAATTAGAAACACAAGTATTATTGAAACCATGGGCATTCTACTTACAAATTACGTGTCGCCACGTGTCCCCTTTTTTATTGGCTAGGAGGTGCCATACGGGGTAGCTATTTGAGTACGGGAGGCGTGCGATCAGACCCCTGCGCGTGCTCATCGGGAGGAGAGCCCTTTGACCTCTACCCGCCGCGTACCTCCCTCCCAACATCTCCATTAATGGCGCCCGAGCCCCTGTTCTACGGCATGGCTATATGTCTCACTGGACTGAGATTTAAGAGAGAAGAATGAAAACCTGACAAGAAATTTTTGCACGGATCTTGATGTAAGATCCGACGGACCTATATAGCATCAATTGTGACTTATAGCAAGCATGATGAATATAAGGACAATGATAGTGGATAATAATTGTCTTACATATTTAGGAACATAACTAAGAAAACCACATGCGGCAACGCCCAAAATACACAAGGGCAAAAGAAGAAGGATGACAAAGATCTGGCTCACTGATCTCTACTTTCTTGATGCGTTGCTGTAGGCCGCGGGAACTAGTCTCCGCGGCGAGCGGCGATGAGCTCCTTCTTGTCCTCCAGATGCTGCTTGAGAGCATCCACGGATTCCTCCACCAGCCTTCTCCGCTCGATGCGCAACATGGCATTCTCATCCATAATTTTCTTGATGATGACGCCGGTCCTCTTCAACAAGGCAATGGTCTCCTCCTGCTGCTCCGCACTTCTGACGATCTTCGCCCTCAACAGGTCGCGCTCGGCGAGGAGCTTCGCATTGCTCTCATTTAGTTGCTGGATGACGCTGGTAGCCTGTTAAAAAGAGGCTTTCATGTCATCCTGCAACCTCGCCCAACCGGAGATCTGATCCATCTGGCTATGGACGATCGCATGCATGCGCCTGTAAGAGTCCTCGCCTACCCACGAGACATTTTCCCAGGACGCCGCAGCACGGGAGGAAATCTCTGTTGCATTCGCGGCACGGCGGGACATCTCTTCTGCTTCCGCGGCGCGGCCGGACCAGCCTGCTACATCGACGGCGCGGCGGGACCTCCATGCTGCTTCAGCGGCGCAGCGGGACCTCTGTGCTACTATGGCCGCGCGACGGGGCATGTCGGCTGCATTCGCGGCGAAGCGGGACATCTCTCGTGCTTCCGCTTCCATGCTCGCATCTCCCTGTGGCAATCTCTCGACCCAGAACTCACGCTGGCCATGGTAGACGCATGGGAACGATGATGAATGACTTGTTTGTTTTTGTGGATGAGGAGTTGAGGAGGAATGTGCAGTCATCTTGGAGTAGTAGTATTTATAACCGAGTACTAATACGCTCCTAAGTGGGAAACCGTTTAGGTTTTGATCTGTGTGAACAGGTTTGCAATCCTGGAGTAGTAGTATTTATAACCGAGTACTAATACGTAGGCTCAAAATTTATTGACGGTTATAAGTGCGGCACTATTCTCGGAAGGTGTAACGTGGGCACGCCTTCTCAGCCGCGTACGTGGCCTTTGCACCATAGGGTGCACCGCAATAGACAATGTCAGCACACGTCTTGTTCCAACAATCGTGCGCGCTCGTTATTACCATCGCGCACACTTCTTTTAATTAGAATGTGTGTGCCCATCTAGCGCACACACGTTGATCTATCTAACTGTTTCTGTTTGTTGTGGCTAATCGCAAACAGTTCATCTGTGTGAAGTGTATGCCATTAATCATAGACACTTTGATCTGGCTGACCCGTTTCTGTTCTGTTGTCTAATCGCAAACAGTTAATCCTTCTGAAGTGTATGCCCTCAATCGCACACACCTTTATCTAGCTGCCCGTTTCTATTGTTCCTCCTCATCACAAACAGTTCATCCAAGTGAACCGTATGTTGTATATCGCACACTCCTTCATCTGGCTGTCCGTTTCTTTTGTTCTGCCTCATCACAAATAGTTCATTAGACTGAACCGTATGCCCTGCATCGCACACGCAACTAAAATCGGAACCGTGTTTGATGGCTCCGCCATCACAAACATTTTGCACCTTTTTTGACGGTTCCTTTACACCACCATTTGCGATTATTGCATCGCACACAGTTTCGTCGAAGGGTCTCGAATCATAGTGTTGCGTTAGCAGCATCCTGTAGTAGTGTTAGACGAACGATCCCGTGAACCACCCATGAATAGTCCCTCGAACGGAACACTGAAAGCACGACCTCTCTACGAGTTACAAGCGTATGGTCTTCACGATTTGGCAGCGCTTCACCGTCCAGAGCTAATCATCGCCTGAGAATTAGAGGGAGGAGATTAGAACCACACTGGGCTTCTAATTTTGTGGATTAGAGGATCTAGGTCTAGCTCTAATTTATCAACTAGGACCAACTAGAACTAGAGAACTAGAGGAGGCTCCGAAAACTTGTGTTATTCAACGGTAAAAATCCTCTAGTATATATATGTTTGAGGGGAGGAGGGGTTGCCAAGAGGAGGGAAAGGACTCCTCTCCCCTTGCACCAGCCAGGGGGGAAGGAGAGTCCTCCCCCTTCCCCAATTCGGCCTCCCACTAAGGGAAAAGGGGGCGTCGCCCTAATTGGGCCTATGTGGCCCAATTCTCCTTCCACCTCATGGCCTTTTAAGGCCCGCTGATATTAAATAAAATATACAAGCCTTCAAACAATTACTAGTGTCTTTTATCATTAATTTAACATCACCGAAAACATTTTCCACCTATATATTATTTATCAAAAATACCGGTTGCGCGATAAACTCTGAAACCCTTCCGGTGACCCTGGGAGGCTTCAGGTTCCTCTTGAAACTATTCTGAACATTAATGAAACAATTACACAAGTAGTCTCTCATTATTCCTGTCCTACTAACACTCAGTAGATCGTTATTACCTTAAGCTTATGACCCTGTAGGTTCGGTAAAACATAGACATGAACCAAACCCCTTCATTCAATGACTGACATCGGAATCGTTGATGTCCATATCGATCCCTATGAATACATGAATTACATTTGGGTGAACCTTTGGTTATCATGTGTTGTTCCCTTTGCTTCCTGATACGTTATAAAAACCAAGGTGAGATGTATCGATATCCTCTTGAGTCATCACTATGCTCACTATATCGGTCTCGTTGTTACCGGTTTTGTTCTTCTTTCTCGTTGACGTGTTCCGCCATCCATGTGACGTAGTCACTGGTCTCTGGCCAGACGATTATGGATGACTTCTAATATGTCTCCACACATCTATAATTTATGAAGTATGCATGCCATGTTTACAACAATTTTATATGGTTTTGGTGCACTTTTTGTATGATTTGAATGAAACTAACCCGAATTGACGTTGTTTTTAGCAGAACTACCATGGTGTTATTGTTATACAGAAATAGAAGTTCTCGGATTGGGCTGAAAATTTATGGTTATTTTTTATGGACTAAAAGAGACCCCCGAAGCCTGAGAGGTGGACCAGAAGAAGTGCAGGGAAGCGACAAGCTCAGGGGCGCCCCCTAGGGGGTAGGACTCATTATCGAAGCTTGTCAGTCCCTTGTTGTCCCCCTGACGTGAAACCGACGCCAAAAATTTCTACAATATAGAAAACCCAAGAAAGAAACCTAAAAGTTCTGCTCCGCCACCGCAAGCCTCTATTCCGAAGAGATCCCATCTGGAGCCCTGTTCCAACACTCTACTATTGGGGAATGTAGTAATTCAAAAACTTTCCTACGATCACGCAAGATCTATCTAGGAGATGCATAGCAAAAAGCGGGGAGAGTGTGTCCACGTACCCTCGTAGACCGAAAGCGGAAGCGTTTAGTTAACGCGGTTGATGTAGTCGAAAGTCTTCACGATTAATACATCTCCAACGTATCTATAATTTATGAAGTATTCATGTTGTTATATTATCATTCTTGGATGTTTTACAATCATATTATAGCAACTTCATATCATTTTTAGGACTAACCTTTTGACCCAGTGCCCAGTGCCAGTTGCTGTTTTTTGCTTGTTTTTTACATCGCAGGACATCAATATCAAACAGAGTCCAAACACCGCGAAACTTTTTGGAGATTTTTTATGGACCAGAACACCAAAGATGGGCCAGAGTAGCACCTAGGGGGGTGCCCCGAGGGGGGCACAACCCACCAGGGCGCGCCTGGGGGCCCAGGCGTGCCCAGGTGGGTTATTCCCACCTCGGTGGCCTCCGGCACCCCTCTTTACCCTATAAATTCACAAATATTCAAAAACCCTTTAGGGTTAACCTAGATCAGAAGTTCCGCCGCTACAAGGCTCTGTCGCCACCGAAACCAATCTAGACCCCGTTCCGGCACACTACCGGAGGGGGGAATCATCACAAGTGGCCATCTTCATCATCTCGGGGGCCACCACGATGAGAAGGGAGTAGTCCACCCTCGGGGCTGAGGGTTTGTACCAGTAGCTATGTGTTTAATCTCTCTCTCTCTCATGTTGTTCAGATGTCACGATCTTGATGTATCGCGGGCATTGGTAATATAGTCGGATCATAATGGTGTTTTCCCCTCTCTATCTTGTTGTGATGAATTGAATTTTTCCCTTTGAGATTTCGTTGTTACTTTTATGGATTTGAGAACACTTGATATATGTCTTGCAATTCAATACTCGTGGTGACAATGGGGTATCGTATTGATTCACTTGATATATGTTTTGCCACTCAAATAGCGGATTCCCGAGGTGACATTGGGGTAATCTATGCATAGGGGTTGATGCACGTTCTTGTCTTTGTTTCTCCGGTAGAAATCTTGGGGCACTCTTTGAAGTTCTTTGTGTTGGATTGAGTATTATGAATATGAATTTGCTTTGGTGTTATTTTAGTACGGACTCTAGGATAAGTCGAACGGAAAGAATAGCTTTGTGTTATTTTAGTACGAACTCTTGAATAGATCGAACGGAAAGAATAGCTTTGAGGTGGTTTCGTACCCTAAAAAAATTTATTCTTATGTTCTCCGCTAGATAGGAACTTTGGAGTGATTCTTCATCGCACATTGAGGGGTGGTTATATGATCCAATTATATTAGCATTGGTGAGAGGTTGCACTAGTGAAAGTACGGACCCTAGGCCTCATTTTCAGGCATTGCAATACCGTTTTTGTGCCTGTTTACTATTTGCTACCTTGCAGTTTTTATTTATTCAGATTATAAAAATATATTTCTACCATCAATAGTACACTTTTATCACCATCTCTTCGCCAAACTAGTGCACCTATACAATTTGCCATTGTATTGGGTGTGTTGGGGACACAAGAGATTTCTTGTATTTGGTTGCAGGGTTGTTTGAGAGGGACCATCTTCATCCTGCACCTCCCATGGATTGATAAACCTTAGGTCATCCACTTGATGGAAAATTGCTACTGTCCTACAAAACTCTGCGCTTGGAGGCCCAACACGAGCCTACAAGAATAAAATTGCGTAGTAGACATCAAGCTCTTTTCTGGCGCCGTTGCCGAGAAGGTGAGTGCTTGAAGGTATATCTTTAGATCTTGCAATTGAATCTTTTAATTTCTTGTTTATCACTAGTTTGGTCTATAAAAGAAAACTACATAAAAATGGAATTGAGGTTGCATCATATTATTGACCATCTTTATAATATCTTTCTTGAAAATGATGGTTCGGAAAATTGTGCTCAATTGTTAGAAGAAGAAGTCAATAAAATGTTTGGAACAAAATATTTGAATGATGAACATGATTGCAATGTTGTTAGTATGAATTCTTTGAATATACAAAATGCTAGCGATGATTGCACAAGTCATGACAAAAATGTTTCTTATAAGCATGTCAATTTTTACAGAGTGAACTGGGAGTGCAATTGCACACCAAAAAGGGAAGATAGATTTTGTAAGAAGTATAAATATTTAGAAACAAAAAAGTTGCAAGAGAGGCTAGATGATTGTGCTGAAAGATGTAATTTTTTCCGCCATCCTTGTGAACTTTGCAATGAACATGGTCATTTAAATCTCCAATGCAAATTATTTCATGATCAAATCGTGTCCAAAAATTGTGATAACTTGATTAACCTTGAGCATCATAAGGAGCTTAGTCTTCTTTTGGGGTATGAATAAATGAAACGTATAACCAAGGGTTTTCCAAATCCTGAGAGATTTCTTGATTTTGATCTAGAAGAAATTTATATGTTTTGTGCGGTAAATTGCATTGAGAATCCTTATATTGCCAACTGTCTAAAGACAAGAAAACAAATAGAATATGAAAAGAGAACTAATGAAAGGGAAAATATTTCCCAATACCCCCCTAGTGTTTATTATGGAGAATCGGGTAACGAGGAGGAGCTTCCTATCCAATCAATCTCTTCAACAAGAAGCTTGAAAAAATTAATTAAACCCACACATGGTGTGGTGAAGAAGAAGAAAAGGAGAAGAAAGGATAAAGGTTAAAAGGTATCTCACCCAAATAATGTTGCTCCTATCACCATTGTGCCTCATGAAAGTGAATCAAATATGTTGATGGAGCATGATGATATTGAGTATGATTTTGTGATACCTACTACTTGTTGTAATGATTATGATTGGGAAGACAACGATATCCCTTATGATCTTGAAAATATTTTTAGCACTTGCTTGGAAGAATACGATAATAATGTTTGCTATACTATTGGTGCCATTCATGCTGTTGATAAGAATGATTGTGATGATATGCAAAACCACAAGCTTGGGGATGCTATGTTTAATGTGTATGATATGTTTGAAGATTTATGTGTTGGAAATAATGCATGTCCTAAGCTTGGGGATGCTTTTCTTAATGATTATGATCCTTTGATTCCTTATACTTTTGATAAGAAAATTTATTATGATGATAGCATGCCTCCTATTTATGATGATTACAGTGATAAAAGTGGGTTTGGAAGTGTGTCAACTCTCGGTAGTAGTGATCCCACTATTTTGGAGGGTGTTGAATCTTACTACAATATTGATGAAAGTGGATTTGGAGGGGTCATGACTTTATTTAGTGGTACATCCACTATTTTGGAAGAGGTTTCAATTGTCTATGACAATAAGGTTGCTATCTATGATGATTATTATGATGACATGTATGCCATAAAGAGTGATAAATCTTCTATGCTAGTGCATCATGAAAAGAGTGATGTATGTGATAGTTATATTTTTGAATCCATTCATGATGTTTCTGAATATTATTATGAGGAAGAAACTTATGCTCTTACATATCTCAATAATATCAAGTTTCTTCTCTATGTGTTGATTGTTTTTGAAGTTGCACTTGTTTTGACTTCTTATGCTAGTTGATTCTTGTTCCCATAAGTTGTTTGCTCACAAAATCCCTAAGCATAGTAAGTGGTTTAGATATAAATGTGCTAGTCATATGCTTCATGATGCTCTCTTCATGTGTCAATTCTTATCTTTTTTGCAAGCATCATTGAAATCATCATGCCTGGCTTGAAAGGCATTAAAGAAAAGCGCTTGTTGGGAGACAACCCAACACTTTTACCTACTGTTTTTGTGTGTTCACATGATTATGATACTATATTGATCATGTTTTATTTCTTTTGTTTCAATAAAATACCAAGTAAAGCCTTCGGTATCATGTTGGGTGATAGTTGTTTTGATCTTGCTGAAAAACAGAAACTTTTGCGCTCATGAAAATAAGTCTCATTTTTAACAGAAGAGTGCTTTTGAGTTGATTCTTTTTGCAGAAGTTTAATATAAAAATTGCTCACGTGGTCCTAAGTTTTCCATAATTTTTGGAGTAGCATAAGTATGGTAGTTATCCAGATCATTACAGACTGTTCTGTTTTTGACATATTCTGTTTCCAATGCATAGTTTGCTTGTTTTCTAGTTTCTATGGCTTATATTGCTCAATATAAATTGTAGAAATGATATGCTACAGTAGGCATTGTGTGAGAACAATTATGAATCTTGTCTTTGGCAGTACCGAAAGTGGAATGGTTTGCTCTTTATCATACTAGCATATCTCACAAAGTTCCGTTAAGTTTTGTGTGATTGAAGTTTTCAAGTTTCGGGTGAGATATCGATATGTGGGGAATAAGGAGTGACAAGAATCTAAGCTTGGGGATACCCTCTTTCGTCTCCAACATTATCGGTAACCTCACTTGGGGCTAAGTTTTCGTTCGTCACATGATATGTGTTTTGCTTGGAGCATCATTTTATTTTGTTAGGATTTTCTTGTTGTTATTTATAATAATGTTTTGCATCTTTCATTTCAATAAAAATGTCAAGGATAGCCTTCACCATGCTTATTTTGCAAGTATACATGTTGCTGTTTGAAAACAGAAAGTTTATCGCTGTTGCAAAAATTCCCTAGAAAAGTCAGAGTTTGATAAAATGTTGAAATTTTTTGCACAATAAGCTCTGATAAATTTTCTAGAGTGTGGTAAATTTTCATAATTTTGGAGTTAAAGAAGTATTGATGCTCTTGCATTCTTTACAGACTGTACTGTTTTGGCAGATTACTGTTATGTTTGCATATGTTTGCTTGTTTAATGATTCTATTTGAGGATAGGATTATTAAATATGCATAGGCATTTAGTATGCAATGTTGAATAATAATTTTGGTGATTTGCTACAGTAGAGAATGATAAGATTTTGCATTGATTTATACTAAATTATCTCACGAGTTCTTGTTGATCTTTGTGTGGATGAAGTTTTTGAGATTTAGGAAAACCATGATATGAGAGGAATTAAGGAGACACAAAAGCTCAGGCTTGGGGATGCCCAAGATAATATTTCAAGAAGTCTCAAGCATCTAAGCTTGGGGATGCCTCAGTAGGCATCCCACCTTTCTTCATCAACAATTATCGGTTAGTATCGGTTGAGCCTAAGTTTTTGTTTCTTCACATGATGTGTGCTATCCTTGAAATGTATTTTTTTGCTTACTGTTTTAATAAATTACTTAGATCTGAAAGTTTTTAAATAAGAGAGAGTCCTCAAATAGCTACCTATTTACTTAACTACTCGTTTAATCTTCACTTATATCTTTTTTGAGTAGCTTGTCAATTACTCTTGTGCTTCACTTATATCCTATGAGTAAATTGTTGAATAAATTGAATGTCATGAAGTTGAAATCATATCATGCCTAGTGGTAGCTTCACATTGGGTTTAGGAAGTGAAATCTTTTGAGGCTTGACAATCACAATATTGGTCATGCAAGCAATTCACAAATAATTAGTATAAGGAAGAGAACTTTCACATGCAAATACACTATCTTGGAAATCTTTTGTGATTGTGAGCCTCCATCAAAATATTATATGCCAAAATTGTTGACGTTGGACAAGGAAGACAACGTAATGATTTATGTTTGTTCATGTTCACATAGAAGTTATATTGTCATAGATTCTTCAACATGTGGTGCTTGCCCCCCATCTTTGCTAGCCAAAATCCCGCACCAAGTAGAGATACTACTTGTGCATCCAAAAGCCCTTAAACCCAAATCTTATTTTCAAGAGTCCACCATACCTACCTAAGGATTGAGTAATATCCTTCAAGTAAGTTTTCATCGGTGCAATAAGGCAATAAAAATTGCTTCTAAAAGTGTAAGATAATTTAGTGCAATAGAAAATTGAGCCTTGTATGAACTTGTGATAGCAAAGAATAAAAGTGAGAGACTGCATAATAAAGGTTGCTAACATAAGGGGCAATATAATGTGACGTTCTTTTGCACTAAGGGATTGAGCATACAAACAAAAAGCGCATGGCAACCTCTGCTTCCCTCTGCGAAGGGCCTATCTTTTACTTTTATGTATTTACTTTCATACAAGAGCCAAAGTTTTTCTCTCTGTTCCTTTTTATTTTTCTATTTTGGCAAGCATCATGTGGTGAGGAAAGATCTAGGCACATATATCCAGTTGGATATGGGTAGCATGAGTTATTATTGTTCACATCACCCTTGAGGTGAATACATTGGGAGGCGAAATTATAAGCCCCTATCTTTCAATGTGTCCGGTTGAAACATTTTGCTCATGTGTATGCGGTGAGTGTTAGCAATCATAGAAGACTATATGATGGTTGAGTATGTGGAGCTCTTACTTAGACTCTGTTGAATAAGTTGAATTGAAATTGCTTGGTGACTAAGAACATGGGTTGTTGGGTTTCAAGAGAATTCATTGTTTGAACCTTAACATGTGAATTGGTTGCCACTATAACATGACAAGTTTTATGAGAAAGAATTGTTGTTATGATGCTAGGAAAAGTGATTGAAATTATCATTGATCAAACTTATGCACTTTGCTAGCATTCACACTTCATAAATTATTTCTTTTATCATTTACCTACTCGAGGACAAGTAGGAATTAAGCTTGGGGATGCTGATGCGTCTCCAACGTATCTTGATGTATCGCGGACTTTCTTAATATAGTCGGATCATATGGTATTTTCCCACCTCTATATTGTTGTGATGAGTTGATTTTTTCCCTTTGAGATTTCGTTGTTATCAGATTGAATACTTTTATGGATTTGAGAACACTTGATATATGTCTTACAATTGAATACTCGTGGTGACAATGGGGTATCGTATTGATTCACTTGATATATGTTTTGGCACTCAACTTGCGGATTCCCGAGGTGACATTGGGGTAATCTATGCATAGGGGTTGATGCACGTTCTTGTCTTTGTTTCTCCGGTAGAAATCTTGGGGCACTATTTGAAGTTCTTTGTGTTGGATTTAGTATTATGAATATGAATTTGCTTTGGAGTTATTTTAGTACGGACTCTAGGATAGATTGAACGGAAAGAATAGATTTGTGTTATTTTAGTACAAACTCTTGAATAGATCGAACGGAAAGAATAGCTTTGAGGTGGTTTCATACCCTACAAATAATTTATTCTTATGTTCTCCGCTAGATAGGAACTTTGGAGTGATTCTTCATCGCACTTTGAGGGATGGTTATATGATCCAATTATATTAGCATTGTTGAGAGGTCGCACTAGTGAAAGTATGGACCCTAGGCCTCATTTTCAAGCATTGCAATACCGTTTTTGTGCCCATTTACTATTTGCTACCTTGCTGTTTTTATTTATTCAGATTATAAAAATATATTTCTACCATCAATAGTACACTTTTATCACCATCTCTTCGCCGAACTAGTGCACCTATACAATATGCCATTGTATTGGGTGTGTTGGGGACACAAGAGATTTCTTGTATTTGGTTGTAGGGTTGTTTGAGAGATACCATATTCATCCTACAACTCCCACGGATTGATAAACCTTAGGTCATCCACTTGAGGGAAAATTGCTACTGTCCTACAAAACTCTACGCTTGGAGGCCCAACGCGAGTCTACAAGAATAAAGTTGTGTAGTAGACATCAACGATCCAACCGATACAAGTACCGAACGTACGACACCTCCGTCGTCAGCACACGTTCAGCTCGATGATGTCCCTCGAGCTGTTGATCCAGTAGAGGGTCGAGGGAGAGTTTCGTCAGCACGATGGCATGGTGACAGTGTTAATGATGTGATCCACGTAGGGCTTCGCCTAAGCACTACAACAATATGACTGAGGTGGTAAACTATGGAAGGGGGCACCACACACGGCTAAGATACAATTGATGTGCCTTTGGGGTGCCCTCGCCCCCGTATATAAAGGAGGAGAGGGAGGAGGCCAGCGGCCATGAGGGGGCGCGCCAAGGCGGAGTCCAACTAGGATTCCCAATCCTAGTTGGACTCCCTTTCCTATTCCAAGAGGGGGGAGGAGGGAAGGAGAGGGAGAGGGAGAGGAAAGAGGGGGCCGCGCCCCTCCCCCTAGTCCAATTCGGACTCCCTTGGAAGGGGGCGTGCGCCACCCTGTGGGCTGCCCTCTCCTACTCCTTTATGGCCCATCAAGGCCCATAACTTCCCCGGGGGGTTTCGGTAACCCCTCGGTTCCCCGATAAATATCCGAAACGTCCCAAAAGCTTTCCGGTGTCTGAATACCTTCGTCCAATATATCAATCTTTACCTCTTAGCTATTTCGAGACTCCTCGTCATGTCTGTGTTCCCATTCGGGACTCCGAATGGACTTCGGTCATCAAAACACATAACTCATAATACAAATCATCATCGAACGTTAAGCGTGCGGACCATACGGGTTTGAGAACTATGTAGACATGACCGAGACACAACTCCGATCAATAACCAATAGCGGAACCTGGATGCTCATATTAGCTCCTACATATTCTACGAAGATCTTTATCGGTCAAACCGCATAACAACATACGTTATTCCCTTTGTCATCGGTATGTTACTTGCCCGAGATTTGATCGTCGGTATCATCATACCTAGTTCAATCTCGTTACCTCCAAGTCTCTTTACTCATTCCATAATGCATCATCCCGTAACTAACTCATTAGTCACATTGCTTGCAAGGCTTATAGTGATGTGCATTACCGAGAGGGCCCAAAGATACCTCTCTGATACACGGAGTGACAAATCCTAATCTCGATATATGCCAACTCAACAAACACCTTCGGAGACACCTATAGAGCATCTTTATAATCACCCCGTTACGTTGTGACATTTGATAGCACACAAAGTGTTCCTCCGGTATTTGGGAGTTGCATAATCTCATAGTCAGAGGAATATGTATAAGTCATGAAGAAAGCAGTAGCAATAAAACTAAACGATCGTTATGCTAAGCTAACGGATGGGTCTTGTCCATCACATCATTCTCTAATGATGTGATCCCGTTGATCAAATCAAAACACATGTCTATGGTTAGGAAACTTAACCATCTTTGATTAACGAGCTAGTCAAGTAGAGGCATACTAGGGACACTCTGTTTGTCTATATATTCACACATGTACTAAGTTTCCGGTTAATACAATTATAGCATGAATAACAAACATTTATCATGATATAAGGAAATATAAATAACAACTTTATTATTGCCTCTAGGGAATATTTCCTTCAGTCTCCCACTTGCATTAGAGTCAATAATCTAGGTTACATACTAATGATTCTAACACCCATGGAGTCTTGGTGCTGATCATGTTTTGCTCGTGGAAGAGGCTTAGTCAACGGGTCTGCAACATTCAGATCTGTATGTATTTTGCAAATCTCTATGTCTCCCTCCTTGACTTGATCGCGGATGGAGTTGAAGCGTCTCTTGATGTGTTTGGTTCTCTTGTGAAATATGGATTCCTTCGCCAAGGCAATTGCTCCAGTATTGTCACAAAAGATTTTCATTGGACCTGATGCACTAGGTATTACACCTAGATCGAATATGAACTCCTTCATCCAGACTCCTTCATTTGCTGCTTCCGAAGCAGCTATGTACTCCGCTTCACATGTAGATCCCGCCACGACACTCTGCTTGGAACTACACCAACAGACAGCTCCACCATTCAATATAAATACGTATCCGGTTTGTGACTTAGATTCATCCGGATCAGTGTCAAAGCTTGCATCGACGTTACCATTTACGACAAGCTCTTTGTCACCTCCATAAACGAGAAACATATCCTTAGTCCTTTTCAGGTATTTCAGGATGTTCTTGACCGCCGTCTAGTGATCCACTCCTGGATTACTTTGGTACCTCCCTGCTAAACTTATAGCAAGGCACACATCAGGTCTGGTACACAACATTGCATACATGATAGAACCTATGCTAAGGCATAGGGAATGACTTTCATTTTCTCTCTATCTTCTGCAGTGGTCGGGCAGTGAGTCTGACTCAACTTCACACCTTGTAACACATGCAAGAACCCTTTCTTTGACTGATCCATTTTGAACTTCTTCAAAACTTTATCAAGGTATGTGCTTTGTGAAAGTCCAATCAAGCGTCTTGATCTATCTCTATAGGTCTAGATTCCCAATATATAAGCAGCATCACCGAGGTCTTTCATTGAAAAATTCTTATTCAAGTATCCTTTTATGCTATCCAGAAATTATGTATTATTTCCAATCAACAATATGTCATCCACATATAATATTAGAAATTCTACAGAGCTCCCACTCACTTTCTTGTAAATACAGGCTTCTCCAAAAGTTTGTATAAAACCATATGCTTTGATCACACTATCAAAGCATATATTCCAACTCCGAGAGGCTTGCACCAGTCCATAAATGGATCGCTGGAGCTTGCACACTTTATTAGCAGCTTTAGGATCGACAAAACCTTCTGGTTGCATCATATACAACTCTTCTTTAAGATATCCATTAAGGAATGCAGTTTTGACATCCATTTGCCAAATTTCATAATCATAAAATGCAGCAATTGCTAACATGATTCGGATAGACTTAAGCATCGCTACTGGTGAGAAGGTCTCATCGTAGTCAACTCCTTGAACTTGTCGAAAACCTTTCGCAACAAGGTGAGCTTTGTAGACCGTAACATTTTCGTCAGTGTCAGTCTTCTTCTTCAATATCCATTTATTCTCTAGGGCTTGCCGATCATCAGGCAAGTCAACCAAAGTCCACACTTTGTTCTCATACATGGATCCCTGATGTCTACTACGCAACTTTATTCTTGTAGACACATGTTGGGCCTCCAAGCGCAGAGTTTTGTAGGACAGTAGCAATTTTCCCTCAAGTGGATGACCTAAGGTTTATCAATCCTTGAGAGGTGTAGGATGAAGATGGTCTCTCCCAAACGACCCTGCAACCAAATCCAAGAAATCTCTTGTGTCCCCAACACACCCAATACAATGGCAAATTGTATAGGTGCACTAGTTCGGCGAAGAGATCGTGATAAAAGTGTAATATGGATGGTAGAAATATATTTTTACAATCTGAATAAATAAAAACAGAAAGGTAGCAAACAGTAAACGGGCACAAAAACGGTATTGCAATCCTTAAAAATGAGGCCTAGGGTCCATACTTTCGCTAGTGCAACCTCTCAACAATGCGAACATAGTTGGATCATATGATTATCCCTCGAAGTGCAATAAAGAATCACTCTCTAGTTCCTATTAGCGGAGAACAAAAGATAGGAATTGTTTATAGGGCATGAAACTACCTCAAAGCTATTCTTTCCGTTCGATCTATTCAAGAGTTCGTACTAAAATAACACAAAGCTATTTTTTCGTTCGATCTATCCTAGAGTTCGTACTAGAATAACACCAAAGCAAATTCATATTCATAATACTCAATCCACACAAAGAACTATAAAGAGACCCCAAAGTTTCCGTCGGAGAAAAACGAGCATCAACCCCTATGCATAGATTACCCCAATATCACCGCGGGAATCCGCGAGTTGAATGCCATAACACATATCAAGTGAATCAATATGATACCTCATTGTCACCTCAAGTATTCATATTGCAAGACATATATCATGTCTTCTCATCTCTGAATATTCAATCCGACAAGACAAAACTTTGAAGGGTAAAGATTCAATTCATCATAACAAGAATATAGAGGGGAGAAACATCATATGATCCGAATATATTAACAAAGCCCATGATATAGATCATGAGAGAGAGATCAAACACATAGCTATTGGTACAAACCCTCAACCTCGAGGGTGGACTACTCCCTCCTCATCGTGGTGGCTGCCGGGATGATGAAGATGGACACCGGAGATGATTCCCCCCTCCGGCTGTGTGCCGGAACGGGTCTAGATTGGTTTTCGATGGCTACACAGCCTTGCGGCGGCGGAACTTCTGATCTAGGGTAACCCCGAAGCGTTTCGGAATATTTGGGAATTTATAGTGCAAAGAAGGGGTACGGGAGGCCATCGAGGTGGGCACAACACACCTGGGCGCGCCAGGGGGGCCTGGCGTGCCCTGGTGGGTTGTGCCCCCCTCGGGGCACCCCCAGGTGCTTCTTTGGCCCAGCGGGAGTCTTCTGGCCCATAAAAAATCTACGTGGACTTTCAACAAGCAAAAAACAGCAACTGGCATTGGGCACTGGGTCAATAGGTTAGTCCCAAAAAATGATATAAAGTTGCTATAAAATGATTGTAAAACATCCAAGAATGATAAAATAACAGCATGAATACTTCATAAATTATAGATACGTTGGAGACGTATCAATCCCATCTCAGAATTCATGGCCTCAAGCCATTTTGCGAAATCTGGGCTCATCATCGCTTCCTCATAGTTCGTAGGTTCGTCATGGTCAAGTAACATGACCTCCAGAACAGGATTACTATACCACTCTGGTGTGGATCGTACTCTGGTTGACCTACGAGGTTCGGTAGTAACTTGATCTAAAGTTTCATGATCATCATCATTAGCTTACTCACTGATTGGTGTAGGAATCACTAGAACTTATTTCTATGATGAACTACTTTCCAATTCAGGAGAAGGTACAATTACCTCATCAAGTTCTACTTTCCTCCCACTCACTTCTTTCGAGAGAAACTCCTTCTCTAGAAAGGATCCATTCTTAGCAACGAATATCTTGCCTTCAGATCTGTGATAGAAGGTGTACCCAACAGTCTCCTTTGGGTATCCTATGAAGACACATTTCTCCGATTTGGGTTCGAGCTTATCAAGTTGAAGCTTTTTCACATAAGCATTGCAGCCCCAAATTTTAAGAAACGACAGCTTAGGTTTCTTGCCAAACCACAGTTCATATGGTATCGTCTCAATGGATTTAGATGGTGCCCTATTTAACGTGAATGCAGTCGTCTCTAAAGCATAACCCCAAAATGATAGCGGTAAATCGGTAAGAGACAACATAGATCGCACCATATCTAATAAAGCACGGTTACGACGTTCGGACACACCATTACGCTGTGGTGTTCCAGGTGGCGTGAGTAGCGAAACTATTCCGCATTGTCTCAAGTGAAGACCAAACTCATAAGTCAAATATTCACCTCCACGATCAGATTGTAGAAACTTTATTTTCTTGTTACGATGATTTTCCACTTCACTCTGAAATTCTTTGAACTTTTCAAATGTTTCAGACTTATGTTTCATTAAGTAAATATACCCATATCTTCTTCAATCATCTATGAAGGTCGAAAAATAACGATAACCGCCGCGAGCCTCAACATTCATTGGACCACATACATCAGTATGTATTATTTCCAATAAGTCAGTTGCTCGCTCCATTGTTCCGGAGAATGGAGTCTTAGTCATATTGCCCATGAGGCATGGTTCGCAAGCATCAAGTGATTCATAATCAAGTGATTCCAAAAGCCCATCAGCATGGAGTTTCTTCATGCGCTTTACACCAATATGACCTAAACGGTAGTGCCACAAATAAGTTGCACTATCATTATTAACCTTGCATCTTTTGGCTTCAATACTATGAATATGTGTATCACTACAATCAAGATTCAACAAAAATAGACCACTCATCAAGGGTGCATGACCATAAAAGATATTAATCATATAAATAGAACAACCATTATTCTCTGATTTAAATGAATAACTGCCTCGCATCAAACAAGATCCAAATATAATGTTCATGCTCAACGCTGGCACCAAATAACAATTATTTAGGTCTAAAACTAATCCTTGCGGTAGATGTAGAGGTAGCGTGCCGACGGCGATCACATCGACTTTGGAACCATTTCCCACGCGCATCGTCACCTTGTCCTTAGCCAATCTTCGTTTAATCTGTAGCCCCTATTTCGAGTTGCAAATATGAGCAATGAACCCATTATCAAATACCCAGCGCTACTACGAGCATTAGTAAGGTACACATCAGTAACATGTATATCAAATATACCTTTCACTTTGCCATCCTTCTTATCCGCCAAATACTTGGGGTAGTTCCGCTTCCAGTGACCAGTCCCTTTGCAGTAGAAGCACTCAGTTCCAGGCTTAGGTCATGACTTGGGCTTCTTCACTAGAGCAGCAACTTGCTTGCCGTTCTTCTTGAAGTTCCCCTTCTTCCCTTTGCCCTTTTTCTTGAAACTAGTGGTCTTGTTAACCATCAACACTTGATGCTCCTTCTTGATTTCTACCTCCGCAGCCTTTAGCATCGTGAAGAGCTCGGGAATTTTCGTATCCATCCCTTGCATATTATAGTTCTTCACGAAGCTTTTATAGCTTGGTGGCAGTGATTGAAGAACTCTGTCAATGACACTATCATCAGGAAGATTAACTCTCAGTTGAGTCAAGTGGTTGTGGTACCCAGACATTCTAAGTATATGTTCACTGACAGAACTATTATCCTCCATCTTGCAGCTATAGAACTTATTGGAGACTTCATGTCTCTCAGTTCAGGCATTTGCTTGAAATATTAACTTCAACTCCTGGAACATCTTATATGCTCCATGACGTTCAAAACGTCTTTGAAGTCCTGATTCTAAGCCGTAAAGCATGGCACACTGAACTATCGAGTAGTCATCAGCTTTTCTTTGCCAGACGCTCATAACGTCCGGAGTTGCTCCTGCAGCGGGTCTTGCACCTAGCGGTGCTTCAAGGACGTAATTCTTCTGTGCAGCAATGAGGATAATCCTCAAGTTACGGACCCAGTCTGTGTAGTTGCTACCATCATATTTCAACATAGCTTTCTCTAGGAACGCATTAAAATTCAAGGGAACGGTAGCACGGGCCATTGATCTACAACAACATAGACATGCAAAAACTATCAGGTACTAAGGTCATGATAAGTTAAAGTTCAATTAATCATATTACTTAAGAACTCCCACTTAGATAGACATCCCTCTAGTCATCTAAATGATCACGTGATCCATATCAACTAAACCATGTTCGATCATCACATGAGATGGAATAGTTTTCAATGATGAACATCACTATGTTGATCATATCTACTATATGATTCACGTTCGACCTTTCGGTCTTAGTGTTCCGAGGACATATCTGCATATGCTAGGCTCCTCAAGTTTAACCCGAGTATTCTGCACGTGCAAAACTGGCTTGCACCCGTTGCATGTGAACGTAGAGCTTATCACACCCGATCATCACGTGGTGTCTCGGCACGACGAACTGTAGCAATGGTGCATACTCAGGGAGAACACTTATACCTTGAAATTTAATGATGGATCATCTTATAATGCTACCACCGTACTAAGAAAAATAAGATGCATAAAAGATAAACATCACATGCAATCAAAATATGTGACATGATATGGTCATCATCATCTTGTACCTTTGATTTCCATCTCCAAAGCACGGTCATGATCTCCATTGTCACCGGCTTGACACCTTGATCTCCATCGTAGCATCGTTGTCGTCTCACCAACTATTGCTTCTACGACTATCGCTACCGCTTAGTGATAAAGTAAAGAAATTACATAGCGATTGCATTTCATACAATAAAGCGACAACCATAAGGCTCCTGCCAGTTGCCGATAACTTATACAAAACATGATCATCTCATAAAACAATTTATATCTCATCATGTCTTGACCATATCACATCACAACATGCCCTGCAAAAACAAGTTAGACATCCTCTACTTTGTTGTTGCAAGTTTTACATGGTTGGTTCGGTCTTCTAGCAAGAACCATTCTTACCTACGGATCGAAACTACAACAATTTTTCATCAAGTGTGTTGTTTTAACCTTCAACAAGGACCGGCTGTAGTCAAACTCGATTCAACTAAAGTTGGAGAAACAGACACCCGCCAGCCATCTATGTGCGAAGCACGTCGACCAGTCTCATGAACGCGGTCATGTAATGTCGGTCTGGGCCGCTTCATCCAACAATATCGCCGAATCAAAGTAAGACATTGGTGGTAAGCAGTATGACTATTATCGCCCACAACTCATTGTGTTCTACTCGTGCATATCTGCTACCCCTTGAGCACTGCGTTGGTTTTCCCTTGAAGAGGAAAGGGTGATGCAGTAAAGTAGCGTAAGTATTTCCCTCGGTTTTTGAGAACCAAGGTATCAATCCAGTAGGAGACCACGCTCGAGTCCCACGCACCTACACAAACAAATAAGAACCTCGCAACCAACGTGTAATGCCCGGATAATTAAGCGACAGTAAAACTCTGCTATTGATGCCACGTCACCTCCATTTCTGTTGCTAATCTTTCGTTAGTTCAAAACCGATTCAAAAATCAATTCAAAATATGGCAAACAACAAAAGTTTTCAAACCTTGAAACAAAAATGTTCGGTGGGTGCCAAATATTGCACTGGTAATTATTGTGGAGAAAACAATTTTTTAGAAAGTGCCTAAATATTTTAAAATGAAATAAAACAGAAAAGAAAATAAATAAAAAGAAAAGGTGAAAATAGAACAAAAGGAAAAAAACCCCCCACTGGACCAGGCGGCCCAGCTCACAGGCCCACCTAGCCCAGCTAGCCAACAGCCGGCCCGGCCCCCTGTCTCGTCTCCCTTCCCTGTTCCCCCGACCCGGGTCGGAACAGGGGCGTGTCCCCGCCTGACTGCCTCGCCGGCACCGACTCCGGGAGGGGATAAGGCCGCCACGCCCCGCCCCTTCGGTTCCTTCTCCCACTCGCCCCGCTCTCCCTCTCGGTCCCAGCGCCTCCCCTCCCCTCAGATCCACCTCGCCGCTCCTCGCTCTCCGCCATGGCCGAGCGCCTTCCTCGCCGCCGCTCGCAGTAGGCGCGACCAGCGTCGCCCGTTCACCTCTTCGACGAGTCCAACAGCTCCGCTTCGCTCCTCTGCTTCGACTACACGGCTGGATCGAGCCCCGCAACGCCCACGGCGCCGCCGTCTTCCTCCTCTGCTCCGACGAGCTTCGTCGCCGCCCTTCATTAACTCCGGCGACGCCCCTCTGCTGCTACTAAACCATTCACCGGCCTCCGTGTGTGCCGCTCGGTGAGCTCCTCCACCTCTCGCCCCTCTCCGTTAGCTTCCTCGCACGCCGTAGCTAGTTTTCCACCGTGTCGTTTTATGTCCGTCGCCGAAGAGCTCGTGGCCGTCGCCACAGCCGTCATCCTGCTCACCTGAGCCCGGCATCGTGCTCCTGTTGCTCACAGGAGCCCAACGCGCACGCGCACACGCCTTTCTGTGCCCCCTAGTGCTGGATCCACTGACGCCCGAACTCGGGCGTCCGCTCCGCCGCTCGCCACCACTGTCTCCGGCCAAGCCCCCTCCACCGTTCGACGTGCCTCGACGCGCTCGTCTGTTCGGTCCCAAACATGCATCGTTCGAACGCCCCGTAGCGCGATCCCCGTCCGCGCCCGAACTGACGTCCGCCGCGCTCGTCACCGGTGTTGATTCTGGCCACCCCCGCGCGTTCCGATGCCGTAGATAGACGCGGGGCACTCTCCTCATTCGAACGCAAGAGACGGCGCTCGATTTGGTGCCCCGTAGGCGAATCCCGACGCTCGCCGGCGCTCGGCCGCTGCGCGCGAGCTCGCCGGAGCTACTCCGGCGGCTCCGCTAAGCTGGCACACCGGGGCCCACCCGTGGGTCACTACCTGTGGGCCTAGGGGCCCCAACTGGCCACGTTGACCAAAGTCAACTGCGCTGACGCGGCAGCTACTGCCACTGACATACGGGCCCGCGTCGTTTAAAACATTTTTGTAAATAGATAAATTGATAATTAATTAAATTAGTTAATTAAAACCCTAATCTCTCACTGACTACTGGGCCCCACCCGCTAATTAACCCATTTAGTTAGTCTAAACCCCCTGTTAGTGCCCCCGACAATAACATGTGGGTCCCACTGGACCCACCCGTCTGGTTTGACTGGTCAACTGACCATTTGACTGCTGACATCACTCTGGTGTCATGCTTGCGTCATCGTTCCCTGTTCTGGATAATGTTGGATTTAAATAAGTAAATAAATTCAGAAAATCAATTAAACTTTAAAATTAGTATAAAATAAATCGTAGCTCAGATGAAAATGTTTTATATATGAAAGTTGCTCAGAACGACGAGATGAATCCGGATAAGCAACCCGTTTGTCCGACACACATCCCCCTTCGCCGATATCACCTACTACCGTGTTTGGGCACCCCTAGCAACGCTCATTCTCATGTCATGCATCGTCATGCATATGTTTGCATTATATTTATTTTTTCTTCCCCCTCTTCTCTCGCTAGACTCCGAGACCGACGCCGCCGCTACCCAGTACGACTACGGTGTTGACGACCCCTCCTTCTTCCCAGAGCAACCAGGCAAGCCCCCCCTTGATTACCAGATATCGCCTATTCTTCTCTATACTGCTTGCATTAGAGTAGTGTAGCATGTTACTGCTTTCCGTTAATCCTATTCTGGTGCATAGCCTGTCCTTGCTACTACAGTTGTTACCTTTACCTGCAATCCTACATGCTTAGTATAGGATGCTAGTATTCCATCTGTGGCCCTACATTCTTGTCCATCTGCCTTGCTATGCTATCGGGCCGTGATCACTCGGGAGGTGATCACGGGTATATACTTATATACTTTACATGATACCTGTGATGACTAAAGTCGGGTCGGCTCATAGAGTACCCGCGAGTGGATCCTTGTGGCGGAGCGACAGGGGAGGTTGAGACCACCTAGGCGAGAGGTGGGCCTGGCCCTGGTCGGCGTTCGCGGTTACTTTAAAATAACACGTTTAACTAGTTATTGGTATTTGATCTGAGTCTGGCCACTGGCCTATACGCACTAACCAACTACGCAAGAACAGTTATGGGCACTCGGCGTCGTGGTATCAGCCGAAGCCTTCGTGACGTCAGCGACTGAGCGGCGCGTGCCGATTGGACCGTAAGCCTGCTCTTGTATTAAGGGGGATAGGTCTGCTTCCAGCCGCCCACACAACGTGCAGGTGTGCAATGGGCGATGGGCCCAGACCCCTGCGCGCATAGGATTTAGACCGGCGTGTTGACCTCTCTGTTGTGCCTAGGTGGGGCTACGACGTGTTGATCTTCTGAGGCCGGGCGTGACCCAGGAAAGTGTGTCCGTCCAAATGGGATCAAGCGTGTTGGGTAATGTGGTGCACCCCTGTAGGGAATTTTATCTATTCGAATAGCTGTGATCTTCGGTAACAGGACGACTTGGAGTTGTACCTTGACCTTATGACAACTAGAACCGGATACTTAATAAAAACACAATTCCAATTGCCAGTTACAACCCGGTGGTCACTCTCTAACAGGGCGACGAGGAGAGGATCGCCAGGTAGGAGTATGCTATACAATGCTACTTGGTGAACTTACCATCTACTCTCTTCTACATGCTGCAAGATGGAGGCTGCCAGAAGCGTAGTCTTCGGTAGGATTAGCTATCCCCCTCTTATTCTGGCATTCTACAGTTCAGTCCATCGATATAGCCCCTATACATAGATACCCATGCATATGTAGTGTAGATCCTTGCTTGCGAGTACTTTGGATGAGTACTCACGGTTGCTTTGCTCCCCCTTTCCCCCCTTTTCCTTTCTTCCTGGTTGTCGCAACCAGATGCTGGAGCCCAGGATCCAGTTGCCACCGTCGACAATAACTCCTACTACACCGGAGGTGGCTACTACTACGTGCAGGCCGCTGACAACGACCAGGAGTAGTTTAGGAGGATCCCAGGCAGGAGGCATGCGCCTCTTTCGATCTGTATCCCAGTTTGTGCTAGCCATCTTATGGCAACTTGTTTAACTTATGTCTGTACTCAGATATTGTTGCTTCCGCTGACTCATCTATGATCGAGCACTTGTATTCGAGCCCTCGAGGCCCCTGGCTTGTATTATGATGCTTGTATGACTTATTTTTATTTATAGAGTTCTGTTGTGATATCTTCCCGTGAGTCCCTGATCTTGATCGTACACGTTTGCGTGTATGATTAGTGTACGATTGAACCGGGGGCGTCACACAATGCGATAAAGGGGTTGTCTATCCCTTCACGGTCACTTATGAGAGTGAGATCAGATAGAGATGATAAGATAATATTTTTGGTATTTTTGTGATAAAGAGTAAAACTAAAGAAAGAAAAATAAACGGCAAAAGAAATAGCTAGTTGACGGAAGATTAATATGATGGAAAATAGACCCGGGGGCCATAGGTTTCACTAGTGGCTTCTTTCAAGATAGCATAAGTATTACGGTGGGTAAACGAATTACTGCCGAGAAATTGATAGAATTGAGCATAGTTATGAGAATATCTAGGTATGATCATGTATATAGTCACCACGTCCGTGACAAGTAGACCGACTCCTGCCTGCATCTACTACTATTACTCCACACATCGACCGCTATCCAGCATGCATCTAGAGTATTAAGTTCATAAGAACAGAGTAACGCTTTAAGCAATATGACATGATGTAGAGGGATAAACTCATGCAATGTGATATAAACCCCATCTTTTTATCCTCGATGGCAACAATACAATACGTGGCGTTTCCCCTCATCCTTTGGGATCGAGCACCGCAAGATTGAACCCAAAGCTAAGCACTTCTCCCATTGCAAGAAAGATCAATCTAGTAGGCCAAACCAAACTGATAATTCGAAGAGACTTGCAAAGATAACCAATCATACATAAAAGAATTCAGAGGAGATTCAAATATTGTTCATAGATAATCTTGATCATAAACCCACAATTCATCGGATCTCGACAAACACACCGCAAAAAGAAGAGTTACATCAAATAGGTCTCCAAGGGAATCGAGGAGAACTTTGTATTGAGATCCAAAGAGAGAGAAGAAGCCATCTAGATAATAACTATGGACCTGAAGGTCTGAGGTAAACTACTCACACATCATCGGAGAGGCTATGGTGTTGATGTAGAAGCCCTCCATGATCGATGCCCCCTCCGACGGAGCACCGGAAAAGGCCCCAAGATGGGATCTCACGGGTACAGAAGGTTGCGGCGGTGGAAATAGGGTTTTGGCTCCTCTGCTGATGGTTTGGGGGAACGTAGGTATATATAGGAGGAAGAAGTAGGTCGGTGGAGCTACGAGGGGCCCACGAGGGTGGAGGGCGCGCCCAGGGGGGTAGGCGCACCCCCTACCTCGTGGCCTCCTTGGTGATTTCTTGACGTCCACTCCAAGTCCTCTGGATCACGTTTGTTCTGAAAATCACGTTCCCGAAGGTTTCATTCCGTTTGGACTCCATTTGATATTCTTTTGCTTCGAAACACTGAAATAGGCAAAAAACAGCAATTTGGGCTGGGCCTCCGGTTAATAGGTTAGTCCTAACAATAATATAAAACTGTATAATAAAGCCCATTAATCATCCAAAATAGAATATAATATATCATGGAACGATAAAAAATTATAGATACGTTGGAGACGTATCAAGCATCCCCAAGCTTAATTCCTGCTCGTCCTCGAGTAGGTAAATGATAAAAACAGAATTTTTGATGTGGAATGCTACTTAGCATAATTTTCAATGTAATTCTCTTATTTGTGGTATGAATATTCAGATCCGAAAGATTCAAGATAAAAGTTTAATATCGACATAAAAGTAATAATACTTCAAGCATACTAACTAAGCAATTATGTCTTCTCAAAGTAACATGGCCAAAGAAAGTTCATCCCAACAAAATCATATAGTTTGGTCATGCTCCATTTTTGTCACACAAGAATGCTCTCATCATGAACAACCCCGATGACAAGCCAAGCAATTGTTTCATACTTTAGTAATCTCAAACTTTTTCAACTTTCACGCAATATATGAGCGTGAGCCATGGATATAGCACTATGGGTGGAATAGAATATGATGATGGGGGTTATGTGGAGAATACAAAAAAGGAGAAAGTCTCACATTGACGCGGCTAATTAACGAGCTAGGGAGATGCCCATTGATTGATGTCAATGCAAGGAGTAGGGATTGCCATGCAACAGATGCACTAGAGCTATGAATGTATGAAGGCTCAACAAAAGAAACTAAGTGGGTGTGCATCAAACTTGCTTGCTCATGAAGACCTAGGGCATTTGAGGAAGCCCATTGTTGGAATATACAAGCCAAGTTCTATAATGAAAAATTCCCACTAGTATATGAAAGTGACAAAACGAAAGACTCTCTATCATAAAAATCATGGTGCTACTTTGAAGCACAAGTGTGGGAAAAAAGGATAGTAACATTGCCCCTTCTTTATTTCTCTTTTTTTTGGGCCTTTCCTTTTTTGGCCTTTCTCATTTTTTTCATTTTTTCGGGACAATGCTCTATGAATAATGATCATCACACTTCTATTTATTTACAAGTCGATACTAGAACAAAGTATGACTCTATATGAATGCCTCCGGCCGTGTACCGGGATGGGCAATGAATCAAGAGTGACATGTATCAATAATATGCATGGTGGCTTTGCCACAAATACGATGTCAACTACATGATCATGCAAGGCAATATGACAATGATGAAATGTGTCATAATAAACGGAACAGTGGAAATTTGCATGGCAATATATCTCGGAATGGCTATGGAAATGCCATAATAGGTAGGTATGGTGGCTGTTTTGAGGAAGATATAAGGAGGTTTATGTGTGATAGAGCATATCGTATCACGGGGTTTGGATGCACCGGAGAAGTTTGCACCAACTCTCAAGGCGAGAAAGGGCAATGCCCGGTACCGAAGAGGCTAGCAATGATGGAAGGGTGAGAGTGCGTATAATCCATGGACTCAACATTAGTCATAAAGAACTCACATACTTATTGCAAAAATCTACAAGTCATCAAAAATCAAGCACTACGCGCATTCTCCTAGGGGGATAGATTGGTAGGAAAAGACCATCGCTCGTCCCCGACCACCACTCATAAGGAGGACAATCAAAGAACACCTCATGTTTCAAATTTTTTACACAATGTTTACCATACGTGCATGCTACGGGACTTGCAAACTTCAACACAAGTATTTCTCAAATTCACAATTACTCAACTAGCACAACTTTAATATCACTACCTCCATATCTCAAAACAATCATCAAGCATCAAACTTCTCTTAGTATTCAACGCACTTATTAGAAAGTTTTTACTAATATTGGATTCCTATCATATTAGGACTAATTTCTCAATTTAAGAAAATTACCACGCTGTTTTGTAGGACTCTCAAAATGATATAAGTGAAGCATGAGAGAACAATAGTTTCTATAAAACAAAACCACCGCCGTGCTCTAATAGATATAAGTGAAGCACTAGTGCAAAAGCTATATAGCTCAAAAGATATAAGTGAAGCACATAGAGTATTGTAATAAATTTCGAATCATGTGTGTCTCTCTCAAAAGGTGTGTACAGCAAGGATGATTGTGGTAAAGTAAAAAGGAAAGAATCAACTCATACAAGACGCTCCAAGCAAAACACATATCATGTGGTGGATAAAAATATAGCTCCAAGTAAAGTTACCGATGGACGAAGACGAAAGAGGGGATGCCTTCCAGGGCATCCCCAAGCTTTGCCTTTTTGGTGTCCTTAGATTTGTCTTGGGGTGCCTTGGGCATCCCCAAGCTTAGGCTCTTTCCACTCCTTGTTCCACAATCCATCAAATCCTTACCCAAAACTTGAAAACTTCACAACACAGAACTTAACAGAAAATCTCGTGAGCTCTGTTAGCGAAAGAAAAGAAAACACCACTTCAAGGTACTGTATTGAACTCATTATTTATTTATATTGGTGTTAAACTTACTGTATTCCAACTTCTCTATGGTTTATAGACTATTTTACTAACCATAGACTCATCAAAATAAGCAAACAACACATAAAAACAGAATCTGTCAAAACAGAACAGTCTGTAGTAATCTGTAACTAACGCAAACTTCTGGAACTCAGAAAAATCTACCAAAATAGGAAGACCTAGATAACTTGTTTATTGATCTACTTCAATTCGAATCAGTATTTTATCACGTTCTGGTGATTCTTAACAAAAATTTTCGTGAACAGAAAGTTCCTGGAATTTTCAGCAAGATCAAATAACTATCATCCAAGAAGATCCTATAGGTTTAGCTTGGCACAAACACTAATTAAAACACAAAAACAAATCTAACCAGAGGCTAGATCAAAGATTTATGACTAAACAGAAGTAAAAAGCAAAAAAACTAAAATAAAATTGGGTTGCCTCCCAACAAGCGCTATCGTTTAACGCCCTTAGCTAGGCATAAAGGCAAGGATAGATCTAGGTATTGCCATCTTTGGTATTGGGAAAGAAAAGAGAAAAAATATTATCTATAGCATTTATCTTTCTATTTTGAGAAAGCGCGTGGCCATTAATGGTGGAAGAAATATTAAGTACGCTATGGAAATTTGCATCTAAGCTAGCCTTCATCTCTTTGATAATTTCGTTTTGGTAAAAGCACAAAAGAGTGGTGGATTCAACTTTATCACTCATAGGGTCCCCAAATACAGTTTTCATCTTTTCATAGGTATCTATGGGATCCTCTTCAAGAAAACACTCTTCAAAAATAGAATCTAAAACTTGCTTGAACAAAGCTGGCAGCCCAACATAAAAGCTTTTTAGGTATATCTCAATTTGATATTGCGGCACATAGCTAGCTCGGATCCTTAAAAGCCTATCCCAAGCATCTTTCAAAGACTCATCAAGTAAATAACGAAAAATACCAGGATCATTTTCATCGATGTTATTCAAACATTCATTGATAACCCCAGTAGGCCTTTCCATAGCATCATTATTTATGAGCTTAGAGAGGACAGAGGGACTATCCAAAGTATTAAAACCCTGGAGAGAGCCCTTAGCCCTTTTTGATTCGGCCATGGCATAAGAAAAACAACGGGAAAGAGGCGAACGGAAAAGAGGGCGAATAAAATGGCAAGGGTGAAGTGGGGGAGAGGAAAACGAGAGGCAAATGGCAAATAATATAATGCGAGGAATAAGAGTTTGTGATAGGTACTTGGTATGTGTTGACTTGTGCGTAGACTCCCCAGCGACGGCGCCAGGAATCCTTCTTGCTACCTCTTGAGCACTGCGTTGGTTTTCCCTTGAAGAGGAAAGGGTGACGCAGTAAACTAGCGTAAGTATTTCCCTCAGTTTTTGAGAACCAAGGTATCAATCCAGTAGGAGACCACGCTCGAGTCCCACGCACCTACACAAACAAATAAGAACCTTGCAACCAACACGATAAAGGGGTTGTCAATCCCTTCACAGTCACTTACGAGAGTGAGATCTGATAAAGATGATAAGATAATATTTTTGGTATTTTTGTGATAAAGAGTAAAAGTAAAGAAAGCAAAATAAACGGCAAAACAAATAGCTAGTTGACGGAAGATTAATATGATGGAAAATAGACCCGGGGGCCATAGGTTTCCCTAGTGGCTTCTCTCAAGATAGCATAAGTATTACGGTGGGTAAACGAATTACTGTCAAGCAAATGATAGAATTAAGCATAGTTATGAGAATATCTAGGTATGATCATGTATATAGGCATCACGTCCGTGACAGGTAGACCGACTCCTGCCTGCATCTACTACTATTACTCCACACATCGACCGCTATCCAGCATGCATCTAGAGTATTAAGTTCATAAGAACAGAGTAACGCTTTAAGCAATATGACATGATGTAGAGGGATAAACTCATGCAATATGATATAAACCCCATCTTTTTATCCTCGATGGCAACAATACAATACGTGTCGTTTCCCCTCATCATCGGGCGAGCGAGCACCGCAAGATTGAACCCAAAGCTAAGCACTTCGCCCATTGCAAGAAAGATCAATCTAGTAGGCCAAACCAAACTGATAATTCGAAGAGACTTGCAAAGATAACCAATCATACATAAAAGAATTCAGAGGAGATTCAAATATTGTTCATAGATAATCTTGATCATAAACCCACAATTCATCGGATCTCGACAAACACACCGCAAAAAGAAGAGTTACATCAAATAGATCTCCAAGGGAATCGAGGAGAACTTTGTATTGAGATCCAAAGAGAGAGAAGAAGCCATCTAGATAATAACTATGGACCCGAAGGTCTGAGGTAACTACTCACACATCATCGGAGAGGCTATGGTGTTGATGTAGAAGCCCTCTGTGATCGATGCCCCCTCCGGCGGAGCACCGGAAAAGGTCCCAAGATGGGATCTCACGGGTACAGAAGGTTGCGGCGGTGGAAATAGGGTTTTAGCTCCTCTGCTGATGGTTTGGGGGAACGTAGGTATATATAGGAGGAAGAAGTAGGTCGGTGGAGCTACGAGGGGCCCACGAGGGTGGAGGGCATGCCCAGGGGGGTAGGCGCGCCCCCTTCCTCGTGGCCTCCTTGGTGATTTCTTGACGTCCACTCCAAGTCCTCTGGATCACGTTTGTTCCGAAAATCACGTTCCCGAAGGTTTCATTCCGTTTGACTCCATTTGATATTCCTTTCCTTTGAAACACTGAAATAGGCAAAAAAACAGCAATTTGGGCTGGGCCTCCGGTTAATAGGTTAGTCCTAACAATAATATAAAAGTGTATAATAAAGCCCATTAATCATCCAAAACAGAATAGAATATAACATGGAACAATAAAAAATTATAGGTACGTTGGAGACGTATCAAGCATCCCCAAGCTTAATTCCTGCTCGTCCTCGAGTAGGTAAATGATAAAAAAAGAATTTTTGATGTGGAATGCTACTTAGCATAATTTTCAATGTAATTCTCTTATTTGTGGTATGAATATTCATATCCGAAAGATTCAAGATAAAAGTTTAATATCGACATAAAAGTAATAATACTTCAAGCATACTAACTAAGCAATTATGTCTTCTCAAAATAACATGGCCAAAGAAAGTTCATCCCTACAAAATCATATAGTTTGGTCATGCTCCATTTTTGTCACACAAGAATGCTCTCATCATGCACAGCCCCGATGACAAAGCCAAGCAATTGTTTCATACTTTAGTAATCTCGAACTTTTTCAACTTTCATTCAATATATGAGCGTGAGCCATGGATATAGTACTATGGGTGAAATAGAATATGATGATGGGGGTTATATGGAGAAGACAAAAAAGGAGAAAGTCTCACATTGGCGCGGCTAATCAACGAGCTAGGGAGATGCCCATCCATTGATGTCAATGAAAGGAGTAGGGATTGCCATGCAACAAATGCACTAGAGCTATGAATGTATGAAAGCTCAACAAAACAAACTAAGTGGGTGTGCATCCAACTTGCTTGCTACCGATGTAACATCACAAAATTCTAAATTTTGGAATGTTATAATAAATAGATAGATTTGATTGATTGTTTGATTGATTGAGTGAAATTCGAAACTTTTTGAAAGTTAAATGAGAGGGAATAAAAGGACTTTCCCAAACTTTCATTTTTGCTTTTATGATCTTCGGGAATTCAAATTCTTTTCATCACAAAACCCTAGAGAGAAGATGACATGAACTTCTTCCATTTATTTAAATGACAAGGGGTGTTGAAAATATTTGAATTTCATTTGAGAATATTTCCAATTCTGAAACTTTATGCAACTCAATGATTTTCCACGAGCGAAGATAAAATGACTTCTTCAAATTATATGAAATATGAGTTGGGAGTTTGAAAGAATTAAATTCAAAGTTCTTTTGAATTTATTTTCAATTTGGAGTTATTTGAGTTTTATTCAAATTATTTTCTCCAAAATAAAATAAATGGACAATAGGGTAACATGATTCCCTACATCAGAAAATTGGAGAGAAATAAATTTGAATTCATTTTGGTATTTTTAAAATGATTTTTATTGGATTTTATTGGACCAGTAGCACTCTTTGGTTTATCTGAATTATTGAGGATTTTATTTGACGCTAGAATAATACTCAAGTGGTAGAAAATCTTTTTCTGGAAATTTTGATATATTATATGCCTATAGTATTTTTTTATTTTGGTGGTTTATTTTCCATTTAGTGTTTTCGGGAAAATGTAAAAAAAAACCTTTCCGCGAACTGGGCCGGCCCAGCTCCAATCGGGCCAGGCCATGGCCCAGCCCAGCCGCGCCGCTCGTCCCCGAGCTCGGGATGAGTCCCGAGCCGCCACGCCATTGCCGCCATCGCCGCCGAGTCCTCCGCCGCCTTACCCTCCTCCAAGGCTACCCTCCCTCCTCCTATAAAGCCGCCGCCTCTCCTTTCTTCCTCGCGACTGCCCGACGCCGCCTCCTCGTCGCGCTTGCCGAAAGCTTCGCCGCCGGGCGAGATCCACCACCGCCCGCTCCGTTCCTGTCGCCGGAACCACCGCCGCGCGCCAACCTCCTCGCCTCTCGCGCCGCCCTCCCGACCCCTTCGCCGCCGCCCTCGACGACCGGAGCCGCCGCCCCGGCCAGACCCGAACCACCGCCGCCGCCGTCTCGCCGAAGATCCACCGTCGCCGCCGCCGGTTTTGTCGCCAAAACCGCCGAACCGCTGCTGAACGGTATAAACCGCCGACCGATCCGGTTTTATTTTAAGTTCGTTTTTTTAAAAACCCTAGACTAGATCTGTTTTTTTTTATTAAACAGCGAACGTCCACTGTTTAGATCTTATAAACGAGCGTTCGTTATTTAGTGTTTTCGTTTTCTGTCTATTTTCGTCAGGGACCTGTCTATGATTATTACCTTTGCAGATTAGCCCCTGGTTTTCAAACGACCATAACTTTTTGCTCGTTTGTCGGAATCCAACGAAACCAACGCCCACTTCTTCTTTATGATCCCCTCTATCCAGTAATCCAACTCAAACATGCTTTTGAAAGTTTTCAATTTTGAATTCAAACATATTTGTATTTGAACTTCGTTTGATCATAACTTGAGTTTCGTAACTCCGATTTAGTTGATTCTTTTTGCAAATTGAAGCTCTTGACCTAAACTTTCTGATAATGCCAAATTCATATAATTTTGGTACTGTTAGAAATTGTTTTATGTTGCAAGAGTTATTCGCTTGGTTTTGATGTTTTCCGAATCGTTTTCTTCGTTCGGTCCGATTTTTTGAGTGATTGCTTATGTGTGGCTACTATTGCTTGCTTACGATAGATTGACCGGAGTGTGACGAGTAGAAATATCAAGAGTTTTGAGTGCGAATCATCTTCATCAACATTGCAGGCAAGTTCACACTTTGATCATATCTTTTCTCATACCCAGTTTTTATGCATTAGATCGATCCTCAAACATTGAATTGATTTAGGATCTAATTAAATTGTGGGATGGGAAGTAGTTGAGGTAGTACCTATTACCTGTTTTATTATCAACCCTTGGGAGTTACTTCTACGTTTGCTTATTATGCCATGCTATGCTAGTAGACGTGGATTGGGTGAGTGTATTCCATGACAGATGTGAGATTGTTAAATTAATGGTTTATTTAAGGTGGCAACTTAAACACACATCTGGGTGGATTGAGGCACCTGGTTTCCATCAGGACTTGCCTGTTTTTCTTCGGACCGCCACCCAGGCTCAAAGGGATCATAAGATTATTCATACTAGAAACTTCCGTGTGCAGCCACAAGCCATTATGGGCTCTGGCATAGTTGATTAAGTTGTGCGAACTCTTACGGGTAGACTAGCAGATGTAGGGGAAAGTAGGTGTACCGGTCTACCCACACGTAAGGTGCTAGCGCTTCCGAAAGACTATGTCTCGGTCATCCGTTTCTCAAACATCATGTAGTGCGAGAAATCCACGGAGGCGATCGAGTCTTGTGGGGAAAAGTGCGCAAACCTCTGCAGAGTGTATAAACTAATCATGATTAGCCGTGTCCCCGGTTATGGACATCTTGAGTATCTAGTACTTGGATTATCAAGTGAATCTCATCATGTTACTCTAATTAATATTGTGGGTTGTTAATGAGTACTCTTAATTGGGATTGAGGATGCTGTCAACCATTCTCAATGTTTAACAACCACCATGATAGTTAAATAAATTTATTCCTTTGCAGTAGGGAAAAATTGGCTTTTCGCAAAACTGTAACCATAGAGCTTTTCCACAAGCCAAATATGCATGTAGTGATAGCCATATTTCAGCATTTGCTCTACACTGTGAATTTGCCAGTACATTCAATGTATTGACCCTTTGTGGCTGCAATGTCTCATGTTGCAGGATCTTACGACGAGTAAGTGATACGTTAGGGTTATGATTTCTACTCTCAACTTTGCCGTTGGTGTTGATGGGAATCCACAACCTTGTTACTTCCGCTATTTGGATTGACGTAATAGTATTTACGTTATTTATACATGTGATTTACCTCTGTTATAAATCCTCGAGTATTGTGTGTGTCAGCATACCGATCTAGGGAAGACACTTAAGCACAGAGACTTGATCCATTCGGGTCGGGTCGCTACAACCGGAGACCTAGGGCATTTGAGGAAGCCCATTATTGGAATATACAAGCCAAGTTCTATAATGAAAATTTCCCACTAGTATATGAAAGTGACAAAACGAGAGACTCTCTATCATAAAAATCATGGTGCTACTTTGAAGCACAAGTGTGGGAAAAAAAGGATAGTAGCATTGCCCCTTCTTTATTTTCTCTTTTTTTGGGCCTTTCCTTTTTTTGGCCTTTCTCCTTTTTTTTCTTTTTTGGGACAATGCTCTATGAATGATGATCATCACACTTCTATTTATTTACAACTCGATACTAGAACAAAGTATGACTCTATATGAATGCCTCCGGCGGTGTACCGGGATGGGCAATGAATCAAGAGTGACATGTATGAATAATATGCATGGTGGCTTTGCCACAAATACGATGTCAACTACATGATCATGCAAGGCAATATGACAATGATGAAATGTGTCATAATAAACGGAACGGTGGAAAGTTGCATGGCAATATATCTCGGAATGGCTATGGAAATGCCATAATAGGTAGGTATGGTGGCTGTTTTGAGGAAGATATAAGGAGGTTTATGTGTGATAGAGCGTATCGTATCACGGGGTTTGGATGCACCGGAGAAGTTTGCACCAACTCTCAGGGTGAGAAAGGGCAATGCACGGTACCGAAGAGGCTAGCAATGATGGAAGTGTGAGAGTGCGTATAAATCATGGACTCAACATTAGTCATAAATAACTCACATACTTATTGCAAAAATCTACAAGTCATCAAAAACCAAGCACTACGTGCATGCTCCTAGGGGGATAGATTGGTAGGAAAAGACCATCGCTCGTCCCCGACCGCCACTCATAAGTAGGACAATCAAAGAACACCTCATGTTTCAAATTTGTTACCAATGTTTACCATACGTGCATGCTACGGGACTTGCAAACTTCAACACAAGTATTTCTCAAATTCACAATTACTCAACTAGCAAAACTTTAATATCACTACCTCCATATCTCAAAACAATCATCAAGCATCAAACTTCTCATAGTATTCAATGCACTTATAAGATAGTTTTTACTAATCTTGGATTCCTATCATATTAGGACTAATTTCTCAATTTAAGCAAATTACCACGCTGTTTTGTAGGACTCTCAAAATGATATAAGTGAAGCATGATAGAAAAATAGTTTCTATAAAACAAAACCACCGCCGTGCCCTAAAAGATATAAGTGAAGCACTATAGCAAAAATTATATAGCTCAAAAGAGATAAGTGAAGCACATAGAGTATTCTAATAAATTCCTAATCATGTGTGTGTCTCTCAAAAGGTGTGTACAGCAAGGATGATTGTGGTAAACTAAAAAGCAAAGACTCAACTCATACAAGACGCTCCAAGCAAAACACATATCATGTGGTGAATAAAAATATAGCTCCAAGTAAAGTTACCGATGGACGAAGACGAAAGAGGGGATGCCTTCCAGGTCATCCCCAAGCTTTGGCTTTTTGGTGTTCTTAGATTTTTACCTTGGGGTACCTTGGGCATCCCCAAGCTTAGGCTCTTGCCACTCCTTGTTCCATAATCCATCAAATCCTTACTCAAAACTTGAAAGCTTCACAACACAAAACTTAACAGAAAATCTCGTGAGCTCCGTTAGCGAAAGAAAACAAAACACCACTTCAAGGTACTGTATTGAACTCATTCTTTATTTATATTGGTGTTAAACTTACTGTATTCGAACTTGTCTATGGTTTATAAACTATTTTACTAACCATAGACTCATCAAAATAAGCAAACAACACACGAAAAACAGAATCTGTCAAAAACAGAACAGTCTGTAGTAATCTGTATATAACGCAAACTTCTGGAACTCAGAAAAATCTACCAAAATATAAAGACCTAGATAATTTGTTTATTGATCTACTTCAATTGGAATCAGTATTTTATCACTTTCTGGTGATTTTTAACAATTGTTTTCGTGAACAGAAAGTTTCTGGAATTTTCAGCAAGATCAAATAACTATCATCCAAGAAGATCCTATAGGTTTTGCTTGGCACAAACACTAATTAAAGCACAAAAACAAATCTAACCAGATGCTAGATCAAATATTTATTCCTAAACAGAGGCTAGATCAATGATGTGATCCGCGCAGGGCTTCGCCTAAGCACGACGACAATATGACCGAGGTGGTAAACTGTGGAGGGGGGCACCGCACACGGCTAAGAAACAATTGATGTGCCTTTGGGGTGCCCCCCCCCCGCCCCCGTATATAAAGTATGAGAGGGAGGAGGCCGACAGCCATGAGGGGGCGCGCCAAGGGGAGTCCAACTAGGATTCCCAATCCTAGTTGGAATCCCTTTCCTATTCCAAGAGGGGGAAGGAGGGAAGGAGAAGGAGAGGGAGAGGAAAAAGGGGGCCAAGCCCCCTCCCCCTAGTCTAATTCGGACTCCCTTGGGGGGCGCCACCCTGTGGGCTTCGCTCTCCTATTCCCTTATGGCCCATCAAGGCCCATAACTTCCCCGGGGGGTTCCGGTAACCCCTCGGTTCCCCGATAAATATCCGAAACGTCCCGAAATCTTTCCGGTGGCCGAATACCTTCGTCCAGTATATCAATCTTTACCTCTCGGCCATTTCAAGACTCCTCGTCATGTCCGTGATGTCATCTGGGACTCCGAACAGACATCAGTCATCAAAACACATAACTCATAATACAAATCGCCATCGAACGTTGAGCGTGCGGACCATACGGGTTCGAGAACTATGTAGACATGACCGAGACACATCTCCGGTCCATAACCAATAGCGGAACCTGGATGCTCATATTGGCTCCTACATCTTCTACGAAGATCTTTATCGATCAAACCGCATAACAACATATGTTATTCCCATTGTCATCAGTATGTTACTTGCCCAAGATTCGATCGTCGGTATCATCATACCTAGTTCAATCTCGTTACCGCAAGTCTCTTTACTCGTTCCATAATGCATCATCTCGCAACTAACTCATTAGTTACATTGCTTGCAAGGCTTATAGTGATGTGCATTACCGAGAGGGCCCAGAGATACCTCTCCGATACACGGAGTGACAAATCCTAATCTCGATCTATGCCAACTCAACAAACACCTTTGGAGAAACCTGTAGAGCGTCTTTATAATCACCCAGTTACGTTGTGATGTTTGATAGCACACAAAGTGTTCCTCCGGTATTCGGGAGTTGCATAATCTCATAGTCAGGGGAATATGTATAAGTCATGAAGAAAACAGTAGACCGACTTCGGAAGTTTAAGATTGAACCCAAAGCTAAGCACTTCTCCCATTGCAAGAAAGATCAATCTAGTAGGCCAAACCAAACTAATAATTCGAAGAGACTTGCAAAGATAACCAATCATACATAAAAGAATTCAGAAGATTCATATATTGTTCATATATAAACTTGATCATAAACCCACAATTCATTGGTCTCAACAAACACACCGCAAAAAAAAGATTACATCGAATAGATCTCCACGAGAGAGGGGGAGAACATTGTATTGAGATACAAAAAGAGAGAAGAAGCCATCTAGCTAATAACTATGGACCCGAAGGTCTGAGTTAAACTACTCACACATCATCGGAGAGGCTATGGTGTTGATGTAGAAGCCCTCCATGATCAATGCCCCCTCCGGCGGAGCTCCGGTACTGGCCCCAAGATGGGATCTCACGGGTACAGAAGGTTGCGGCAGTGGAATTAGGTTTTTGGCTCCGTATCTGGTAGTTTGGGGGTACGCAGGTATATATAGGAGGAACGAGTACGTCGGTGGAGCAACATGGGGCCCACGAGGGTGGAGGGCGCGCCTGGGGGGTAGGCGCGCCCCCTACCTTGTGGCTTCCTGGTTGATGTCTTGACGTAGGGTCCAAGTCCTCTGGATCACGTTCGTTCCGAAAATCACGTTCCCGAAGGTTTCATTCCGTTTGTACTCCGTTTGATATTCTTTTTCTGTAGAACTCTGAAATAGGCAAAAAACAGCAATTCTGGGCTGGGCCTCCGGTTAATAGGTTAGTCCCAAAAATAATATAAAAGTGTATAATAAAGCCCAATAATTTCCAAAACAGAATATAATATAGCATGGAGCAATCAAAAATTATAGATACGTTGGAGAAGTATCAAACATCCCCAAGCTTAATTCCTGCTCGTCCTCGAGTAGGTATATGATAAAAACAGAATTTTTGATGTGGAATGCTATTTGGCATAATTTCAATGTAATTCTTCTTAATTGTGGTATGAATATTCAGATCCGAAAGATTCAAGATAAAATTTCAATATTGACATAAAAATAATAATACTTCAAGCATACTAACTAAGCAATTATGTCCTCTAAAAATAACATGGCCAAAGAAAGTTCATCCCTACAAAATCTTATAGTTTAGTCATGCTCCATTTTCGTTACACGAGAATGCTCTCATCATGCACAACCCCGATGACAGGCCAAGCAATTGTTTCATACTTTAGTAATCTCAAACTTTTTCAACCTTCACGCAATACATGAGTGTGAGCCATGGATATAGCACTATGGGTGGAATAGAATATAATGATGGGGGTTATGTGGAGAAGACAAAAAAGGAGAAAGTCTCACATCAACGAGGCTAACCAATGAGCTATGGAGATGCCCATCGATTGATGTTGATGCAAGGAGTAGGGATTGCCATGCAACGGATGGACTAGAGCTATAAATATATGTAAGCTCAACAAAAGAAACTAAGTGGGTGTGGATCCAACTTGCTTGCTCACGAAGACCTAGGGCATTTGAGGAAGCCCATTGTTGGAATATACAAGCCAAGTTCTATAACGAAAAGGTCCCACTAGTATGTGAAAGTTACAAAATAAGAGACTCTCTATCATGAAAATTATGGTGCTACTTTGAAGCACAAGTGTGGTAAAAAGGATAGTAACATTGTCCCTTCTCTCTTTTTCTCTCATTTTTTGGGCCTTCTCTTTTTTTATGGCCTTTCTCTTTTTTTACCTCACTTGGGACAATGCTCTAGAAAATGATGATCATCACACTTCTATTTATTTACAACTCAATGAATACAACTCGATACTAGAACAAAGTATGACTCTATATGAATGCCTCCGGCGGTGTACCGGGATATGCAATGAACCAAGAGTGATATGTATGAAAGAATTATGAATGGTGGCTTTGCCACAAATACTATGTCAACTAGATGGTCATGCAAAGCAATATGACAATGATGAACATGTCATGATAAACGGAACGGTGGAAAGTTGCATGGCAATATATCTCGGAATGGCTATGGAAATGCCATAATAGGTAGGTATGGTGGCTATTTTGAGGAAGATATAAGGAGGTTTATGTGTGAAAGAGCGTATCATATCATAGGGTTTGGATGCACTGGCGAAGTTTACGCCAACTCTCAATGTGATAAAGGGCAATGCATGGTACCGAAGAGGCTAGCAATGATGGAAAGGTGAGAGTGCGTATAATCCATGGACTCAACATTAGTCATAAAGAACTCACATACTTATTGCAAAAATCTAGAAGTCATCAAAAACAAGCACTACGTGCATGCTCCTAGGGGGATAGATTGGTAGGAAAAGACCATCGCTTGTCCCCGGCCGCCACTCATAAGGATGACAATCAAAGAACACCTCATGTTTCAAATTTGTTACATAACGTTTACCATACGTGCATGCTACGGGACTTGCAAACTTCAACACAAGTATTTCTCAAATTCACAACTACTCAACTAGCACAACTTAAATATCACTACCTCCATGTCTCAAAACAATCATCAAGCATCAAACTTCTCTTAGTATTCTACACACTCATAAGAAAGTTTTTACTAGTCTTGAATACCTAGCATATTAGGATTATTTAAGCAAATTACCATGCTATTTAAGACTCTCAGAATAATCTAAGTGAATCATGAGAGAATAATAGTTTCTATAAAACGAAAGTTACCACCGTGCTCTAAAAGATATAAGTGAAGTACTAGAGAAAAAACTATATAACTAAAAAGATATAAGTGAAGCACATAGAGTATTCTAATAATTTCCGAATCAAGTGTGACTCTCTCAAAAGGTGTGTACAGAAAGGATGATTGTGGTAAACTAAAAAGAAAAGACTCAAAACATACAAGACGCTCCAAGGAAAACACATATCATGTGGTGAATAAAAATTGAGCTCCAAGTAAAATTACCAATGGAAGTAGACGAAAGAGGGGATGCCTTCCGGGGCATCCCCAAGCTTTGGCTTTTAGGTGTCCTTATATTATCTTGGGGTGCCATGGGCATCCCCAATCTTAGGCTCTTGCCACTCCTTGTTCCATAATCCATCAAATCTTTCACCCAAAACTGGAAAACTTCACAACACAAAACTCTGCAGAAAACCTCGTAAGCTCCGTTAGCGAAAGAAAACAAAAGACCACTTCAAGGTACTGTAATAAACTCATTCTTTATTTATATTGGTGTTAAACCTACTGTATTCCAACTTCTCTATGGTTTATAAACTATTTTACTAGCCATAGTTTCATCAAAATAAGCAAACAACACACGAAAAACAGAATCTGTCAAAAACAGAAAAGTCTGTAGTAATCTGTAACTAACACAAACTTATGGAACTCCAAAAATTCAGCAAAAATAGGACGACCTAGAAAATTTGTTTATTGATCTATTCTAAATCAATTGGAATCAATATTTTATCACGTTTTGGTGATTTTTAACAATTATTTTCATGAACAGGAAGTTTCTGGAATTTTCTGCAAGATCAAATAACTATCATCCAAGAAGATCCTATAGGTTTAACTTGGCACAAACACTAATTAAAACATAAAAACAAGTCTATCCAGAGGATAGATCAAAGATCTATTCCTAAACAGTAGCAAAAAGCAAAAAACTAAAAATAAAATTGGGTTGCCTCCCAACAAGCGCTATAGTTTAACGCCCCTAGCTAGGCATAAAAGCAAGGGTAGATCTATGTATTGCCATCTTTGGTAGGCAATCCATAAGTGGCTCCCATAATAGATTCATAAGGTAATTTTATTTTCTTTCTAGGAAAGTCTTCCATGCCTTTCCTTAACAAAAATTGGAATCTAATATTTCCATCCTTCATATCAATAATTGCACCGATCGTTCTAAGGAAAGGTCTACCAAGAATAATAGGATATGAAGGATTGCAATCTATGTCAAGAACAATAAAGTCTACGTGCACATAGTTCCTATTTGAAACAATAAGAACATCATTAATTCTTCCCATAGGTTTCTTAATAGTGGAATCCGCAAGGTGCAAGTTTAAAGAGCAATCATCAAAATCACAGAAACCTAGCAAACCGCACAAAGTCTTTGGAATCGTGGAAACACTAGCGCCCAAATCACACAAAGCATAGAATTCATGATCTTTAATTTTAATTTTAATAGTAGGTTCCCAAACATCATAAAGTTTTCTAGGGATAGAAACTTCCAACTCAAGTTTTTCTTCATAAGATTGCATCAAAGCATTAACGATATGTTTCCCAATTCGGCCAAAAAATTTACCGCAGCATGTTGGTGCCATGTCATGACACCATGCCAAGTTTCATGATTTTCAGGCGTGTTTTGGATTTACAGGAATTAAAAAACCAAGTTTCTCCATCTTTCCGGCCGAGCCACGAAGCCCAGATGTTTGAATTTCATTCCCATTTCTTGCATGGGACCTATGAACTCACCCAAAGACACACATGTGATTTTTCAACCAACTTTGGTGCACGGGAGCATCTGCTTGTAGTTCAAATTTGAATTATGCACATTAAATGACTAGAAACTCAATTAATGTATAAAATAGGCCAAACGAACCCCGAATTATTCCAAAATTTAGCATGACACTTCTATTTTGTCTAATGTGCCTGTGTAAAAAAAATTAAGGCGGGTGAAGGCAGTGTACTATGTTGTTTCGCACACGGAGGTGACACGTTCCCTTTCGGAACCACGAGCCTTCTTGAGGGAAGCTCCGGTTTGCAAGAAGCTTACACCAAAGCTTGTCCCAATTCGGCCAAAAAAATTACCGCAGCATGTTGGTGCCATGTCATGACACCATGCCAAGTTTCATGATTTTCAAGCGTGTTTTCGATTTACAGGAATTAAAAAACCAAGTTTCTTCATCTTTCCGGCCGAGCCACGACGCCTAGATATTTGAATTTCATTCCCATTTCTGGCATGGGACCTATAAATTCACCCAAAGACACACATATGATTTTTCAACCAACTCTGGTGCACTTGAGCATCTGCTTGTAGCTCAAATTTGAATTATGCACATTAAATGCACAAAAACTCAATTAATTTATAAAATAGGCCAAACGAACCCGTAATAATTCCAAATTTTAGCATGATACTTTTATTTGGTCTAATCTGCGCGAGTAAAAAAAATTAAGCCGGGAGAAGGCAGTGTACGTATGTCGTTTCGCACCTGGAGGTGACACGTTCCCTCTCGTAACCACGAGCCTTCTTGAGGGAAGCTCCGGTTTGCAAGAAGCTTACACCAAAGCTTGTCCCAATTCGGCCAAAAAAATTACCGCAGCATGTTGGTGCCATGTCATGACACCGTGCCAAGTTTCATGATTTTCAGGCGTGTTTTGGATTTACAGGAATTAAAAAACCAAATTTCTCCATCTTTCCGGCCGAGCCACGACGCCCAGATGTTTGAATTTCATCCCCATTTCTTGCATGGGACCTATAAATTCACCCAAAGACACACATGTGATTTTTCAACCAACTTTGGTGCACTGGAGTATCTGCTTGTAGTTCAAATTTGAATTATGCACATTAAATGCCCAAAAACTCAATTAAAGTATAAAATAGGCCAAATGAACCCGGAATAATTACAAAATTTAGCTTGATACTTCTATTTGGTCTAATCTGCCTGTGTAAAAAAATTAAGGCGGGAGAAGGCAGTGTACTTATGTCGTTTCGCACATGGAGGTGTAATGTTCCCTCTCGGAACCACGAGCCTTTTTGAGCGAAGCTCTGGTTTGCAAGAAGCTTACACAAAAGCTTGTCCCAATTCGGCCAAAAAATTTACCGCAGCATGTTGGTGCCATGTCATGACACCATGCCAAGTTTTATGATTTTCAGGCATGTTTTGAATTTACAGGAATTAAAAACCAAGTTTCTCAATCTTTACGGCCGAGCCACGACACCCAGATGTTTGAATTTCATTCCCCTTTCTTGCATGGGACCTAGAAATTCACCCAAGGACACACATGTGATTTTGCAACAAACTTTGGTGCACTGGAGCATGTGCTTGTACTTCAAATTGGAATTATGCACATTAAATGCGCAAAAACTCAATTAATGTATAAAAAAGGCCAAATGGTCCCGGAATAATACCAAAATTTAGCATGATACTTATATTTGGTCTAATCTGCCTATGTAAAAAAATTGAGGCAGGAGAAGGCAGTGTACCTATGTTGTTTCACACACAGAGGTGACACGTTCCCTCTCGGAACCATGAGCCTTCTTTAGGGAAGCTCCAGTTTGGAAGAAGGTTACACCAAAGCTTGTCCCAACTCGGCCAAAAAGTTTACCGTTGCATGTTGGTGCCATGTCATGACACCATGCAAAGTTTCATGATTTTCAGGCGTGTTTTGAATTTACAGGAATTAAAAAACCAACTTTCTCCATCTTTTCGGCCGAGCCACGACGCCTAGATGTTTGAATTTGATTCCCATTTCTTACACGGGACCTATAAACTCACCCAAGGACACACATGTGATTTTTCAACCAACTTTGGTGCACAGGAGCATCTGCTTGTAGTTCAAATTTGAATTATGCACATTAAATGCCCAGAAACTCAATTAATGTATAAAAAAGGCCAAACGAACCCATAATAATTCCAAAATTTAGCATGATACTTCTATTTGGTCTAATCTGCCTGTGTAAAAAAATTAAGGCGGGAGAAGGCAGTGTACGTATGTCGTTTCGCACACGGAGGTGACACGTACCCTCTAGGAACCACGAGCCTTCTTGAGAGAAGCTCCGGTTTGCAAGAAGCTTACACCAAAGCTTGTCCCAATTCGGCCAAAAACTTTACCGCGGCATGTTGATACCATGTCATGACACCATGCCAAGTTTCATGATTTTCAGGCGTGTTTTGGATTCATACGAATTAAAAAACAAAGTTTCTCCATCTTTTCGGCCGAGGCATGACGCCCAGATGTTTGAATTTCATTCCCATTTCTTGCATGGGACCTATAAATTCACCCAAAGACACACATGTGATTTTTCGACCAACTCTGGTGCACTGGAGCATCTGCTTATATTTCAAATTTGAATTATGCACATTAAATGCCCCAAAACTAAATTAATGCATAAAATAGACCAAACGAACCCGAAATAATTCCAAAATTTAGCATGATGCTTCTATTTGGTCTAATCTGCCTGTGTAAAAAAATTAAGGCGGGAGAAGGCAGTGTACGCATGTGGTTTCGCACACGGAGGTGACACGTTCCCTCTCGGAACCACAAGCCTTCTTGAAGGAAGCTCCGGTTTGCAAGAAGCTTACACCAAAGCTTGTCCCAATTCGGCCAAAAAATTTACCGCAGCATGTTGGTGCCATGTCATGAAACCATGCCAAGTTTCATGATTTTCAGGCGTGTTTTGGATTTACAGGAATTAAAAAACCAAGTTTCTCCATCTTTCCGGCCGAGCCACGAAGACCAGATGTTTGAATTTCATTCCCATTTCTTGCATGGGACCTATGAACTCACCCAAAGACACCAACCAACTTTGGTGCACGGGAGCATCTGCTTGTAGTTCAAATTTGAATTATGCACATTAAATGCCTAGAAACTCAATTAATGTATAAAATAGGCCAAACGAACCCCGAATTATTCCAAAATTTAGCATGACACTTCTATTTGGTCTAATGTGCCTGTGTAAAAAAAAATTAAGGCGGGTGAAGGCAGTGTACGTATGTTGTTTCGCACACGGAGGTGACACGTTCCCTTTCGGAACCACGAGCTTTCTTGAGGGAAGCTCCGGCTTGGAAGAAGCTTACAACAAAGCTTGTCCCAATTCGGCCAAAAAAATCATCGCAGCATGTTGGTGCAATGTCATGGCACCATGTCAAGTTTCATGATTTTTAGGAGTGTTTTGGATTTACAGGAATTAAAAAACCAAGTTTCTCCATCTTTCCCGCCAAGCCACGACGCCTAGATGTTTAAATTTCATTCCCATTTCTTGCATGGGACCTATAAACTCACAAAAGACACACATGTGATTTTTCAACTAACTTTGGTGCACGTGAGCATCTGCTTGTAGTTCAAATTTGAATTATGCACATTAAATGCCCAAAAACTCAATTAATGTATAAAATAGGCCAAACGAACCCGGAATAATTCCAAATTTTAGCATGATACTTTTATTTGGTCTAATCTGCGTGCATAAAAAAATTAAGGCGGGTGAAGGCAGTGTACGTATGTCGTTTCGCACCCGGAGGTGACACGTTCCCTTTCGGAACCACGAGCCTTCTTGAGGGAAGCTCCGGTTTGCAAGAAGCTTACACCAATGCTTGTCCCGATTCGGCCAAAACATTTACCGCAGCATGTTGGTGCCATGTCATGACACCATGCCAAGTTTCATGATTTTCAGGCGTGTTTTGGATTTACAAGAATTAAAAAACCAAATTTCTCCATCTTTCCGGCCGAGCCACGATGCCCAGATGTTTGAATTTCATCCCCATTTCTTGCATGGGACCTATAAATTCACCCAAAGACACACATGTGATTTTTCAACCAACTTTGGTGCACTGGAGCATCTGCTTGTAGTTCAAATTTGAATTATGCACATTAAATGCCCAAAAACTCAATTAATGTATAAAATAGGCCAAACGAACCCGGAATAATTACAAAATTTAGCTTGATACTTCTATTTGGTCTAATCTGCCTGTGTAAAAAATTTAAGGCGGGAGAAGGCAGTGTACTTATGTCGTTTCGCACACGGAGGTGACATGTTCCCTCTCAGAACCACGAGCCTTTTCGAGGGAAGCTCTGGTTTGAAAGAAGCTTACACAAAAGCTTGTCCCAATTCGGCCAAAAAAATTACCGCAGCATGTTGGTGCCATGTCATGACACCATGCCAAGTTTTATGATTTTCTGGCATGTTTTGAATTTACAGGAATTAAAAACCAAGTTTCTCCATCTTTACGGCCGAGCCACGACGCCCAGATGTTTGAATTTAATTCCCCTTTCTTGCATGGGACCTAGAAATTCACCCAAGGACACACATGTGATTTTGCAACAAACTTTGGTGCACTGGAGCATGTGCTTGTAGTTCAAATTGGAATTATGCACATTAAATGCGCAAAAACTCAATTAATGTATAAAAAAGCCTAACGGTCCCGGAATAATTCAAAAATTTAGCACGATACTTATATTTGGTCTAATCTGCCTATGTAAAAAAATTGAGGCGGGAGAAGGCAGTGTACCTATGTTGTTTCGCACACGGAGGTGACACGTTCCCTCTCGGAACCATGAGCCTTCTTGAGGGAAGCTCCAGTTTGCAAGAAGGTTACACCAAAGCTTGTCCCAACTCGGCCAAATAGTTTACCGTAGCATGTTGGTGCCATGTCATGACACCTTGCCAACTTTCATGATTTTCAGGCGTGTTTTGGATTTACAGGAATTAAAAAACAAAGTTTCTCCATCTTTTCGGCCGAGCCATGACGCCCAGATGTTTGAATTTCATTCCCATTTCTTGCATGGGACCTATAAATTCACCCACAGAAACACATGTGATTTTTCGACCAACTCTGGTGCACTTGAGCATCTGCTTATAGTTCAAATTTGAATTATGCACATTAAATGCCCCAAAACTCAATTAATGCATAAAATAGACCAAACGAACCTGAAATAATTCCAAAATTTAGCATGATGCTTCTATTTGGTCTAATCTGCCTGTGAAAAAAAATTAAGGTGGGAGAAGGCAGTGTACGCATGTGGTTTCGCACACGGAGGTGACACGTTCCCTCTCGGAACCACGAGCCTTCTTGAAGGAAGCTCCGGTTTGCAAGAAGCTTAAACCAAAGCTTGTCCCAATTCGGCCAAAAAAATTACTGCAGCATGTTGGTGCCATGTCATGACACCATGCCAAGTTTCATGATTTTCGGGCGTGTTTTGGATTTACAGGAATTAAAAAACCAAGTTTCTCCATCTTTCCAGCCGAGCCACGAAGCCCTGATGTTTGAATTTCATTCCCATTTCTTGCATGGGACCTCTAAACTCACCCAAAGAGACACATGTGATTTTTCAACCAACTTTGGTGCACGGGAGCATCTGCTTGTAGTTCAAATTTGAATTATGCACATTAAATGCCTAGAAACTCAATTAATGTATAAAATAGGCCAAACGAACCCTGAATTATTCTAAAATTTAGCATGACACTTCTATTTAGTCTAATGTGCCTGTGTAAAAAAAATTGAGGCGGGTGAAGGCAGTGTACGTATGTTGTTTCACACCCGGAGGTGACACGTTCCCTTTCGGAACCACGAGCTTTCTTGAGGGAAGCTCCGGTTTGGAAGAAGCTTAGAACAAAGCTTGTCCCAATTCGGCAAAAAAATCATCGCAGCATGTTGGTGCCATGTCATGACACCATGCCAAGTTTCATGATTTTCAGGTGTGTTTTGGATTTACAGGAATTAAAAAACCAAAATTATCCATCTTTCCGGGCGAGCCACGACGCCTAGATGTTTGAATTTCATTTCCATTTCTTGCATGGGACCTATAAATTCACCCAAAGACACACATGTGATTTTTCAACCAACTCTGGTGCACTGGAGCATCTGCTTGTAGTTCAAATTTGAATTATGCACATGAAATGCCCAAAAACTCAATTAAAGTATAAAATAGGCCAAACGAACCTGGAATAATTCCAAATTTTAGCATGATACTTCTATTTGGTCTAATCTGCGTGCGTAAAAAAATTAAGGCGGGAGAAGGCAGTGTACGTATGTCGTTTCACACACGGAGGTGACACGTTCCCTCTCGGAACCACGAGCCTTCTTGAGGGAAGCTGCGGTTTGCAAGAAGCTTACACCAAAGCATGTCCCAATTCGGCCAAAAAAATTACCGCAGCATGTTGGTGCCATGTCATGACACCATGCCAAGTTTCATGATTTTCAGGCGTGTTTTGGATTTACAGGAATTAAAAAACCAAGTTTCTCCATCTTTCCAGCCGAGCCACGAAGCCCAGATGTTTGAATTTCATTCCCATTTCTTGCATGGGACCTATAAACTCACCCAAAGACACACATGTGATTTTTCAACCAACTTTGGTGCACGGGAGCATCTGCTTGTAGTTCAAATTTGAATTATGCACATTAAATGCCTAGAAACTCAATTAATGTATAAAATAGGTTAAACGAACCTCGAATTATTCCAAAATTTAGCATGACACTTCTATTTGGTCTAATGTGCCTGTGTAAAAAAAATTAAGGCGGATGAAGGCAGTGTCCGTATGTTGTTTCGCACACGGAGGTGACACGTTACCTTTCGGGACCACGAGCTTTCTTGAGGGAAGCTCCGGTTTGGAAGAAGCTTACAACAAAGCTTGTCCCAATTCGGCAAAAAAATCATCACAGCATGTTGGTGCCATGTCATGACACCATGCCAAGTTTCATGATTTTCAGGCGTGTTTTGGATTTACAGGAATTAAAAAACCAAGTTTCTCCATCTTTCCGGGCGAGCCACGACGCCTAGATGTTTGAATTTCATTCCCATTTCTTGCTTGGGACCTATAAATTCACCCAAAGACAAACATGTGATTTTTCAACCAACTCTGGTGCACTAGAGCATCTGCTTGTAGTTCAAATTTGAATTATGCACATGAAATGCCCAAAAACTCAATTAATGTATAAAATAGGCCAAACGAACCCGGAATAATTCCAAATTTTAGCATGATACTTCTATTTGGTCTAATCAGCGTGCGTAAAAAAATTAAGGCGGGAGAAGGCAGTGTACGCATGTGGTTTCGCACACGGAGGTGACACGTTCCCTCTCGGAACCACGAGCCTTCTTGAGGGAAGCTCCGGTTTGCAAGAAGCTTACACCAAAGCTTGTCCCAATTCGGCCAAAAAATTATCGCAGCATGTTGGTGCCATGTCATGACACCATGCCAAGTTTCATGATTTTCAGGCGTGTTTTGGATTTACAGGAATTAAAAAACCAAGTTTCTCCATCTTTCCGGTCGAGCCACGAATCCCAGATGTTTGAATTTCATTCCCATTTCTTGTATGGGACGTATAAACTCACCCAAAGACACACATGTGATTTTTCAACCAACTTTGGTGCACGGGAGCATCTGCTTGTAGTTCAAATTTGAATTATGCACATTAAATGCCTAGAAACTCAATTAATGTATAAAATAGGCCAAACGAACCCCGAATTATTCCAAAATTTAGCATGACACTTCTATTTGGTATAATGTGCCTGTGTAAAAAAAATTAAGGTGGGTGAAGGCAGTGTACGTATCTTGTTTCGCACACGGAGGTGACACGTTCCCTTTCGGAACCACGAGCTTTCTTGAGGGAAGCTCCGGTTTGGAAGAAGCTTACAACAAAGCCTGTCCCAATTCGGCAAAAAAATCATCGCAGCATGTTGGTGCCATCTCATGACACCATGCCAAGTTTCATGATTTTCAGGCGTGTTTTGGATTTACATGAATTAAAAAACCAAGTTTCTCCATCTTTCCGGCCGAGCCACGATGCCTAGATGTTTGAATTTCATTCCCGTTTCTTGCATGGGACCTATAAATTCACCCAAAGACACACATGTGATTTTTCAACCAACTCTGGTGCACTGGAGCATCTTCTTGTAGTTCAAATTTGAATTATGCACATTAAATGCCCAAAAACTCAATTAATGTATAAAATAGGCCAAACAAACCCGGAATAATTCCAAATTTTAGCATGATACTTCTATTTGGTGTAATCTGCGTGCGTAAAAAAATTAAGGCGGGAGAAGGCAGTGTACGCATGTCGTTTCGCACACGGAGGTGACACGTCCCTCTCGGAACCACGAGCCTTCTTGAGGGAAGCTCCGGTTTGCAAGAAGCTTACACCAAAGCTTGTTCTAATTCGGCCAAAACATTTACCGCAGCATGTTGGTGCCATGTCATGACACCATGCCAAGTTTCATGATTTTCAGACGTGTTTTTGATTTACAGGAATTAAAAAACCAAGTTTCTCCATCTTTCCGGCCGAGCCACGACGCCCAGATGTTTGAATTTCATTCCCATTTCTTGCATGGGACCTATAAATTAACCAAAGACACATATGTGATTTTTCAACCAACTTTGGTGCACTGGAGCTTCTGCTTGTAGTTCAAATTGAATTATGCACATTAAATGCCCAAAAACTCAATTAATGTATAAAATAGGCCAAACGAACCCGAAATAATTACAAAATTTAGCTTGATATTTCTATTTGGTCTAATCTGCCTGTGTAAAAAAAATTAAGGCGGGAGAAGGCAGTGTACTTATGTCGTTTCGCACACGGAGGTGACATGTTCCCTCTCGGTACCACGAGCCTTTTTGAGGGAAGCTCTAGTTTGCAAGAAGCTTAGACAAAAGCTTGTCCCAATTCGGCCAAAAAAATTTAACGCAGCATGTTGGTGCCATGTCATGACACCATGCCAAGTTTTATGATTTTCAGGTGTGTTTTGAATTTACAGGAATTAAAAACCAAGTTTCTCAATCTTTACGGCCGAGCCACAACGCCCAGATGTTTGAATTTCTTTCCCCTTTCTTGCATGGGACCTAGAAATTCACCCAAGAACACACATGTGATTTTGCAACAAACTTTGGTGGACTGGAGCATGTGCTTGTAGTTCAAATTGGAATTATGCACATTAAATGCGCAAAAACTCAATTAATGTATAAAAAGGCCAAACGGTCCCGGAATAATTCCAAAATTTAGCACGATATTTATATTTGGTCTAATCTGCCTATGTAAAAAATTTGAGGCGGGAGAAGGCAGTGTACCTATGTTGTTTCACACACGGAGGTGACACGTTCCCTCTCGCAACCATGAGCCTTCTTGAGGGAAGCTCCATTTTGCAAGAAGGTTACACCAAAGCTTGTCCCAACTCGGCCAAAAAGTTTACCGTAGCATGTTGGTGCCATGTCATGACACCATGCCAAGTTTCATGATTTTAACGCGTGTTTTGAATTTACAGGAATTAAAAAACCAACTTTCTCCATCTTTCCGGTCGAGCCACGACGCCCAGATGTTTGAATTTCATCCCCATTTCTTGCATGGGACCTATAAACTCACCCAAAGACACACATGTGATTTTTCAACCGACTTTGGTGCATAGGAGCATCTGCTTGTAGTTCAAATTTGAATTATGCACATTAAATGCCCAGAAACTCAATTAATGTATAAAAAGGCCAACGAACCCGAAATAATTCCAAAATTTAGCATGATACTTCTATTTGGTCTAATCTGCCTGTGTAAAAAAATTAAGGCAGGAGAAGGCAGTGTACGTATGTCGTTTCGCACACGGAAGTGACCCGTACCCTCTCGGAACCACGAGCCTTCTTGTGGGAAGCTCCGGTTTGCAAGAAGCTTACACCAAAGCTTGTTCCAATTCGGCTAAAAAAATACCGCAGCATGTTGGTGCCATGTCATGACACCATGCCAAGTTTCATGATTTTCAGACGTGTTTTTGATTTACAGGATTTAAAAAACCAAGTTTCTCCATCTTTCCGGCCGAGCCACGACGCCCAGATGTTTGAATTTCATTCCCATTTCTTGCATGGGACCTATAAATTAACCAAATACACAGATGTGATTTTTCAACCAACTCTGGTGCACTGGAGCATCTGCTTATAGTTCAAATTTGAATTATGCACATTAAATGCCCAGAAACTCAATTAATGTATAAAAAGGCCAACGAACCCGAAATAATTCCAAAATTTAGCATGATGCTTCAATTTGGTCTAATCTTCCTGTGTAAAAAAATTAAGGCGGGAGAAGGCAGTGTACGCATGTGGTTTCGCACACGAAGGTGACACGTTCCCTCTTGGAACCACGAGCCTTCTTGAAGGAAGCTCCGGTTTGCAAGAAGCTTACACCAAAGCTTGTTCCAATTCGGCCAAAAAAATTACCGCAGCATGTTGGTGCCATGTCATGACACCATGCCAAGTTTCATGATTTTCAGGCGTGTTTTGGATTTACAGGAATTAAAAAACCAAGTTTCTCCATCTTTCCGGCCGAGCCACGAAGCCCAGATGTTTGAATTTCATTCCCATTTCTTGTATGGGACGTATAAACTCACCCAAAGACACACATGTGATTTTTCAACCAACTTTTGTGCACGGGAGCATTTGCTTGTAGTTCAAATTTGAATTATGCACATTAAATGCCTAGAAACTCTATTTATGTATAGAATAGGCCAAACGAACCCCGAATTATTCCAAAATTTAGCATGACACTTCTATTTGGTATAATGTGCCTGTGTAAAAAAAATTTAAGGTGGGTGAAGGCAGTGTATGTATGTTGTTTCGCACACGGAGGTGACACGTTCCCTTTCGGAACCACGAGCTTTCTTGAGGGAAGCTCCAGTTTGGAAGAAGCTTACAACAAAGCCTGTCCCAATTCGGCAAAAAAATCATCGCAGCATGTTGGTGCCATGTAATGACACCATGCCAAGTTTTATGATTTTCAGGCATGTTTTGAATTTACAGGAATTAAAAACCAAGTTTCTCAAACTTTACGGCCGAGCCACGACGCCCAGATGTTTGAATTTCTTTCCCCTTTCTTGCATGGGACCTAGAAATTCACCCAAGGACACACATGTGATTTTGCAACAAACTTTGGTGCACTGGAGCATGTGCTTGTAGTTCAAATTGGAATTATGCACATTAAATGCGCAAAAACTCAATTAATGTATAAAAAAGGTCAAACGGTCCCGGAATAATTCCAAAATTTAGCACGATATTTATATTTGGTCTAATCTGCCTACGTAAAAAAATTGAGGCGGGAGAAGGCAGTGTACCTATGTTGTTTCACACACGGAGGTGACACGTTCCCTCTCGGAACCATGAGCCTTCTTGAGGGAAGCTCCAGTTTGCAAGAAGGTTACACCAAAGCTTGTCCCAACTCGGCCAAAAAGTTTACCGTAGCATGTTGGTGCCATGTCATGACACCATGCCAAGTTTCATGATTTTCAGGCGTGTTTTGAATTTACAGGAATTAAAAAACCAACTTTCTCCATCTTTCTGGCCGAGCCACGACGCCCAGATGTTTGAATTTCATCCCCATTTCTTGCATGGGACCTATAAACTCACCCAAAGACACACATGTGATTTTTCAACCGACTTTGGTGCATAGGAGCATCTTCTTGTAGTTCAAATTTGAATTATGCACATTAAATGCCCAGAAACTCAATTAATGTATAAAAAAGGCCAACGAACCCGAAATAATTCCAAAATTTAGCATGATACTTCTATTTGGTCAAATCTGCCTGTGTAAAAAAATTAAGGCGGGAGAAGGCAGTGTACGTATGTCGTTTCACACACGGAGGTGACACGTACCCTCTCGGAACCACGAGCCTTCTTGAGGGAAGCTCCGGTTTGCAAGAAGCTTACACCAAAGCTTGTCCCAATTCGGCCAAAAACTTTACCGCGGCAATGTTGATGCCATGTCATGACACCATCCCAAGTTTCATGATTTTCAGGCGTGTTTTTGATTTACAGGAATTAAAAAACCAAGTTTGTCCATCCTTTCGGCCGAGCCATGACGCGCAGATGTTTGAATTTCATTCCCATTTCTTGCATGGGACCTATAAATTCACCCAAAGACACACATGTGATTTTTCGACCAACTCTGCTGCACTTGAGCATCTTCTTGTAGTTCAAATTTGAATTATGCACATTAAATGCCCAAAAACTCAATTAATGTATAAAATAGGCCAAACAAACCCGGAATAATTCCAAATTTTAGCATGATCCTTCTATTTGGTCTAATCTGCGTGCGTAAAAAAATTAAGGCGGGAGAAGGCAGTGTACGTACGTCGTTTCGCACACGGAGGTGACACGTTCCCTCTCGGAACCACGAGCCTTCTTGAGGGAAGCTCCGGTTTGCAAGAAGCTTACACCAAAGCTTGTTCCAATTCGGCCAAAAAATTTACCGCAGCATGTTGGTGCCATGTCATGACCCCATGCCAAGTTTCATGATTTCCAGGCGTGTTTTGGATTTACAAGAATTAAAAAACCAAGTTTCTCCATCTTTCCGGCCGAGCCACGAAGCCCAGATATTTGAATTTCATTCCTGTTTCTTGCATGGGACCTATAAACACACCCAAGGACACACATGTGATTTTTCAACCAACTTTGGTGCACGGGAGCATCTGCTTGTAGTTCAAATTTGAATTATGCACATTAAATGTCCAGAAACTCAATTAATGTATAAAATAGGCCAAACGAACCCCGAATTATTCCAAAATTTAGCATGACACTTCTATTTTGTCTAATGTGCTTGTGTAAAAAAAATTAAGGCGGGTGAAGGCAGTGTACGTATGTTGTTTCGCACACGGAGGTGACACGTTCCCTTTCGGAACCACGAGCTTTCTTGAGGGAAGCTCCGGTTTGGAAGAAGCTTACAACAAAGCTTGTCAAATTCGGCCAAAAAAATCATCGCAGCATATTGGTGCCATGCCATGACACCATGCCAAGTTTCATGATTTTCAGGCTTGTTTTGGATTTACAGGAATTAAAAAACCAAGTTTCTCCATCTTTCCGGCCGAGCCACGACGCCCAGATGTTTGAATTTCATTCCCATTTCTTGCATGGGACCTATAAATTCACCCAAAGACACACATGTGATTTTTGAACCAACTTTGGTGCACTGGAGCATCTGCTTGTAGTTCAAATTTGAATTATGCACATTAAATGCCTAGAAACTCAATTAATGTATAAAATAGGCCAAACGAACCCGAAATAATTACAAAATTTAGCTTGATATTTCTATTTGGTCTAATCTGCCTGTGTAAAAAAAATTAAGGCGGGAGAAGGCAGTGTACTTATGTCGTTTCGCACACGGAGGTGACATGTTCCCTCTCGGAACCATGAGCCTTCTTGAGGGAAGCTCTGGTTTGCAAGAAGCTTACACAAAAGCTTGTCCCAATTTGGCCAAAAAAATTACCGCAGCATGTTGGTGCCATGTCATGACACCATGCCAAGTTTTATGATTTTCAGGCGTGTTTTGAATTTACAGGAATTAAAAACCAAGTTTCTCAATCTTTACGGCCGAGCCACGATGCCCAGATGTTTGAATTTCATTCCCCTTTCTTGCATAGGACCTAGAAATTCACCCAAGGACACACATGTGATTTTGCAACAAACTTTGGTGCACTGGAGCATGTGCTTGTAGTTCAAAATGGAATTATGCACATTAAATGCAGTCAATTAATGTATAAAAAAGGCCAAACAAACCAAGAATAATTCCAAAATTTAGCACGATACTTTTATTTGGTCTAATCTGCCTGTGTAAAAGAATTGAGGCAGGAGAAGGCAGTGTACCTATGTTGTTTCACACATGGAGGTGACACGTTCCCTCTCGGAACCATGAGCCTTCTTGAGGGAAGCTCCAGTTTGCAAGAAGGTTACACCAAAGCTTGTCCCAATTCGGCCAAAAAAATTACCACAACATGTTGGTGCCATGTCATGACACCATGCCAAGTTTCATGATTTTCAGGCATGTTTTGGATTTACAGAAATTAAAAAACCAAGTTTCTCCATCTTTTTGGTCGAGCCACGACGCCCAGATGTTTGAATTTCATTCCCATTTCTTGCATGGGACCTATAAATTCACCCAATGACACACATGTGATTGTTCAACCAACTTTGGTGCACTGGAGCATCTACTTGTAGTGCAAATTTGAATTATGCACATTAAATGCCCGAAAACTCAATTAATTTGTAGGAAAGGCCAAACAAACCCGAAGTAATTCCAAAAATTAGCATGATACTTCTATTTGGTCTAATCTGCCTGTGTAAAAAATTAAGGCGGGAGAAGGTAGTGTACGTATGTTGTTTCGCACACGGAGGTGAGACGTTCCCTCTCGGAACCACGAGCCTTCTTGAGGGAAGCTCCAGTTTCCAAGAATCTTACACCAAAGCTTGTCCCTATTCGGGAAAAAAATTACCGTAGCATGTTGGTGCCATGTCATGACACCATGCCAAGTTTCATGATTTTTAGGCGTGTTTTGGATTTACAGGAATTAAAAAACCAAGTTTCTCCATCTTTCCGGCCAAGCCACGACACCCAGATATTTGAATTTCTTTCCCATTTCTTGCATGGGACCTATAAATTCACCCAAAGACACACATGTGTTGAACCATATTTGGTGCACTGGAGCATGTGCTTGTAGCTCAAATTTGAATTATGCACATTAAATGCCCAAAAAGTCAATTAATGTATAAAATAGGCCAAACGAACCCGGAATAATTCCAAAATTTAGCATGATACTTCTATTTGGACTAATCTGCCTGTGTAAAAAAGTTAATGCGGGAGAAGGCAGTGTACGTATGTCTTTTCGCACATGGAGGTGACACGTTCCCTCTCGGAACCATGAGCCTTCTTGAGGGAAGCTCCAGTTTGCAAGAAGCTTACACCAAAGCTTGTGCCAATTCGGCCAAAAAAATTACCGCAACATGTTGGTGCCATGTCATGACACCATGCCAAGTTTCATGATTTTCAGGCGTGTTTTGGATTTACAGTAATTAAAAAACCAAGTTTCTCAATCTTTACAGCCGAGCCACGACGCCCAGATGTTTGAATTTCTTTCTCAGTTCTTGCATGGGACTTATAAATTCATCCAAAGACACACATGTTATTTTTCAACAAAGTTTGGTGCACTGGAGCATGTGCTTGTAGTTCAAATTTGAATTATGCACATTAAATGCCCAGAAACTTAATTAATGCATAAAAATGCCAAGCGAACCCGGATACTTCCAAATTTAAACACGACACTCATGTATTAGTTGCATGTTCACTGTACGTAAATGTTCTAGCAATTCAAACACCATCCTTTCGCTCCGTAACACCAATTTTTCTTTCAAAACATAATGAAAAAAATCAGGTATACCACAAACAGTCTACTAGAAAGAATCATGTGGGATGCGATATAAAATATCTTGGCGCATCGTCTAGTCTGGCTTACGTAGGAAGCTTCGTCGTCTAGAGTCCACCGCCCCCACTTGAACCACACTTGCGTGCTAGTTTCTCGCGGCACCGAGCAAAATTTTTTGCCACCACGGAAATATGTATCTCCCCGCCCCCTCCCTCCCACCAAATGCCACATTTCCACTGTTCCTCCTTGCTTTCCAAGTTCAAACCTTCACTGCAGCTTACTAGCAGCTCAGCCTCCTCGCCGGCGACCCTTCTTCTTGCAGGGCCGCCTCCTCGCCGGCTACCCTTCTTATTGCAGCGTCGCCTCCTCGCCGGCGACCCTTCTTCTTGCAGCGCCACCTCCTCGCCGACGACCCTTCTTCTTGCTGCGCGGCCTCCTCGTTATTGACCCTTCTTGCTGCGCGGCCTCGCCGATATGGTCAGGTAATCCACACCCCACCCACACCATCCTCCTCCTTTCCCGTCCCATATGCCCCGAACGACGGCGCTACACCTTTCGCCGAAATCACTGTCCCCCTCCTCCAATTAAGCACCGCCCACAGCCATTTTGCACGCAGTATAACATGGAGCTTAGTAGCATGTGGCCGCAAGCGCGCACGAGGTCGCTATGGATGTCATGCGTGCCGACCGCCAGATCTTGGAGGAGCACCTGGTCTTCAAGGCCACCATCGACACCGCCACACTGTAAGTGCATCTAGTGCCCCTTAGTGATTTTTGTGTATTGAAGACTTATATGTTAAGGGACTAATTTGTTTATGAGTGTACACAGGTCTATAAGTCTATGAGGAGTTTGATATTTATAGAGAAATTCGACCCCTAAAAATGAAGTTCTTCGACTGGAGACTTTGATATTCTGAAGACTTTCTGAAGACTTTGAAAGTGAAGAAATTGGTGTGACCTTGAAGACTTGGTATTCATTTGAGGAACATGAAGCGTGAAGACTTTTGTTTTCGTAGTTTTGTTTTCTCTTTCTTGAGTCATAGGAAACACCGTCTTCGTTAAAGGGGTCGAGGAAATACTAAGGAAAAATTTCCATGTGATGCTCAACTCAAAATCCTACACCTACCAATCCTTCGAGTGAAGCCTTTGGAAATCTCATACAGTTCAGTCAATTTCTTGATGTGAGAGACGAAGTTCTTCCGTCGCCGAGAATCTGTTCGACCGAGGAGTTAGGAATTCGCCATCGGATTGCCTACAGTGAGGAACATGATAGCCCCGAGGAATTTAAGAGTCAAATTTCCGACCGTTCTTTGTGTCTTGCGCCACCTGTCCCAAAATATCTTATCTACCTAACGGTCATATCATTGAATGGCATTTATGTCTTATCATGTCGGGCTGCTCCCTAGGCTATAAATAGCCGCCCCCTACAACCACTAGCTGGTTGGCTGCTCCGAGAGAACTTGACACTTGTCATTTGAGAGCAACCCATCCTCCGAGGACTTTGAGCAAAAATCATCGAGTGAGGAAAAAACCCAAACCCAAACACCTACAAACCCAAAGTGATTGAGCATCACTGAAGTGATTGATCCTGCGTGGATCCTACGCTTGTTACCTTTGAAGACTGTGCTTCTTCCAGACGGTTAGGCGTCATGGTCTAGAGCACCCAAGAGGAATTGTGGATCGCCGAGTGACTGAGTCTGTGAAGGTTTGGAAGTCGCCTGAAGACTTACCACAAGTGATTGGATGAGGTCTGTGTGACCTTAGTTCAAGGAGAATACGGTGAGGACTTGGTGTCCTGAGCTGCGTGCTCAGCGACTGGGTTTCGGGGACGGTGTGTCCTCGAGTTTAAATACTCAGCCGCTCCAACCAGACGTACAACTGAGACAACAGTTGGAACTGGTCTACCAAATCATTGTCTTCACCAACCTTACTGGTTCTATTTCCTCAACTCATTCATTTCCTCATTACTGTGTTGAGTGTTTGTTCATATCTATGTTTGAAGACTTTGACTTAAGACTTTCTCAATTTACTCAGTTCAATTTCTTCAGTCTGTTTGTCTTCATCTTGTGTTATCCTGTGATTACGCTTTCTGTACTCTATGATTGTCTTCATTTCATCATGATGACCATGCCTGTATTCTGCTATGCTTACTTCTGAGTACTTATTCCGCTGCAAGTAGTTCTTCGCTAAGGAATTTCCTCACCAGCAAATTCCTCGGTGAAGAATTCATAAAAATCGCCTATTCACCCCCCCTCTAGTCGATATAACGCACTTTCAATTGGTATCAGAGCAAGGTACTCCTTGTTCTGTGTGATTTTCGTTTAACCACCTGGAGTTTAGTTATGTCGACCACAGGTATGAAGAAAGTGACATGCCCTATCTTTGACGGTCATGATTATCCCAAGTGGAAGGCCATGATGAGGAAGCGCCTCATGGCAATGAACATCGAGCTGTGGACCGTCACTGAGATTGGTCTTACCGATCTATGCAAGAAGGCGGGCGCTGATGACATTCGCAAGTACACTCGACTTGACATCATGGCGAAGGACATCATCTGTTCCTGCCTATCCAGAGATGAATTCAGGCGCATTATGCATCTTTGCAATGCAAAGCTTATCTGGGACCGAATCTCTGAAGTCTATGAAGGTCATCGAACTCGTCATGATCCCTGGTTTGAGGATTTCAAAGAATCACTCAAAACGATGACTTCCGAACCAGAATCATCATCTTCTGCACCATGTCTCATGGCAAAAGGTGCTCAGGTAACCGAATGTTCCTCATCTGAGTCTAGTGATGATGAATCTGATGATATGTTGGGTGAAGAAATGGATCGCACTAAAGCCCTGACTGAAAATCTTCAGAGACTTCAGTCTAGGTTTGACAGCCTTCAAGGTCATCATAACACTCTCTTATCTGATCATGAGAAGCTTTCTTATGAATTTCTTCAAAGAAAGCACGATCTTGAGAAGCTAAGAGTGAGTTATGAAGATCTTCAGAAGGAGCGTGATTCATTGCTAGCTCAACAAATCATCGCTTCTTAGGAAGAATTTGTTCCTCCATGCTTAAAGTGCATTGAACGTGAATCTGCTAATTCTTCACCTGAATGTTCAAATGCTTCAATTGTTACAAATTCTTCACCTGCCTCTGCTATCACTAATTCCTCATCTGAGGACATTGCTAGTATCATTGACGATGCAGGGCTGAAGGAATTGTACATGACAGGCATGTACAAAAGCCTCAAAGGGCATCAGACTCTTTGTGATGTGCTTAAGAAGCAGGTCCTCAACAGGAACCCTAGGAAAGAGGGTATTGCCTTTGAGAGGAAACTCAATGCTGATGGAACATATTGGAAGCCTGAGTAGTACCCCAAAACATCATGGGTTGCTGCAAAGGGACCTCCAGTTGATCCATCTAACTTATCCGACTTTACATGTGAATCTCCTCATTCTTCTGATGAGTCATTTGACTCCAACTATAAACTGTTCAAAAATCAAAATGGTGAAGTATTTGCTAGATATGTTGGCTCTAACTACAGGAACAGCTCTCCTATGAAGAAAATCTGGGTTCCCAAGAAGTGCCTTGAAAGTCTTCAGGTGAATGTCCTCATGACACCACCTGTAAAGAATAGGAACCCTAGATCAAACTCTTCATATGGATCAAATTCCTCAAAAGGATCAAAGTCCTCATATGATTATCATCGTGCTAACAACTCTGTTTCGCATGGTAGAGCTAAGGGCTATGAATATGTGCATTATTCTTCAAACCATTATGTTCATAAGTCCTCGAAGAATTTCTCTGCTTATTCATATGCTTACCCTAACCCCTTGTATGTGAAACGAAATGGATTGGCTTCTATGCCACCAATCTCATATTTGCTCGTAGAGTGATGAACTCTTTGCCACCCCTTCAGATGTGAGTGGTGAAGAAAAAGAAATAATTTCTTCTGCAGGGTCAGGTCTCCAGACGTGCTTTAACGTCTGAAGAATTTGCTGGGGGCCTGACAAAAATGCCTGAAAGGACGCAGGCGAATCATGAAGAAATGAACTTTCATTTCACACGTCCTCATACTGCTATATCTGTTTTACTCTTTGATGAAATTCATCTGATGAATTTGATATCATATTCTTCACTGATGAAGTATATGAGTTCGTAAGTTGCACTAATTCATCTGTAGGATGATCAACCCAAAGCCATTGAGTGGGTCCTCGATAGTGGATGTACAAATCACATGACTGGTGACAAGAACCTATTGATGGATGCTCCCTTATCACCGTCACATCTGAAGCATATCATCTTTGCTGACAAAGGCAAAAGTCAGGTATTGGGTCTAGGCAAGGTTGCGATCTCTAAGGACATACACATGGACAAAGTCATGCTTGTTGAGTCCTTAGGATACAACCTCATGTCAGTCTCAATGCTTTGTGATCTTGATATGGTTGTTGTCTTTGGCAAGTATCGTTGTGTTGTGATTATGGAAGCTGACAATTCCAAAGTCTTTGAAGGCTTTACGAGAGGAGATTTGTATATTGTTGATTTCTCTACAGGACCACAACCAGCCGTGTGCCTACTTGCAAAAGCTTCAGAAGGCTGGCTATGGCATCAACGACTTGGTCACGCAGGCATGAGGAATTTGCACACGCTTGCGAAGAATAAGCATGTCATTGGCATTGAGAATGTCAAATTCCTCAAGGATCACTTGTGTGGAGCCTGTGAAGCTGAAAAAATGACCAAGGCCAAGCATCCAGCGAAGACTATCATGACCACTACTCGTCCATTCGAATTGCTTCACATGGACCTCTTTGGTCCTAATCATTACTCAACAGTCACTAATGATGCATCTCTATATGCTTTGTTATTGTTGATGATTACTCTCGTTACACATGGGTACACATTGTCACTTACAAACATGAAGTGCAGGAAGTCTTCAAACGATTTTCCTCGAGGGCTTCAACCAACTTTGGTGTGAAGATCAAGCACATCAGGAGTGACAATGGAACTGAGTTCAAGAATTCCGGTCTTAATGACTATCTTGATGAACTTGGTATTACTCATGAGTTATCTGCTCCTTATACTCCTCAGCAAAATGGCGTCGTGGAGCGCAATAACAGAACTCTTGTTGAGTTGGCTCGCACTATGCTTGATGAATACAAAACGCCTCGTCGTTTTTGGATTGATGCAATTGATACCGCGTGCCACATCATCAACAGAGTATATCTTCACAAATTCTTCAAGAAGACTGCCTATGAACTTCTCACTGACAAGAAACCAAATGTGAGTTATTTCAAAATCTTCGGTGCTAAATGTTGGATTAGAGATCCTCATCACAATGCTAAATTTTCACCGAAAGCACATGAAGGTTTTATGCTTGGTTATGGAAAGGACTCGCACACCTACAGAGTCTCCAACAATGCTCTTCACAAGGTTGTTGAAACTGTAGATGTGCGGTTCGATGAAACTAATGGCTCGCAAAGAGAGCACCTACCTTCTGTGATAGATGAACCAGCACCTGAGGATTCTATCAAGTTCAAGGCGACTGAGGATGTCATTCCTACTGAAGAATCTGCTGAAGAATTCATTCCAGAACGCGAAGAACGTCGAGCTAATGCACCTGAAGACAATGCTGAAGAAAATGGTGATGAAGAAAATGCAGATCAAGTTCCTCGACGACAACCAGCTCATCCTCACGTTGCAAAAGAAGTGCAAGTTGATAAGATTATCGATGACATTGAAGCACCAGGTCCTCTCACACGCTCAAAAGCTTCACATTTATCTAAATTTTGTGGGCACTATGCTTTTGTCTCTATCACAGAGCCCACTAAGGTAGACGAAGCATTTCTGGAGCCTGAGTGGATTCAGGCCATGCAAGAAGAACTACATCAGTTCAAGCTCAACAATGTCTGGGAACTGGTCAAATGTCCAGATCCTCACAAGCATAATATCATTGGCACAAAGTGGATCTACCGCAACAAGCAAGATGAAAATGGCCTTGTGGTGAGGAATAAGGCACGACTTGTAGCTCAAGGCTACACACAGGTTGAAGGAATTGATTTTGATGAAACTTTTGCACCTGTTGCTAGACTTGAGGCTATTCGCATATTACTTGCTTATGCTAACCATCATAATATCACTTTATATCAACTGGATGTGAAAAGTGCATTCCTCAATGGTAAGCTTGAGGAAGAAGTATATGTTGCTCAACCCCCAGGTTTTGAAGATCCAAAGAATCCCGACAAAGTCTTCAGACTCAACAAGGCCCTCTATGGCCTCAAGCAGGCCCCTCGGGCGTGGTATGATACTTTGAAGGAATTCTTCGTGAAGAATGGCTTCACACCCAGTTCACTCGATCCTACTCTCTTTACTAGATCTTATGATGGTGAACTGTTTGTGTGCCAAATATACGTTGATGATATTATCTTTGGCTGTACTGACCAACGTTATAGTGATGAATTTTCCTATATGATGAGTGAAGAATATCAAATGTCTATGATGGGAGAGTTGAAATTCTTCTTAGGTCTTCAAATTCGTCAACAACACAATGGCATATTCATATCTCAGGAGAAATACCTCAAGGATGTTCTGAGGAAATTCGGCATGCAAGATTGCAAAGGCGTCAAAATTCCTATGCCCACAAATGGCCATCTATGCACTGATGAAAATGGTATTGACTTCGATCACAAGGTATGCCGCTGCATGATTGGTTCTTTATTGTACTTATGTGCATCTAGGCCAGATATAATGCTCAGTGTTTGCATGTGTGCCCGATTTCAAGCTACACCGAAGGAATCACACCATAAGGACGTGAAGCATATTCTTCGATATCTAGCTCACACACCAACACTAGGATTATGGTACCCCAAGGGCTCTACTTTTGATCTCATTGGATATTCTGACTCTCACTATGCTGGTGATCGTGTGGACCGCAAGTCAACATCTGGTACTTGTCATTTCCTCGGACGATCTTTAGTTTGTTGGTCCTCGAAGAAAGCAGAACTGCGATATCGCTTCATCTCGGAAGCTGAGTACATTGCTGCTGGTTCTTGCTGTGCTCAATTGCTGTGGATGAAGCAAACTCTCAAGGACTGCGGCATCAACGTGAAGAATGTGCCTCTCTACTGTGAAAATGAGAGTGCCATCAAGATTGCTCACAACCCAGTTCAGCACTCGAAGACAAAGCACATTCAGATTCGTCATCATTTTCTTCGCGATCATGTGTTGAAGGGTGACATCTTTATTGATCATGTGAAGACCGAAGAACAGCTAGCCGATATCTTCACAAAGCCCTTTGATGAGAAGAGATTTAGCAAGTTGCTGTGTGAGCTAAATATCTTAGAATCTTCGAATGTTCTTTCAAAAGGACACACATCCTGACACTTATGCAAAATTGATGACTTAGATGTGCAACACATGAAGAAACGTTTTTCTTCAATCAATGAAGAATAACACTCTAAGTGTGAAGAAATTAATGAAGAATTTGATTCTCGAACCCTCGACAATTGTACGCGTGTCTGAAATCATCATTCTTATCTGGTGGGACACGCCACCACCAAAGTTGAAAATCTTCCATTTGAGTTTTCCTCGTTTTGAAATTCTTCAGTTTTTCAAATTCTTCAACTTTGCAAAATCTTCACTTTTACGTTGTCTTTCTTCACTGTTTACGTTGTCTTTGCTATATATATATATATATATATATATATATATATATATATATATATATATATATATATAGGATTGTCTATTCGTCACCACAGGTGAGGAATAGTTATTCTTCACCCTCTATTTTACCATTAATATACTGTAATTTTACGTTTACGTAAGTTTTGTCTTATTTTCGACATAAAAAGAGACCGTAAGAAAATATATAATAAATCGTAAAAATATTTTCTGTTATGTAAAATTACAAACGTAAAAACATAATGTAAAATACACATAAGCTGCAAATTTTCTTGTCTTATGACCTATATTTTTATTTTCTTATGTCAAATATTACGTAGTGAATGAATAGGAATGCAACTATTTGAAATTCAAACGTAATTTAATTATAAAATGATCGTAAGATTACCTCGGTGAAGAATAAGTTATTCTGCACCTGGTGATGAATAGCATCACTATATATATATATATATATATATATATATATATATATATATATATATATATATATATATATATATATATATATATATATATATATATATATATATATATATAGGTTTATGTCCTCTACATCATTCACTTATGGCTATTTCTTCAAGTTGCTTTTTCTGCTAAGTGAATGTGATCGGACCCTTCCCCCTCTATGCTATACTCAACCCAATCTATTCACAAATTCTTCATGTGCGTTCTATTTGAAACTCGTTCAAAATCTTCACTGTGTCCTTGTCAGCTGAAGAAATTGCGAACGGAACTTTTAACTTATCTTATCAAAATTTTCGGCTTTGCCGCTCAAACCGTTCCGTATCCCACGATAGACTTAACTATTCACCCACAATTTAACACGATCTCCACTTTTCAGTACGTGGGTGACACATGTCAAGCGAATGAGAAGGGTCAGGGGCACGTTCGTCCTAAATCTTCGGGCGAACAGTTTTTCACTGTGACTATAAATACCCCCTCTCCCCTTCCTCACTTCCTTTACTCCGCTCGACCGCTCTCTCTCTCGCTCGAGCTTCTCAAACCCTAGCGCCGCCGCTACTCCATCGTCGCCGGTGAGGAAGAGCTTCACTGCCTCGACCTCGTCGCCGTCATACTCGCGCCGGCCGCGGAAATCTTCACTCCGCCGCCGCCGTAGTTGTCTTCCTCTGCCGAGTTAGGGCGTGGAAGATCTGAACTGACGAGCTTCAAATCTACACTTCTCAGTTCGTCGTGTTCTTCATCCAGGGTAATTGAAAGTTACTTTTACTGCCCTCTTTGATCCAAATTTTCTCTACAAAATCTTCAAAGGTGTTTCATTCTTCAAATCCTCACACACAAAACACCTCACAAGTCATCTGTTCTTGATTCGTTTCCCTAAGCATCATTTTTCTTCAAGATTCCTCAATTGTGTGGATCTGCGATCTATACAACTCTGGAACCTAAGACAAAGAACACTTAGTGAAATTCTTCAAGACTCATCTGGTCAAATTCCTCAAACTTGTTCTTTTTGAAAAACCTTCTAAGAACGCATATGACCTCTCCAAATTCCTCGCAACTATACTCTATTCACAGGTACTCATGTCCGCTGCTGAATCACTAGGTTCTCATCAACTTAACTCATTTGCGCGTTCCTCGAAGAAAAGTTGCATACTTCTTGAGAGAATTCGATTGTTCAAATTCCTCAAGCAAGAATATGGCGACGGTAAGAAGCCACGTAAAGGAGGAAAGAGGCCTGAGGTCATTTTTGCGTTTGAAATACCTGAGGACATCTATGCTGACTATTGCACACCTGATGAGGCCAAGTTCGGAAAGGAGAACAAAAATCAGCGCAAGGTGCGCATACAGAGGATTGAAAGGAGATGGGCAAGAGAATGGAGGTAGTACAGGTATGTTACTCCAAAGTATATGAAGAAATTCGCACTAAATCCTCCATGCCCAAGAGATCCATTGGAACCTGGCCAAGAAGCTGACCCCACCAGCATCAAGCGTGGTGAGGATTTTCCTGAAGAATGGGCCAAACGCCAAGCCAAGTTGGCGAGACAAGCCAAAGAAGCAGTGAGGAAATTCAATGAAGACTCTGCTACTGCTGCTGCCACTGAGGCCTCTGTCAAGCCTAGAAAATCAATGGCAAAGAAGCCCGCTCACAAGCCAAGTGCTTCATCAACTGTGCCCTCACGGCCAAGTTCCTCAGCAATGCCCTCACGACCAGAATCTTCAAAGCCCTCACGGCCAGTTCCTCATGCTGCTCCTGCTCCTCGAAAATCCTCAACTCCTCCTCCAAAGTCCTCAGCTGCTCCGGCAAAGTCCTCAACACCTGTACATCTGGCCACGTGCCAAAGGACTGCAGGCATCTCTATTGCCTCTGGTGTCTCAGCGAGTTCCTCAGCTGCACCAAACTCTTCATCAGGCCCCACTCCGCTGAAGACAAAGGCAACGGCTGGTCAAGGTCCTCGGCCAAGTCCGAAGAAGAAACAGGTTGCCTTCCAAGTGCCATCGGACGATGAAGGCGATGATGATGAACTTGCGAAATCATCGAGATGACAAGAAAGGGCCGCTAGAGCCAAAGGCACACCTGTGCCACTGCTTTTGGATCCAAGGGCGATCCTTGATTACATTGATCTCCGGCACAAGGATCCATACACCCCTATGCCTAATTTTCATTTGACTCCTGGCCAAAGTCACATGCTGACCCATTTCATCACTGAAGAGAAATGGAAATTTGAGAAGGCTAGGCAGATCAAGAAGGCTCAGTTCAGGAAAGAGAAGTTCCTGAGGAAAAACATTGTCAAAATGACAACTGATGAACTCCTCAAGATCCAGTCTGAAATCAAAGCCCTCAGCGATGACTTCGATGCTTATTATGCTGATTGGCAAGGAGCCAAAGTCAGATTTGTCAACCTGACTAAGAAGTTCACCAATGTTGCAGCTCCAACGCAACTAGAAGTTCCTCAGGCTGGAGCCTCTACTCAGCCTACTGAAGAACATGCCAGCACTGCTGATGATTTTCAGCCTGCTGAAGAAAATGCTAGTTCCAGGGCTGATGACTCCATTCCAGTCGCTGAAGAAATTGCGAGGGCATCCACTAGTGGTGCGCCTAAAGAAACTGAAGAAGTCCAACTGCATCAGTTGTGCCTGAGGAAATCCAAACAGATTCCTCAGCTCCTCCCGCTCCTATACCAACTCCTATCCTTCCATCTGCATCAGATGTGAAGAAGACCAAGGCTGCAGAGCGAGCTGCAGTGAAGAAAAGGAAAGCATCAGCTGCTTCAGAATCTTCAGCTCCAAAGAAGATGAAGCCTATGACAAGCTCATTTGAAAATGCGATTGATGCTGTTCCGATTTCCACCATGCCATCAAAGGACCTTGTTCCTTTTGGTGAAGAATATGTGATCCCTAGCGGATCTGATGAAGAAAATCATTCCGCTGCTTCGTCAGAGCAGATTGATGAAGAAATTGAAGAGGATGCGATCCCTTCACCACCTGTTGTTTCCTCGCCAATGCCTCAGTTCACAGCTGAAGAGGCTGGTGTTGAAGAAATTGAAGATGAAGACGTGGATATTGGATGCACTATGCCTGTGATGAATGATGAATTTTGGGAAAGTCAGCATCCCAATTCTCCACTGTTCACCCCAATACAACAAATACCTCAGTCCCCTGCACCAACCGTTCAGCTGGGTTCTGAAGAAACTCATCCCACCTCGTCTGTGCATGAAGAAATCCAGCCACCAGTGCTGAAGAACCTGCTGCTAATGATCCTTTGAACACATAGACTGCAAATGAAGAGGAACCAGAAAATCCTCAGCCTGAAGAACCTGGGATTGCGATTCCTGAGGTAGTGATGCAACTCGCTGACACTCCTGTGCCAAAACCAAAGGATCCATTCTCGCGCAAGCAAAAGTTCAAGGCTGAAGACTTCTTTGGCGAGCATGTTTTCTTCACTGATTACAACCCTTATGATTCTGCTCGCATAAGGAAGAGGCATTTCTGGACTGCTAGTCAAGCCAATTTCTATTCCTCAGTGCTATTCAACAAAGACAAAGTCTTCGATCATGCACACATTCCTCACGTGGACATGGAATCTCTGCGCGCTTGAGCCAGTCCTCGGTGTTCTTCACGATCTTTGGATTGCTAAATTTCTGCACTGACATCTGTGATTGGAATGAAGAACTCATTCTTCAATTCTATGCGACGCTGCACATCACAGGAAATTCTGAAGATGTGAACTCATGGGTGCTGGACTGGATGTCAGAAAATACTCACTACAAGGCACCATCAACTGAATTGCTTCGTGCCCTCCCACTCAGTCCTCCCCTTGAAGGTGCTCGTTGCATCTACAACGAACCTGAGCTTACAAATCATTACATGCAAGTGCTGATGAAGCCTTTGAAGCCAGGGCAGGCCCCTCGAACCAAATTCCTCGTCAAGGAATTATCAGACGCGTGCCTCGGACTGTCTATCGCATTCTGACGAAGACAATGAGTCCTATCAAAGGCCATGACTCAAATGATGAAGAAGTCGTTGGCATCGTGAAGAATATGCTTTTCAATATCATTCATGGCGTTCCCGTCAACTTCCATGATTTCTTCATGAGGACTCTGGCGAATATTGCTAAGTCACCATTTGAGCTGAAGCCTTATGCACCATGGATTATGAGGTTCATCAGGACAAGGTCTTCACTCAATTACAAGGCTGATACTATGAACCACTGCAGCTACTTGCCTCCAATTCAAGCCCTCAAACGGACATTTTCCTCATCTGATGACAAAGGCAAGGCAATTGCTGTGATAGATGAAGGCATTCGTCCATTGGATGGTCAATTTCGCAAGGTTGCATCCTACTCCACCAATGATGACTCTGCCACACATGACTCTGCCGCCAACGCCTCCGCCAAGCAAAATCCTCAAGCCACAGCACCCAGGGTGATGACTGATCGTGAGTTACTCCTCAGTCTTCATCAGAAAGTTGATCGCAATCATAAATGGGTCAAGCATCAGTTTGGTTCAATTCTTCACAACATGACCTCAACACACAATGCAGTGAAGAAAAACCAATACTACCTCCATGAAACCTTCAACCGTACCTGGGTTTTTCAATCTCATGTCTACGACGCAGAAGATCTGAAGAAAATGGGTCTCAAGGAAGAATTTGACTGGTCTGCACCTCCACCGAAGAAATTCAAGAAGGTCAAGGTTCCTTCCTTGGTGGCCCGCTCCTATTTTTCATCGTGCGACACTGATGAAAATGAAGACTTGGACGACACTGCGGCGGGCCCTACTACGACAACCGACCCCGACAACGCTGGCGCTCCTCCATCAACTTGATATTCTTCAGGGGCGTTAGTCCTTAGTTTCGATCCTTTTTGTCATTCGATGACAAAGGGGGAGAAATTTGAGTTAGTCTTCAAGCGGGTCTATTATATGGGCGTTTTTCTGCTAAGTTACAACTCTCGCTCTTCTGAAACTTTTATTGGATCGAGTTGTAATCTTAAACCCGATGGTGCTCTGATACTTTTGATGTGTTCCTCTGCATGCTTATTCTTCGTTATATGTTAATACACGCATGCTGAATTACATCAGTCACCATATTTCATCATGCATTTCAAATTCTACATATTATATGTCAAATGCATGTATGAATTACAAGATATAGGGGGAGATCTCCATGATTCAACTCTTCAAATGTGCATTGCCTCAAAAGCAAATTCCTCACTATGCACGTCTTCAGGGGGAGTTCTTCTATATCTTGCAATCAAATTCCTCAATATCAGTATTTACACTTCATATATTTATCCCCGTTGAAAACTTAACCTATATTGTCATCAATCACCAAAAAGGGGGAGATTGTAAGTGCATCTAGTGCCCTTAGTGATTTTGGTGTATTGAAGACTTATAGGTTAAGGGACTAATGTGTTTATGAGTGTACACAGGTCTATAAGTCTATGAGGAGTTTGATATTTACAGAGAAAGTCGGCACCTAAAATGAAGTTCTTCGATCAAGACTTTGATATTCGAAGACTTTACAAGACTTTGAAAGTGAAGAAATTGGTGTGACCTTGAAGACTTGGTATTCATTTGAGGAACATGAAGTGTGAATACTTTTTTTTTCGTAGTTTCGTTTTCTCTTTATTGAGTCATAGGAAACACCGTACTGTTAAAGGGGGTCGAGGAAATACTAAGGAAAAATTTCCATGTGATGCTCAACTCAAGATCCTACACCTACCAATCCCTTCGAGTGAAGCCTTTGTAAATCTCATACAGTTCAGTCAATTTCTTCAGTGACAGAGACAAAGTTCTTCTGGTCGCTGAGGAATTTGTTCTGACTGAGGAGTTAGGAATTCGCCAGTGCGGATTGCCTACAAAGTGAGTAACATGATAGCCCTGAGGAATTTAAGAGTCAAATTTCCGACCGTTGTTGTGCTGCGCGCCAGCTGTCCCAAAATATCTTATCTACCTAACGGTCATATCATTGAAGGGCATTTATGTCTTATCATGTCGGGCTGCTCCCTAGGCTATAAATAGCCGCCCCCTACAACCACTAGCTGGTTGGCTGCTCCGAGAGAACTTGACACTTGTCATTTGAGAGCAACCTATCCTCCGAGGACTTTGAGTGAAAATCATCGAGTGAGGAAAAAACCCAAACCCAAACACCTACAAACCCAAAGTGATTGAGCATCACTGAAGGGATTGATCCTGCGTGGATCCGACGCTTGTTACCTTTGAAGACTGTGCTTCTTCCAGACAGTTAGGCATCATGGTCTAGAGCATCCAAGAGGAATTGTGGATCGCCGAGTGACCGAGTCTGTGAAGGTTTGGAAGTCGCCTGAAGACTTACCACGAGTGATTGGACGAGGTCTGCGTGACCTTAGTTCAAGGAGAATACGGTGAGGACTTGGTGTCCTAAGCTGTGTGCTCAGCGACTGGGTGTCCGGGACTGTGTGTCCTCGAGTTTAAATACTCAGCCGCTCCAACCAGACGTACAACTGAGACAGCAGTTGGAACTGGTCTACCAAATCATTGTCTTCACCAACCTTACTGGTTCTATTTCCTCAACTCATTCATTTCCTCATTATTGTGTTGAGTGTTTGTTCATATCTGTGTTTGAAGACTTTGACTTAAGACTTTCTCAATTTCCTCAGTTCAATTTCTTCAGTCTGTTTGTCTTCACCTTGTGTTATCCTGTGATTACGCTTTCTGTACTCTGTGATTGTCTTCATTTCATCATGATGACCATGCCTGTATTCTGCTATGCTTACTTCTGAGTACTTATTGCGCTGCAAGTAGTTATTCGCTAAGGAATTTCCTCACCGGCAAATTCCTCAGTGAAGAATTCATAAAAATCGCCTATTCACCCCCCCTCTAGTCGATATAACGCACTTTCACACACGGTTGTCTACTTTAAAATACAGTTCGTGCTATTTTCTCGAGGCCACCGCCAATGCCTTCTAGTGATTTGTCCTCTGTAATGTTAATATGCAATCTTATGTTCAGTTAACAGTTTGGTCCTCTGAAATGTAATGTTCAGTTAACACTTTGGTCCAACAATTGCTACATTTCGTAGTACTGTTCTCAAGCATTCTTTGTTTTGTTAACTGTCTTATCTTCTAGTACATGTTTCTATTCCACAATGTCGTGCTCAGTTAACTATTTCAGTTCATTTGGTGTGCTATCCATTTAACTGTTTGGTTCAGTTCTGCAATTTGATTTTCATTTACCGTGGGTTCGATTTTGTATTGTTATGCATGTGACACCAATCGAATTTGGATGTACTCAATACATATTCTACTGATAGTATGGCAACTCTCAGTTAACCTGATCAAGATCTTCCTTATGTGTGTTGCAGGGAAACAATGGGAGACACCGCGGTTTACCATCGAGGTTTGTTCAAGCATGGTCCTTTGGCTAATAGCACATTCTTGTGCAGTTGCAGAATCATTCTAATATTTAGGTTTCTTACAATTTGGTCTTGCACATGTAGGTCCTGCCGTCGCGGAAAGGGGTTAAAAAACCATTTGTATAGCACGGTTCTGTACCAGTGTAAGGTTCGATGGACTCCAAGTACAATCTACACTGACTCGTCTGATGGGGAACGTAGCATGCAATTTTAAAAAAAATTCCTACGTTCACGCAAGATCTATCTAGGAGATGTATAGCAACGAGAGGGGGAGAGTGTGTCTACATACCCTCATAGACCGAAAGCGAAAGCGTTTGACAACGTGGTTGATGTAGTCGAACTTCTTCTAGCTCCGACCGATCAAGCACCGAACGTACGTCACCTCCGAGTTCTGCACACGTTCAGTGCGATGACACCCCTCGCCTTCTTAATCCAACAAGGTGTCCAGGAAGTAGATGAGTTGCCTCAACACGACGACATGGTGACGATGATGGTGAAGTGATCTGCGTAGGGCTTGGCCTAAGCACTGCGAGAATATGCCCGGGGGTGTAAACTGTGGAGGGGTGTGCCACACACGGCTAACAATTGATGTTGTGTGTTCTAGGCGCCCCCTCCCCACATATATATAGGTGGGAGGGGGAGAGGCAGCCTGGGGCGCCCTAAAGTTGGCCGCCGCCCCCTAGGGGCCCTGCCTTGCCCTGCGCCCCCCTTTCCATGTATGCATGAAGGGGAAGGAAAGAGGGGGTGAGGGAAGGAAGTGGGAATCCTAATCCACACTTTCCTTTCCCTTCCCCCCTTTCCCTCTCCTCCTCTTATGACCTTATAGGGTGCACCAACCCCTTGTGGGTTGGTGTGTTCCTTCACAAGGCCCATACGGCCCATAGGATTGCCCGGGGTACCCGAAACACCTTCCGGTGACCCAATAAGTACCCGATACCCTCCGAAACACTTCTGATGTCCGAATACCATCGTCCTATATATAAATCTTTACCTCTCAACCATTTCGAGACTCCTCGTCATGTCCATGATCTCATACGGGACTCCGAACAACATTCGGTCACCAAATCACATAACTCGTGTAATACTAAATCGCCATCGAACGTTAAGCGTGCGGACCCTACGGGTTCGAGAACTATGTAGACATGACCGAGGTACCTCTCCGGTCAATAACCAATAGCGGAACTTGGATGCTCATATTGGCTCCTACATATTCTATGAAGATCTTTATCGGTCGAACCGTTATGACAACATATGTTATTCCCTTTGTCCATCGGTATGTTACTTGCCCGAGATTCGATCGTCGGTATCCACATACCTATTTCAATCTCGTTACCGGCAAGTCTCTTTACACGTTCCTTAATACATCATCTTGTAACTAACTCATTAGTCACTTTGTTTGCAAGGCTTCTTATGATGTGCATTATTGAGAGGGCCCAGAGATACCTCTCCAATACTCGGAGTGATAAATCCTAATCTCGATCTATGCCAACCCAACAAACACCTTCAGAGATACCTGTAGAGCATCTTTATAATCACCCAGTTACGTTGTGACATTTGATAGCACACAAGGTATTCCTTCAGTATCCGGGAGTTGAATAATCTCATAGTCGAAGGAATATGTATTTGACATGAAGAAAGAAATAGCAATAAAACTGAATGATTAATATGCTAAGCTAACGGATGGGTCTTGTCTATCACATCATTCTCCTAATGATGTGATCCTGTTCATCAAATGACAACACATGTCTATGGTTAGGAAACTTAACCATCTTTATTAACGAGCTAGTCTAGTAGAGGCTTACGAGGGACAGAGTGTTTTGTCTATGTATCCACACATGTATCATGTTTCCGGTTAATACAATTCTAGCATGAATAATAAAAATTTATCATGATATAAGGAAATATAAAATAACAAATTTATTATTGCCTCGAGGGCATATTTCCTTCAGTGCCCCACTTGCACTAGAGTCAATAATCTAGTTCACATCGCCATGTGATTTAACACCAATAGTTCACCTCTTTATGTGATTAACACCCATAGTTCACATGGCCATCTGACCAACACTCAAAGGGTTTACTAGAGTCAATAATCTAGTTCACATTGCTATGTGATTAACACCCAAAGAGTACTAAGGTGCGATCATGTTTTGTTTGTGAGAGAAGTTTAGTCAACGGGTCTGCCACATTCAGATCCGTATGTATTTTGCAAATTTTTATGTCTACAATGCTCTGCAGGGAGCTACTCTAGCTAATTGCTCCCGCGTTCAATATGTATCTAGAGTGAGACTTAGAGTCATCCAGATCAGTGTCAAAGCTTGCATCAACACAACTCTTTACGACAAACTCTTTATCACCTCCATAACCGAGAAACATTTCCTTAGTCCTCTTTAAGGTAACTAATGATAATTTTGACTATTGTCCAGTGATCTAGTCCTGGACCACTATTGTACCCCCTTGCTAAACTCATGGCAAGGTACACAACAGGTTTGGTACACAGCATGGCATACTTTATAGAACCCATGGCTGAGGCATAGGGAATGACTTTCATTCTCTCTTTATCTTCTGCCGTGGTACGGTTTTGAGTCTTTACTCAACTTCACACCTTACAATACAGGCAAGAACTCCTTCTTTGACTAATCCATTTTGAACTCCTTCAAAATCTTGTCAAGGTATGTACTCATTGAAAGTCTTATCAAGCGTCTTGATCTATCTCTATAGATCTTGATGCTCTAATATGTAAGCAGCTTTACCATGGTTTTCATTGAAGAAATTCTTATTCATATATCCTTTTATACTATCCAGAAATTCTACATCATTTCCAATCAAAAATATGTCATCCACATATAATATCAGAAATGCTACAAATCTCCCACTCGCTTTATTGTAAATACAGGCTTCACCATAAGTGTGTATGAAACTATATGCTTTGATCACCTTAGCAAAGCGTATATTCCAACTCCGAGATGCTTGCACCAGTCCATAGATGGATCGTGGACTTCGCACACTTCGTTAGCACCTTGAGGATCGACAAAACCTTTTGGTTGCATCATACACAACTCTTCTTTAAGAAATCCATTAAGGAATGCAGTTTTGACATCCATTTGCCAGATTTCATAAAATGCGGCAATTGCTAAAATGATTCGGACAGACTTAAGCATCGCTACGAGTGTGAAAATCTCATCGTAGTCAGTGATGTTGCTTGAAGCTACGTCGGCATTTCCCCAAAGAGAAAGGGACTCTGCAGCACATCGGCGGTAGGTATTTCCCTCAGATATGAAACCAAGGTTATCGAACCAGTATGAGAACCAAGCAACACAACATTAACAGCCCCTGTACACAAATAACAACCACTCGCAACCCGACGTGGTAAAGGGGTTGTCAATCCCTTTCGAGTAACGGCGCCAGAAAGGTGCATGGACGGGAGAAAGTTGTAATAGATTGAATAAATAGATCGCAATTAAATAAAGTGCAACAAAGTATTTTTGTATTTTTGGTTTAATAGATTTGAAAATAAATTCAAGGAAAAAGTAGATCGCAAAGGAAAATATATGAGAAAGAGAACCGGGGGCCGTAGATTTCACTAGTGGCTTCTCTAGAGAAAAAGTAGCAAACGGTGGGTGAACAAATTACTGTTGGGCAATTGATAGAACTTCAAATACTCATGATGATATCCAGGCAATGATCATTATATAGGCATCACGTCCAAGATTAGTAGACCGACTCCTGCCTGCATCTACTACTATTACTCCACACATCAATCGCTATCCAACATGCATCTAGTGTATTAAGTTCATGGAAAAACGGAGTAATGCAATAAGAACGATGACATGATGTAGACAAGATCTATCTATGTAAAGATAGACCCCATCGTTTTATCCTTAGTGGCAACGATACATACATGTCGTTTCCCTTTCTGTCACTGGGATCAAGCACTGTAAGTTCAAACCCACTACAAAGCACCTCTTCCCATTGCAAGATAAATAGATCAAGTTGGCCAAACAAAACCCAAATATCGGAGAAGAAATACGAGGCTACAAGAGATCATGCATAAAAGAGATCAAAGAAACTCAAATACTTTCATGGATATAAAAAGATAGATCTGATCATAAAACTCAAAGTTCATCGATCCCAACAAACACACCGCAAAAGAGTTACATCATATGGATCTCCAAGAGATCATTGTATTGAGAATTCAGAGAGAGAGATGAAACCATCTAGCTACTAACTATGGACCCGAAGGTCTACAAAGAACTACTCACGCATCTCGGAGAGGCACCAATGGAGGTGGTGAACCCCATCCGAGATGGTGTCTAGATTGGATCTGGTGGTTCTGGACTCTGCGGTGGCTGGATGAATATTTCGTTGAATCCCCTAGGGTTTCTGGAATATTGGGATATTTATAGAGCAAAGAGGCGGTCTGGGGGGCACCCGAGGTGGGCACAACCCACCAGGGCGCGCCTAGGCCTTCTGGCGCGCCCTGGTGGGTTGTGCCCCCCTCGGGACACCCCCCAGGCGCAGCCAGGGCCCATTATGTTCCTTCTGGTCCAGAAAAAATTTCCGCGAATGCATTTGGACTCCTTTGATATTGATTTCCTGCGATGTAAAAAACATGCATAAAACAACAACTGACACTTAGCACTATGTCAATAGGTTACACTGGTGTGCGTCGGTCCTAAACAAACAGTTTAAAACCCCTTTCCGTGACGACATCTAGAACCGTCGTCAAGTGAGTGTGGGCGATGGGGGTGTCCTTCCCATACGACCCAGAAACCGTCGGGGATATGCCCTCGTGGCACACACGTTTGGCAAAATGAGGTCATGTGCGACCGGCGAGCGCTAAAATACGGAAATACGTACAGTACAGGTAAAAAAACAATTATACGGTGAAATTGTTTCCGGTTGCAAGTACATCCCACACAGTCAGTCCCCGCTAAATGTTTCCGTTCGTATGTACATCCCACACAGTCGCTCCAAGGAAAACGTTTCCGTTCACAGGTACATCACACACAATTTTTCCCGTTAAATCGTTTGTGATAGCGTTGGCATTGCACACGATATTAATAATTTTATCGTTTGCATTATTGAATGCATCACACACGGTGCCTTGAAAGAAACTGCATGGCAAAGGCTATCCATCACACACACTTTTTAAGTGATAAACGTTTGCGCAAGGTGGACTAACGCAAATAGTTTTCAAGAGAAAGTCATGTGTGCAGTGGAGATTGATCGCACACGTAGTGGATCCTAGAAACGTTTATGATCTCCACGTATATCGCAGACGTTTCGCTTTCGCAAACCATGTGCAGTGTAATCCCTATTTAATCCATAATTAATCCAATTAATCCCTAATTTAAAAATCACATGTTATGAATTTGAAAGTAGGCAATCACTTATTTCATAACCAACCATGTTTATTAAAAATATAGGTTCAACCACGAATCCATAATTCAATGCACTGGTACATATACTGAAGAACTACAGAAGCTCCAAGAAAATAATGATGAACCACAGTTGTACTAAAGACAGTAAAGAGAGAGGCGGAAGACATTCTGGTTGCTAGAGAAGGTGAAGCGGAATGCCCATATTGCTCCCTCCTCCATGCGTAAGTGATACGTCTCCAACGTATCTATAATTTTTGAATGCTCCATGCTATATTATCTACTGTTTTGGACCATATTGGGCTTTATTTTCCACTTTTATATTACTTTTGGGACTAACCTATCAACCAGAGGCCCAGCCCAGATTTGTTGTTTTTTTGCCTATTTCAGTGTTTGGAAGAAACGGAATATCAAACGGAGTCCAAACGGAATGAATCCTTTGGGAACGTGATTTTCTCACCGAATATGATCCAGGAGACTTGGACCCCACGTCAAGAAAGAAGGGAGGCGGCCATGAGGGTGGAGGGCGCCCCCCTAGGGCACGCCCCCCTGCCTCGTGGGCCCCCATTTGCTACACCGACGTACTCCTTCCTCCTATATATACCTACATACCCCCAAACGATCAGATACAGAGCCAAAAACCCAATTCCACCGCCGCAACCTTCTGTACCCACGAGATCCATCTTGGGGCCTGTTCCGGAGCTCCACCGAAAGGGGAATCCACCATGGAGGGCTTCTACATCATCACCATAGCCTCTCCGATGAAGTGTGAGTAGTTTACCTCAGACCTTCGGGTCCATAGTTAGTAGCTAGATGGCTTCTTCTCTCTTTTTGGATCTCAATACAATGTTCTCCCCCTCTCTCCATCTATTCAATGTAATCTTCTTTTTGCGGTGTGTTTGTTGAGACCGATGAATTGTGGGTTTATGATCAAGTTTATCTATGAAAAATATTGGAATCTTCTCTGAATTCTTTTATGTATGATTGGTTATCTTTGCAAGTCTCTTCGAATTATCAGTTTGGTTTGGCCTACTAGATTGGTTTTTCTTGCAATGGGAGAAGTGCTTAGCTTTGGGTTCAATCTTGCGGTGTCCTTTCCTAGTGACAGTAGGGGCAGCAAGGCACGTATTGTATTGTGCCATCGAGGATAACAAGATGGGGTTTTTATCATATTGCATGAATTTATCCCTCTACATCATGTCATCTTGCTTAAGGCGTTACTCTCTTTTCTTGAACTTAATACTCTAGATGCATGCTAGATAGCGGTCGATGAGTGGAGTAATAGTAGTAGATGCAGGCAGGAGTCGGTCTACTTGTCTCGGACGTGATGCCTATATACATGATCATACCTAGATATTCTCATAACTATGCTCAATTCTGTCAATTGCTCAACAGTAATTTGTTCACCCACCGTAGAATACTTATGCTCTTGAGAGAAGCCACTAGTGAAATCTATGGCCCCCGGGTCTATTCTCATCATATCAATCTTCCATCACTTTCTTATTGCTTTGCTTTTTTACTTTACCTTTTATTTTACCTTGCATCTTTATACCAAAAATACCAAAAATATTATCTATCATCTCTATCAGATCTCACTCTCGTAAGTGACCGTGAAGGGATTGACAACCCCTAATCGCGTTGGTTGCGTTGAGCTATTTGTTTTGTGTAGGTACGAGGGACTTGCGTGTAGCCTCCTACTGGATTGATACCTTGGTTCTCAAAAACTGAGGGAAATACTTACTCTACTCTGCTGCATCACCCTTTCCTCTTCAAGGAAATCCAACGCAGTGCTCAAGAGGTAGCAGGAAGATTTCTGGCACCGTTGTCGGGGAGTCTACGCAAAAGTCAACATACCAAGTACCCATCACAATCCCTTATCTCTCGCATTACATTATTTGCCATTTGCCTCTCGTTTTCCTCTCCCCCACTTCACCCTTGCCGTTTTATTCGCCCTCTCTTTTCCGTTCGCCTTGATGTCTTTCTTGGCTCGTTTTCTCGCTTGGTTGAAATAGTTGAGTATTTATTCCTAAACAGAGAAGCTAATATCTATGGATCCTCATCCGCTTGCCAATCTTTTTAAGAGATCCAATTATGATGAACCAATTCCTAGTGATTTGGATGCACTAGATTATCTTTATAAGCTTTTGCCTGAAATCCGTAAATCTGAAAATTGTGATGAAGTGCTTCACGATAGATATTTGAATAAAAAGCATGATTGCAATGATTTTATTATAAATTCTATTGATGTAAATTACGCTAATAATATGCAAAACCCTAAGCTTGGGGATGCTAGTTTTGCTATGTCCAATAGTCATGATTGGGGAGATTCTTCTTATGATCTTGAAAATTTATATAAGCCCCATGACGAATATAAGATTGATAATAATGTTTGCAATAATATTGAAAGTGGGTTTGGAAGAGTGTCAACTTTAGATCCCACATATTTGGATAACATTCAATCTTATGATTTTTTTTATAAAAGTGGGCTTGGAGAAATCATGACTTTAGTTAATGATAATCCCACTATTTTGGAAGAGTGTCAACTTCGCATGCATGTGGATCGTGTTGAGAATATGTTATGTGATAGCTATATTGTTGAATTTTCTTATGATCCCACATGTAATTATTATGAGAGAGGAAAATATGGTTGTAGAAATTTTCATGTTACTAAATTACCTCTCGTTATGTTGAGATTGCTATTGTTTCTTTCCGCTTCCTTGCATATGCTAGTTTTTGCTTGCATTATGAGAGAGGACAACATAGTGATAACTTAAGACTTGCTCCAATAAGTGTTGCAACCTTGAAGAAATCCGGTTTGTTCATCTCAATCATATAAACTGAATACTCCACACATGTAGCCCCCAGGTGTCGGGTTGTCATGCTTGCAGCAACCTGGGACTTTTAATTGCTTATGCTCATAAAAACTTCAATCATTGTAGCCCCCAAGGGCCGGCTCATTATGCAATAATGAGCAGGGACTTTGTAGATATGATCATGTATAGTTGAGCAGCAACGTGTAGCCCCCAAGGGCCAGTCTTAGTAAGAAAATACTGAACTGGGACTTCATATATATTTCTTTAAAAATAACATCATATGATGTAATCCCCATCATGGGGCTTGAAATCACGTCCACAAGGTTAAGAGCTTTGTGCTTTACCAACTGAGCAATAAACCTTTCAATATAATGGATTAAAGCTTGTGTACCTTAAATTTTTGACAGGAGCAGTTGGTAGCTCCCAAGGGCCGGCTCATTATGATGTGATGAGTCGGGTCTTCAATAAGGCCAGTAAAAATGGCTTTGCATTAGCCCCCAAGTGTCATGGTGCATGCTTGCAGTGACATGAGACTTGCATATTTGATGTAATCTCAACTTGAATAATGTAGCCCCCAAGTGTCGGGTCGTAAGCTTGCAGCGACTCGGGACTATTCCTTCCATTGTAGAATAAATTATATACATTGATAAAATAATAGCCATTGCACTGAAGCGACTTTGAAAACCTCAATCATAATACTGGTTATTGATAACCATAATAAAAATCCAGCCATGTTGGCTATTTAAGATTTGAATAATATAATCCGGTATGAAAACCTCAATCATTCAATATCCTCATGACAATCCAGCCAAATTTGGCTATTAAAGATTTGAATACCTTATCTATAGAATTGGCTCATACTGCCGGTTTACATTGCTATATCCAATGAGGGCAATAATCCAATGATTTATAAGCCCATGATTCCAATGGCGCAATCAAAAATATACTGGCGTTTCAAACCAAGAAGGGGTTATCAAAGCTATGTTCTACGAATCAGGGAGCCTCCAAAGGATGTATTTTGAACCATCAAGGCCGGGTACCTATGTTTGAGTTGTGCTGTGCAACAGACTCTCTTTTGTCCCTTTAACCCGGGCATTAAGCCTCCAAGTAGGTCGGAGCTATGCTCATAGGAAGTTAGAATTTTGGCTTGATAGCCGGATTACTAAAGTAATCAGAGCTGTGCTCATATGAAGTTATAATATTGGCTTGATAGCTGGATTACCGAGGTAATCAAAGCTGTGCTCTTATAGTATGGGCTTGATAGCCGAATTACCGAGGTAACCAGAGCTGTGCTCTTATGATATGGGCTTGATAGCCGGATTACCGAGGTAACCAGAGCTGTGCTCTTATGATATGGGCTTGATAGCCGGATTACCGAGGTAACCAGAGCTGTGCTCTCATGATATGGGCTTGATAGCCGGATTACCGAGGTAACCAGAGTTGTGCTCTTATGATATGGGCTTGATAGCTGGATTACCGAGGTAACCAGAGCTGTGCTCTTATGATATGGGCTTGATAGCCAGATTACCGACGTAACCAGAGCTGTGCTCTTATGATATGGGCTTGATTGCCGGATTACCGAGGTAACCAGAGCCGTGCTCTTATGATATGGGCTTGATAGTCGGATCAAGAGGGTAGTCATAGCTATGCTCTATGAGCAGGAAGCCCCCAAGTGACCAATCATATGATAAGCCAATAATGCAGTATACCCATGTTTGAACCACGCATCATGGCAGCAAGTTCTCTTTGGCAACCTTCAATTTTTCTGAGAACTCAAACTTGCGAGAGATGAATTTCTTTCTCAATCGGAGTTTTTAAACCGGATATTGAGAGCTTCAAAGCTTTGTGGGAGACAGATTTCCCTTGAACTGGATTTTAAACCGGAATCTTCATTTTCAGCCGGAAATTTTCTGACGGCCTTTAAACTCGAACTTGCGAGAAATTAATTCTTTTTGAACTGGAAATTCTTAAACCGGATTTGAGAGCTTTAGAGCTTTGTGGGAGACAAATTTCCCTTGAACCGGATTGTAAACTGGATATTTGAGAGCTTTAGTGAGACTGACTTCACTTGAGCCGGATTTTAAACCGGAATCCTTTCTGATGACCCAGAACTTCTTCATTGAGCCGGGATTTTGTAATTTTCATATACTTTTTAAGCCAGAAATTTTCTGACGGCCTTTAAACTTTCATCAATATAGCAGCAACCTCCGGTACCGGGTTATCTTTCCCTCCATCATCCTCGGGTTCTTAAATTTGCTGAAACTGGCAAGATTTGCTGAGTCATGTCATCGTAGCCCCCGAGTCTTAAGACAATTCGAGGAGTTATCTTGAGATTCTCCGTATTTAACCACAACAGAAGGTATATATCATTGGTGTTGATAACACGATGTGAATCCACAAAAGGTTGAGGTGACTACGGCGGGTTATAGATGATCCTGTATGAGCCGTGTCAGCAACTCGGCCAATGGTTCCTTCCAACTGGCTGTTTGAAGTTAACCAAACTATAGTGGCAGCGACTTGTGCGCATGTCCATTGAACCATCCAGTGCAGACAGCGGCTGGATGATAATTTGCCTCCAATTTGTTGGAAGAAAACCGGGCTACCCAAGCAGTAACTTGATCATACTCAATAAACAGCTCATGCAGACAGATGCGGCCCGGTTTGTTGATGTAGACCAGACCGCAAGGGCGGCAGCGTAGGCACTTCCGTTGAGCACGGTAGCACGGATAAATGTTAGTGCAAAATGACGATGCTATGCACTCCATATCCGCGATATAACTCCACTTCGGGGGTGAATAATTGTCCTGATGTATTTGGATGACAGATGATCCTGTCGCCTCTGCCATGAATTTGGAACAGAAATATTTAAAAGGAGGATAATTGTTCTAGGAGGAATTTAAAGTACATTGAAAAAATAAATAAGGTGGATAGCACCTGATCTTTTCCTGGGACGTCGAGCCAGTCATGTACGTCGTTGGTTTTCCGCAGAACTGTCGTGGAATTGTCATGGCAGATGTCCTAGTGTGAGGACTTAGTCGTGAGGCCAATGCATCTATGTGGTAGCTTGAGAGGGATTGAGCGGAATCGAGAGACGCAACACAAGACAAGGATTTAGACAGCTTCGGGCCCCGGGAAACATCATCCGGTAACAACCCTACATGTTGTTTGTGTCTAGGTCTTATTATCATGACCAGGGAGTCACCGTAAACCGGCTCTCCTAGTTATTTCTAGCCCTAAGATTCTTTCTCCCCCCTCTTGGGTTGCCCTGCCCCTCCTTATACAAGTTAGAGGGGCGGGTTACATCTGGAGTCCTATTAGGATTAGGATTAGTCTACCTTCTAATAAAAATCGGATACAAGTCCGGGTCTTAACTCCTTGTAAGGTAAATATTCCTCATGCCTTTCCTCTTAAACTGGCCCACCATTAACATAAACTGGCCTTCTGGGCCTTGGGCCTTGTCATCCGTACGCCGCCCGCTGGGTTACCAGTGCATCATAATGTCCAGTTAGGTTGCTTGTAAACCGCCTGGTCAGCGTGGGTCGCCAGTGAATCTCCAAGTGTTAACCGGGTCTCAAGTAAACCGCCAAGCCCGGCCGGGTCATATTTCTGGCCGGTTCGTACTGCGGGGTATATCCCCGACACATACCCCTATATATTTTCCTCGAAATAAGCCCCCGGGCCTGAGCCACACGTGTTGTGTGGCACGTTGGTTTAGGCCCCAAACAGTGCGCGGACACGTGGCAGGGGAGGGCTGATGATGTTTGCCAATACTACATCGGTGGTTCCCCTAAGAGGAGAGGATGATGTAGCACAACAACGATAGGTATTTCGCTCAGTAATGAAACCAAGGTTAACAAACCAGTAGGAGAACCAAGCAACACAACGTAAACATCACCTGCACACAAATAACAACACCTCGCAACCCGACATGTTAAAGGGGTTGTCAATCCCTTTCGGGTAACGACACCAGAAACGGTGCATGGACGGGAGAAAGTTGTGATAGATTGAAATAATAGATTGCAAATAAAATAAAGTGCAGCAAAGTATTTTTGTATTTTTGGTTCAATAGATCTGAATAAAAACGCGAAGGAAAAATAGATCGCAAGGCAAATATATGAGAAAGAAGACCCATGGGTCGTAGGGTTCACTAGTGGCTTCTCTCGAGAAAAATAGCAAATGGTGGGTAAACAAATTACTGTTGGGAAATTGATAGAACTTCAAATAATCATGACGATATCCAGGCAATGATCATTACATAGGCATCACGTCCAAGATTAGTGGACCGACTCCTGCTTGCATCTACTACTATTACTCCACAATTCGACCGCTATCCAGCATGCATCTAGTGTATTAAGTTCATGGAAAAACAGAGTAATGCAATAAGAATGATGAAATGATGTAGAAAAGATCCGTTTATCTATATGGCGGTAGATATAGATCGCGTCTTTTTATCCTTAGTAGCAATGATACATACGTGTCAGTTCCCTTTCTGTCACTGGGATCAAGCACCGTAAGATCGAACCCACTACCGCGCACCTCTTCTCATTGCAAGATAAATAGATCATGTTAGCCAAGCAAAACCCAAATATCGGAGAAGAAATATGAGGCTATAAGAGATCATGCATATAAGAGATCAAAGAAACTCAAATAACTTTCATGGATATAAAAACATAGATCTGATCATAAACTCAAAGTTCATCGGATCCCAACAAACACACCGCAAAAAGAGTTACATCATATGGATCTCCAAGAGACCATTGTATTGAGAATTCAGCGAGAGAGAGAAGGCCATCTAGATACTAACTACAGACCCGAAGGTCTACAAAGAACTACTCACGCATCATCGAAGAGGCACCAATGGAAGTGGTGAGCCCCTCCGCGATGGTGTCTGGATTGGATCTGGTGGTTCTGGACTCTGCGGCGGCTGGATGAATATTTCGTCAACTCCCCTAGGGTTTGTGGATTTTATGGGTATTTATAGAGCAAAGAGGCGGTCCGGGGGGCACCCAAGGTGGGCACAACCCACCAGGGCACGCCTGGGCCTCCTGGCGCGCCCTGGTGGGTTGTTCCCCCCTCGGAGCACCCCCCAGGTGCAACCAGGGCCCATTGCCTTCCTTCTGGCCCATAAAAAATCATCCTAGAGTTTCGTGGCATTTGGAATCCGTTTGATATTGATTTCCTGTGATGTAAAAAACATGGAAAAAAACAACTGGCACTTGGCACTATGTCAATAGGTTAGTACCAAAAAATGATATAAAATGACTAAATGATTATAAAACATCCAAGATTGATAATAAAATAGCATGGAACAATCAAAAACTATAGATACGTTGGAGACATATCAGCATCCCCAAGCTTAACTCCTACTCGTCCTCGTGTAGGTAAGTGATAAAAAAACAGATTTTTTGAGTGGAGTGTTGTTCATCAAGTCATATCATATTCTTTTCTTTATAACATGGACATTTGGACTTTTATGTGATTCAAAGCAATAGACTAGTTTTGACATTACAATTTAGATCCTCAAGCATATCAACAAACAACCATGTCTTTCAAAATATCAACGCTAAATAAGTTATCCCTTGCCTATCATGCTCAAACCTTGATCCATTCATGAAACACACCCGAATATTAGCTACACCCAATACTTAAGCACGATCATATTGCCTCCTAGGTTGTGCTTTTGTAAGAGAAGATGGAGACTCAAATAAAAATTGCATAAAGTAAAAGAAAGGCCCTTCGCAGAGGGAAGTAGGGATTTGTAGAGGTGCCAGAGCTCAAAGCGAAAAACTTAGAGATAAAAACATTTTGGGAGGTGTATCCATCCCAACAACGAAAACGACTTAGAGTTCCCAACACTTTCCATGCTAGATATATCATAGGCGGTTCACAAACAGAAAATAAAGTTTATTCCTTTTTCCACCATTCTTTCACTTTCCATGGCTAGCCGTATCCACGGGTGCCCTCCATACCAACACTTTCCAAGGAATTTATTATTTGACAACATAAAGTAAATTCATTTTTTCATTTCGGTACTGGGCATCCCTAAAACCTTTTCCTTACTCTCGTGCAATGACAAGTGAATAAACACTCATCGTGAGAATAACACATCCACCATGGAAAATATTAGCCACCCCTCACCGCTCCGCGAGCGAAACAAACACACAAAAGAGAAGTTTATTTTGAAAATTAGAGATGGCACATGCAAATTCTCTTAGAACGGCAAAAGAATACCGCATATAGGTAGATATAGTGGACTCGTGTGGCAAAACTGGTTTAAAGAATTTTGGATGCACAAGTAGAGGTCATACTTTGTGGAAAATGAAGGCTAACAAAAAGATTGAGAAGCGACCAAGCAAGAAACGAATAATATCATAAACAAGCATTAAGCATAATTAACACCGAGTAATACACCATAAGTAGGATATAATTTTCATTGCATGATTATTGACTTTCGTGCATGCATAGGGAATCACAAACCTTAACACCAATATTCTTACTAGAGCACAATTACTCATCAACATAACTCAATCACATCATCATATCTCAAAACTATTACTAAGAATCAAGTTTATTTTGTCCAATGATCTTCATGACATTTTCTTTTCTTTATCCTTCTTGGATATCTATCACCTTGGGACTAATTTTTATGTGTTGCTTTTCATAAGCTCAAACAAATATAAGTGAAGATCATGGGCATAACAAATTTTCTTTCTCCCAAAATAATTTAAGTGAAGCAAGAGAGAACTTATTTAAAAATTTACCAACTCTCAAATAAATCTAAGTGAAGCAATAGAGCATTTCTTCAAAAAATACTAAGCACACCGTGCTCAAAAAGATATAAGTGAAGCACTAGAGCAAGTCCTAGCTCATAAAAGATTTAAGTGAAGCATAGAGAGCAATTCTAACAAGTCATGATATAATTTTGGCTCTCTCAAGTAGGTGTGTACAGAAAGGATTGATGACATAAAACACAAAATAAAACAAGAAAAGACACATATCATACAAGGCGCTCCAAGCAAAACACATATCATGTGACGAATAAACATATAGTCTCGAGTAAAATACCAATAGTTGTTGGAAGAAAGCGGGAATGCCACTCGGGGGCATCCCCAAGCTTAGTTGGTTGCTCATTCTTGTATAATAGCTTGGGATGATGGGGCATCCCCAAGCTTAGGCTCTTACATCCTTCCTTCATCCATCGTAAGATAACTCAAAACTTGAAAACTTCAATCACACAAAACTCAACAAAACCTTAGTGAGATCCGTTAGTGTAAGAAAAATATATCACTACTATAAGTGTTGTATCAAACCAATTCATATTTTGTTTTTGTATTATATCTACTGTATTCCAACATTTCTATGGCAAAAACTCATCAAAGAAAACCATAGAGCCATCAAAATAAGCACACAACACAAAGAAAACAGAATCTGTCAAAACAGAACAGTCCGTAGTAATCTGATTTCTTCAAATACTTCTGGAACTCCAAAATTTCTACCAAAATAGGACGACCAGGGTAATTTGTATATTAATCTTATGCAATAAGAATCAGGGAAACAACTCTTTTCTGTGATTTATGAAAATTATTTTCGTGAGCGCAAAGTTTCTATCTTTTTCAGCATGATCAAACAACTATCACCCAATAAGATCCCGTAGGCTTTACTTGGCACAAACACTAATTAAAACACAAAAAACACAATCATACCAGTAGCATAATTGTGTAAACACTCAAGACCAGAAAGCAAAAAGCAAAAATAAATTTGATTTATTGGGTTGCCTCCCAACAAGCGCTATAGTTTTACGCCCTTAGCTAGGCATAAAGCTTTATTGATGCTCACATGAAAGATAAGAATTGAAGAACAAAGAGAGCATCATAAAACATGTGACAAACACACTTAAGTCTAACATACTTCCTATGCATAGCCATTTTATAGGAAAACAAATTATCAAGACAAGCAATTCCTAGCATATGCAAAGAAGAAGAAAGAAACAATAGCAATCTCAACGTGACGAGAGGAAATTTAGTAACATGAAATTTTCTACGACCATATTTTCCTCTCTCACAATAATTCCATGTGGGATCATAATAAAATTCAACAATATAGCTATCACATAACATATTTTCTACATGATCCACATGCATGCAAAGTTGACACTCTTCCAAAATAGTGGGATTATTTTTAGCTAAAGCTGACACTCTTCCAAACCCACTTTTAATATTATTGCAAACATTTTCATCATGAGGCTTAAATAAATTTTCAAGATCATAAGAATCATCACCCCAATCACGATCATTGCAATAAGTATTGGACATAGCAAAATTAGTATCCCCAAGCATGGGGTTTTGCATAGTATTAACACAATTGACAGTAATAGAATTTATAGTAAAATCATGGCAATCATTCTTTTTATTCAAGGAGCTATCATGAATGACTTCATAAATTTCTTCATCACAATTTTCAGATTCACGAATCTCAAGCAAAGCTTCATAAAGATAATCTAGTGCACTCAAACACTACCAATTGGTTCATGATAATTGGATCTCTTAAAAAGATTAGCCAATGGATGATGATCCATATCAACAGATTTTTAGCAAGCAAAGATGCAAGCAAATAGAAGGCACATGGCATCACAAGCAAACATGAGATCGGAAGAGACAAAGGCGAGCGCAAAAGAGGGCGAATAAAACGGCAATTTTTTTTGAAGTGGGGAAGATGAAAACGAGAGGCAAATGGAAAATAATGTAAATTGCAAGGAGATGAGATTTGTGATTAGGAACCTGGTTATGTTGAAGATCCTCCCCGGCAACGGCACCAAAAAATTCCCTTGATGATGTTTGCCAATACTATGTCGGTGGTTCCCCCAAGAGGAGAGGATGATGTAGCACAGCAATGGTAGGTATTTCCCTCAGTAATGAAACCAAGGTTATCGAACCAGTAGGAGAACCAAGCAACACAACGTAAACAACCCCTGCACACAAATAACAACACCTCGCAACTCGACGTGTTAAAGGGGTTGTCAATCTCTTTCGGGTAATGGCACCAGAAACGGTGTGTGGACGGGTGAAAGTTGTGATAGATTGAACTAATAGATCGCAAATAAAATAAAGTGCAGCAAAGTATTTTTGTACTTTTGGTTTAATGGATATGAATAAAAGCGCAAAGGAAAAATAGATCGCAAGGCAAATATATGAGAAAGAAGACCTGGGGGCCGTAGGTTTCACTAGTGGCTTCTCTCGAGAAAAATAGCAAACTGTGGGTAAACAAATTACTGTTGGGAAATTGATAGAACTTCAAATAATCATGACGATATCCAGGCAATGATCATTACATAGGCATCACGTCCAAGATTAGTAGACCGACTCCTGCCTGCATCTACTACTATTACTCCACACTTCGACCGCTATCCAGCATCCATCTAGTGTATTAAGTTCATGGAAAAACGGAGTAATGCAATAAGAACGATGACATGATGTAGACAAGATCCGTTTATCTATATGGCGGTAGATATAGATCTCGTATTATTATCCTTAGTAGCAATGATACATACGTGTCGGTTCCCTTTCTGTCACTGGGATCAAGCACCGTACGATCGAAGCCACTAGCGGGCACCTCTTCCCATTGCAAGATAAATAGATCAAGTTGGCCAAACAAAACCCAAATATCGGAGAAGAAATACGAGGCTATAAGAGATCAAATGAACTCAAATAACTTTCATGGATATAAAAAGATAGATCTGATCATAAACATGAAGTTCATCAGATCCCACCAAACACACCGCAAAAAGAGTTACATCATATGGATCTCCAAGAGACCATTGTATTGAGAATTTAGCGAGAGAGAGAAAGCCATCTAGCTACTATCTACGGACCCAAAGGTCTACAAAGAACTACTCACGCATCATCAGAGAGGCACCAATGGAAGTGGTGAACCCCTCCGTGATGGTGTCTGAATTGGATCTGGTGGTTCTGGACTCTGCGGCGGCTGGATGAATATTTCGTCAACTCCCCTAGGGTTTGTAGATTTTTGGGGTATTTACAGAGCAAAGAGGTGGTCTGGGGGGCACCTGAGGTGGGCACAACCCACCGGGGCACGCCTGGGACTCCTGGCGCACCCTGGTGGGTTGTTGTCACGCCCAATATGCGACCCTATCCAAAAGGAACTCGACGGCCCCACCAAGGATAGACCCGCATATTGAGACGCTTAACTTTGGAGTTCTGTCCGAATGGGCTCCCGGAAAAGAAGGAATTCCTTATTGATATGAGTAGTCTATCATCCCTAATAAGCCAGGCTATCACAGTTGTGCCCCCTCGGGGCACCCCCCAGGTGCAACCAGGGCCCATTGCCTTCCTTCTGGCCCATAAAAAATCATCGTGGAGTTTCATGGCATTTGGACTCCGTTTGATATTGATTTCCTGCAATGTAAAAAACATGGAAAAAACAGCAACTGGCACTTAGCACTATGTCAATAGGTTAGTACCAAAAATGATATAAAATGATTATAAAACATCCAAGATTGATAATAAAACAGCATGGAACAATAAAAAAATATAGATACGTTGGAGACGTATCAAGGGCTATGTGTGACGGTTTGCCACGATGACTAGTCAATCCAACGTCCACTTTAGCACAGTTACTGCGCGTCGTGAGGTCGTGGGACTGTTGCAGTTAAGGTAAAATGGTAACTTTCTGAAGCGTTGTGCCTCTGCCCCACTTTTCCCCCTGAAGAGCGGGGAAAAACAGGGCGGCATGATTCACCTGTCTCTTGCCCCGCTCCTCCATCTTCTTCCTCCGCAAGACAGGTGACAGTTCCTCATCTCACTCCTCCCTCCACCGCCACCCACCCCAATAAATCCCTCCCCTCCCTGCGTTACCGCAGGAATGGGGAAGAAACCCACGGAGAAGAGAAAGCCGATGGCCACGGCGAAGGAGGCCGTCGCCGAGGGGAGTAAGAGGTCGGCGGAGCTAAACAAGAAGAGGAGCGAGGACGCCGTCTTCGTCCCGTCCACCTTGAGCGGCCCCATTCTTCAGGTGAAGTACGGGTATCTGTGGGGCGGCCTGTTGAGAAAGGGCATGGGGCGTCCGTAATCTACAAGGCAGGTGATGTGGATCCCCCTGATTCTTATCGATTCTTTGCTGCTTACTTCATCTGTGGCCTCTGTCCCCCCTTCTCTGGCTTCTTCGAGGAGATTATGAACTTCTATGGGTTCCATCTCCTTGATTTCATGCCCAACGCAATGACAACCATGGCCTTCACGCATTTGTGAGAGAATTTCGTCGGTGTGATGCCCAATGTGGATCTGTTCCGGCATTACTTCGTCCTGAGGGTTGAGACCAAAGTCAACCACTCCGGAATCATTAGTTGGATGCCACGGTTGAAGAGGATGATTTGGGATTACCTCCCGGGGTACCAACGCGAGAGGTGGGATGAATGGATTGGGGATTGATGCTGGATCCAGGACAAGGAAGCCCCTTAGTTCTGTGAAGCACGGCAGGAGTGCGTTGAGCGCGACAAGGATTGGAGCTTGAAAGGGCTCACTGAGGATAGGCTGTGCCCGGCAATCAACAGGATCACCCGTCTAGCAGCTGCGGGGTTAACCATTGAGCATCACTACAAAAAAAGACACATCCGTGACATTTTGGGCCGAACGAAAATTTTTTCTGTCATACATATGACACTTCTATGACGATAATTGTGACAAAACCCGGTATCATCATAGATGTGGTGGGCCCGTACTTCTATGACAAAAAATCATGAAAAAAATGGGCTTTTCGTCCAGGGTGGGCCGGAGACGCAGCTGCATGACATTCTTTGGGCCGTCCATGACGAAAAAAACCGTGGTAGAAGCGAGGGGGAGGAAAATTACGGGGAGTTGCCGGTTACGGTGGGAGGTCGGGGGCCGAGCTATGCACGTTTCTCTCGTACACGTCTGTGCGCGTGTACTTGGCGTTAGCTCTAATCGAACCCGAAGCGAGGCGTTGGGCTCTAATCGAACCCGAAGCGATTGCACCGCAGCTCTGCGTTCTTCGAACCCGATCGATCGATCGATGGTCGTTAATCGAACCCGACCAAGCGATTCCTTCTCTCTGTTGTTAATCAAGCCGATTGATTGGATGAGCAATGGCGTTGCGGGGGGTTTGGATGAGCGATGGCGGTGGCGTTGCCTCTCGGATGAACAGGACCCGTGGTGTGGAGGGCTGGATGAGCAGATGAGCGGTGGAGGGTGGCCGTGGAGGGTGGTTGAACAGACCTGTGGTGTGGAGGGCTGGATGAGCAGTGAGCGGTGGAGGGGTGCTGTGGAGGGTGGTTGAGCGATGGCGGTGGAGTAGCGCGGTGGAGGCTGGATGAACAGGAGGTCGATGGTAGCCCGTGGAGGCTGGAGGAGGTCGACGGTGGAGATGAACAGTATCCCGTGGAGTCCCGTTTTGCGGTACGCCACACCCCTCCCGATGAACAGGACCCCCGTTTCGACCGTAGCGCTCCAACACAAGTCCATTTCGTCCGTTTTGCGGTACGCCACACCCCTCCCGATCAACAGGACCCCCGTTTCGACCGTAGGAGGTCCGTTTCCTCCGTTTTGTGGTACGCCACACCCCTCCCGATCAACAGGACCCCCGTTTCGACCGTAGGAGGTTCGTTTCCTCCGTTTTGCGGTATGCCAGGCCCCTCCCGATCAACAGGATCCTGTTTCGAACAAGGCCGGTCGAACACAAGGCCGTTTCCTTCGTTGTGCGGTACGCCATGCCTCGTTTCCATCGCCTGTTCCGTCCAATCCCTCCCGATGAACACGACCACGCATTCCGTTCCGACCCAGCCGGTTGGCTCCCCATGAACACGACGACGAGGTTGTTTATCCGTTCCGACCCAGCCATGTACGTATGCGCGAGTAGGCGTTTGAGACCCTGCCCGTATGTACGTATGTGGCCGTATTTTCTTTGTTGCACCCTCGCCGTTGTACGTACGTGTACATGCTACGTGCGCGCCTCTACTACGACACGTGCGCGCCTCTACATCGACCAGTATGTACGTACACGTTCGCGACCAGAATGACAACGCTACGTATGCTTCGACAAGTTGGGTCCCGATCGCCGTGCACTTCCTTGCTGCGAAGATGTAGCTGGTGGGTCCTAGCGATCGGGGCGAATCGTTTTGTTTTTTTTGCCCGGACGCACTTCCATGTGTGCGAAGATGTAGCTGGTGGGTCCCAGCTGTCAGGGGGGCGAATCGTTTTTTTGCCCGGACGCACTTCCTTGCGTGCGAATATGTAGCTGGTGGGTCCCAACAGTCAGGGGGGCGAATCATTTTTTTTGCCTGGACGCACTTCCTTGCGTGTGAAGATGTAGGTGATGGGTCCCAGCAGTCAGGGGGGCGAATCGTGTTTTTTTGCCCGGACACACTTCCTTGCGTGCGAAGGTGTAGATGGTGGGTCCCAACAGTCAAGGGGGAAACATTTTTTTTCGTGAAATACGGTGGCCCGTCCGATGGGTCCTCGCTGTCAGGTGGAGGAATAATTATTTTCCGCGTAACAAGGAGGCACTTCCTTGCTGCGGCCGTGGACCCAGCTGTCAGCCTCTCCACATACAATCCACGTCCGATGGAAGTCGTTCGTCGACCACGTTGACCACGCCACACCGAGAGCATCAGGGCGGTGGACGACGGTGAGGCCTAGGAGGGGGACGACGGGGAGCCGGGGAAGACGCGGCAGTGGAAGCCCGCGCGGAGAGGAGTACGAGGGTTCACTTGTTCGGCTGCAGTGTGAGGCTGCCGTCGCCGCAGGCCTGGCCAGCGATGGGAATAGTCGGGCGATGAGGCCTCAAGCAGCACATCCGCCACGGGAGGCGGGAGCATGCGGCACGACCGGGCGCTGCTTTGGGCGGCCGGAGCAAGAAGACCAGAGGTTGAAGAAGCACTCTGGCCGTTGGATGGACATCGTCGGTCATTAGAGCTAGAATCGTTTATATTGACTAAGTTGACAAAGCCCTCCGTCCCCGTCAACTTAGTAGACCCTTAAGTCAGCTTCCCACCAAGGTGGGTCCCACTAGCGGGGGTATTCATTTTTGTGCGTAATAAGGAGGCACTTCCGGTGGGCCCGAAATGACAATGGGGGAACGTTTTTTGCGAAATCGGTGGCCCGTCGGGTGGGTCCCAGCAATCGAGGGCAAATGTTTTTTCGCGAATATCTGGTGGCCCGTCCGGTGGGTCCCTGCTGTCGGTGGAGGAATAATTATTTTCGCGTAATAAGGAGGCACTTCCTTGCGGCTGCCGTGGACCCACTGTCGGCCTCTCCACGTCTGATATTCTTCCGATGGAATTGGTCGTTGACCACATTGACCACGCCACACGAGAGCACCACGGCGATGGACGACGGTGAGGCCTAGGAAGGGGCGACACGGAGCCGGGAAGACGCGACGATGGATGCCCACGCGAGAGGAGTACGAGGTTCACTGGTTCATGGCACGCCGCCACCGCAGAATAACAGGGGGTGTGGGTGAGTGGAGTGGAGGGATGGCCTGGCCAGCGGTGGGAGTAGTATGGGGGTGGTGACGCCTCCGTGGCAGCACAGCCGGCCACGGGAGGCAGGAGCAGGCGGCACGACCGGCGCTGCTTTGTGCGGCTGGAGCAAGAAGAGCAGAGGTTGAAGAAGCACTACGGCTGTTGGATGGACATCGTATGGTCAGTCGAGCTAGAATCATGCATATTAACTAAGTTGACAAAGCCCTTCGTCCCCATCAACTTAGTAGGCCCACTATACTGGGTCCCAGCTAGCAGGGGGAGTATTCTTTTTTTGGGCGTAATAAGGAGGCACTTCCTTGCGTGCGAAGATATAGCTTGTGGGTCTGAGCTGTCAGCGGCGGTAACATTTTTTTCGCGAAATACAGAGGCCCTTTCAGTGGGTCCCAGATGTCAGGTGGAGGAATCATTATTTTGCACGTAATAAGGAGGCATTTCCATGCGTGCGGCCGTGGATCCAGCTATCAGCCTCTCCACGTACAGTCCACTTCAGATGCATGTCAGTCATTGACCACGTTGACTACGCCACGCCGAGAGCACCAGGGCGGTGGACGACAGCTAGGCCTAGGAAGGGAACGACACAGAGGCAGGGAAGACTCGGCAGTTGTTTCCCACGTGGAGGGGAGTACGACTGTACGAGGGTTTACTGGTTCGTCTGCCGTCGCAGGAGAATAACAGTAGGTGTGGGACTATGGGTGAGTAGAGGGATGGCTAGGCCAGCGATGGGAGTACGGTGGGGCTGTGATGCTGCAAGGCAAAGACACCCGCCATGGGAGGAGGGAGCAAGCGGTCCCTTGGCGCTTGTTTGAGCGGTCAAGCGGGAAGAGCAGAGATTGAAGAAGACGACGGTCGTTGGATGGACATCCAACAAAGATATCTGAGCCATCTGTGGAAAGCCTCAAATCTGTGGAAAACAGCATACAACCCATCTGCCATTATTTCAAATAGTTTATAGCCCATTTGATAATTCTTACGGGTTTTTTTGGAGCCCATATTGTTTTTCTTAGCATTACAGCCCATATTGTGGCCACGGTTAAAAAATTATACGAAATTTTGCATATGTCGGTGCGGTCTGAACTGTTTTAGTCCCGAAATTTTGCGTCACATTCAGACTGATTTTAAAAATAAATGTATATCAATATAAAATCCAATAAATTGTCCACGCATAAAAATCAATGGAATTTAAAATCTCGAAATGAAAAAAAAAGATATTTGAAACTAATTGCCGGTTTGATGTGTTTTAAAAATGTACAGCCCATTTCTCATTACTGATAGGCCATTTTCTCGGCCAGCCGAATGAAGCTCTCCTCGTCTTGAAAGATTTGCAGCCCAACAGGCCTACTAAAGCGACTTACTTGACAAATCACAAAAAAACTGGGCTAGCCATTTTCAGAAAGAAAAAAAACTACTGGGCTGGTCTTTGGTAAACATAAAAGAAAAGGTTGTCTAGACAGGCCAGAGTGTCCCTTACAGCCCAGATTGACACCACCGCCTGTCTCAAAAATAAATTAGATAAATGCCACTCCAATTATGGCAATTCATAAAAATGCCACTCAATTTCCAAACTTTGAAAAATGCCACTGCAATTTTTGCAAACTTTGAAAAACGCCACTGCATTTTGCAAACTATGAAAAACGCCACTCCAGACTTCGAAAAATGCCACTAGAAATGGCATGAAATGGCATTTTTCAAAGTTTGGAAATTGAAGTGGCATTTCTCGGAGGCATTTATCAAATTAACCCAAAACAAAAATAACTAGGCGAGCTGCTGGGTCCCTGGTGTCAGCCGCTCGTTGTGCAATTCTCTCGTTTATTGACTACGTTGACAATGGCATGGGACCCAGATGTCAGAAATCCACTAGGAGGAGCCATTTTTTATTGGCTTGAAATAAGGAGGCACTTGCTTGCATACTGCCATGACCTTGGCGGGTCCCTGCTGTCATCCTCGACACGTACAATCATCTCCTGATTGTGTACGCGTGAACTTGCTAGGCCCACAAGTCAGCCTCTAAACCCGTGGAGGACAAATACAACCCATTTAAAAAAATAACACCCCATTCCATACGTTCAAACGGAAATTTCAACACTCAGAGCAAAGTAACAGGTCTGATCCACATATAGAGTACTGAACTTCCACGTTGACAACCATCATAGCCAAGTTAACTTTCTACTCCCACTAGACAAGTACTAACTTACTCTTAGCTAACTAGATGATGCCGGCCGCCATCTGTGGTACACTTGTGTGCAACATTTATGGCTAAGTTATTCATCTAAGCACGGAAAATAGATCATCACATTTCACTGTATATTCATGCTTATCTCTTACGGGTCTTGTTCAGGAGTTCACGCTGTTCCATAGTTCAGCTAAGATACTTGTTCTTTAGGTAACGTTGTTCCATAGTTATCATCCATCAGGCAATGCTATCCCACAGGCTGGTGATTATAGTATTATACCAATTCTAGTATTACCTATGTTGTTCTTTAATACTTTTGTGTGCCATCTAGTTAATCTCGAGTACAAACGATACATATTCGTAGCTTTCATCATGTTCTCCCTTTAGTTTATGAGACCTATTGCTGCTAGTTAACCCAGTCCTACTATTTATGTCGCTCCTACAGTGCACGCATTTACATAAATCTAACTACCAGTTGTCTTCCATGCATGTCGATATAATTGCACACACCGATATATCCACAAGAACCTCACGAGCAATGTAAAGGCCAATAAACTTGATGTCAATGATACCCAATATGATGGAACATGTAAAGGCAGTTCTTGAAGACTTGCGGAAAGATGATGAATCCTCTTCACCCCACAAGGTCCTTGCTCTAACTTGGCACGTGATATGGGTACAACATGCATATAATGTCCTGGAGTGTATCTACTCATTGCAATGCCATGTGCTTAGCATGCTGATCATGCATGTAAATATTTCATGCCTTCTTGTTTTTCAAGACCTATTCCATTCATGATAACATGTTTCCAAATTCAAGTACTTTCATTCTACTCTAACGCAATGCCATCTCGCTTAATTTGGAAATCATGCTTCAATATCTTATGCATTGTTATTCATCAAGATGTACTTCATCATCTACCATACCATGTTTTTTACATTGAAGTGTTGTTCTAGTGCTCTGTTGCAATGCCATCTTATTTTCCCAATCATACATGTGTATGTTGCCTTAGTTATTTCATGCGTATTCCGCTAGCATATAGTTTTACATTCAACTAGTGTTTTTGTCTGTGTTGTCTGTCAGTATCCCTAGCTCTTACACCATACTCCCTCCGTCCGGATTACATGTTGCGAAATGGATAAAAAGGATGTATCTAGAACTGAAATATGCCTATACCCATCCATTTTTTTCCTGGATGGAGGAATACATGTCAATATGTCATGCCTTTATATTCTTGAAGACCTATTCCATCTCTCTCTGTCAGCATGTTTTATAATTAAAGCACCATTCTTCTATACAAGGCATGCAAGGGAAGACGACTATGTTAGAATATGAAGGGTTACAAACAAGGCCTTTGCAAAAGATCCAAACGCCAGGAGATAATAAACCAACTCTAGTTTTTATAGATACTACTCCAGCACAGAGAAACCCAACTCCTCACGATAATAAGCGATTCCAAAGGCCAAAGAATTAGTCCGCTCCAGTCCAGCAAAAATATGTCAACTCAATTCTAAGAAGCGTGTGCGTATCTTTGCATCATGAAATTTTATAGCATGCTGATCATATTTTCTACATGTTTCTTACCCATCTCTCTTTTAGAAAATAAGCTTAACAGATAGAAGAATTTCTGCAATGGTATCGTTTATGAGGAAAGATTAATTCTTGCAGGAATTCTGTGTGCTCCAATGTAGATGTAAGTACATGTTGTATATCACTATATTTTTACATCAGCATGTATTTTGTTAATCGGCGTGAATCCAACCTTTATCTGATCTAAATTTAGTTGTAGCAGAATGTATGATTAAAGGCCACAATGTTGATTTTTGTAAGGAAAACTGCCTGGTAGTTTTGCATCCTGAGCTGCATGAGTGTACTATCTCATATCAGTGGGTTTGAATACTTTGGTTCTGCAGTGGGTTTTTTATTTTTTTTACTGTGTTGTCCTGTCGTATCCCTAGCTCTTACATCATACTCCCTCCGTCCGGATTAAATGTCGCGGAAATGGATAAAACTGGATGTATCTAGAACTAAAATAAGCCTAGACCCGTCCATTTATTTCTGGATGGAGGGAATACATGTCAATATGTCATGCCTTTGTATTCTTCAGTACCTATTCCATCTCTGCTGTAGCATGTTTTATAACTGAATCACCATTCTTCTATATAAGGCATGCAAGGGGAAGACGGCTATGTTAGAATTTGAAGGGTTACAAACCAGGTCTTTGCAAAAGATCCAAACGCCAGGAGATAATAAACCAACTCCATTTTTCATAGATACTTGCTCCAACACGGAGAAACCCAACTCCCATCGATAATAAGCGATTCCAGGCCAAAGAACTAGTCCGCTCTAGTCCAGCAAAAGAATGTCAACTCCATTCTAAGAAGCGTGTGCGTATCCTTGCATCATGAAATTTTATACCATTCTGATCATATTTTCTACATGTTTCTTACCCATCTCTCTTTTAGAAAATAAGGTTAAACGATAGAAGACTTCCTCCATTGGGATCGTATTCGAGGAAAATATCTTGCGGGAATTCTCTATGCTCCAATGCTGATGTAAGTACCTGTTGTATATCACTATATTTTTACATCAACATGTATTTTGTTAATCGGCGTGAATCTAACCTTTATCTGATCTAAAATTAGTTGTAGCAAAATGTTAAAGGCGCCAATGTTGATTTTTGTAAGGAAAACTTCCTGGTAGTTTTGCATACTGAGCTGCATGAATGTACTATCTCATATCACGCATATTGCTGAATTGTAGTGGTTCTCTGGTTTCCCATTCATTCATTGTGTCAATGTTGCTTTCGTACTACCTTACCTGGCTGATGATAGCTGTGCCATATTGTGTTAATTTGGTGTAGGCTAGTTGCCCAAACGTTCATTGTGTCAATGTTGCTTTCCTATTATCTGTCTTGGCCAATGATAGCAATGCTAGTGTGTTAATTTTGTGCAGGCTGCTGAAGATAAGAAGACAAACTCTGAAAAAAGCAAGGCAACCCCATTGTTTCTTTCCAGTAAATCTAGGCCAGGTAATATGGAAATAACTCATGATTAATCTATTTGGTTCCTGTCCTAATTTATGTTATGATATAGTGGTGAGACACTCTCCACTATCAATAATACAAGCTCGCCAAAACCGCCATCCTAATCTGTTCAAGATCCTCTCGCCTCGAATGCAATGGAATAAATGTATGTTTGTGAACCAATTAATGGCTGAAGCAATGATGGAAATGGTGGATGAATCGGAGGTGCAGAGTCGTGCGACAAACAATCGATCAATGTTTTCGAGAGACAATGTAGCAAAGCGAAAGAACTTGCCCACATGCTTATGGGCGCCATCATCTTGAGGTTGCAGATTGTGACGTTGTAGATGGTTAGGTTCTACTCATTTATTTGCACCGCATCAATCTTTGATTGCCCAGTGGATGTAATTTCCTGTAATATATGCTGGATGTGCAACGTTATTCCCTGTATGCCATACCTTTGCTTGATCAGTTTTGGTCCTGTGCATAATTGCTCGTCATAATGGGCTCAAATTATCTAATTTGGCCAAAAGACATGTACGAACTTTAGTGGGCCCATTAAGTTAATGGGTCGTTACTAGGCCGAAAGTTAATGGTCGGCCCTCTTACCTCCCGGGTCGTTAACAAGCCGACATCAAAGCGGGCAACAGGTGGCCCCAATTTATTTCACGGGCCGTTAATAGACCGTTACTAGGTTTGGGCTACATATGGCCCAAATATACTGTAGGCCTTTAGCAGGCCGAAGAGACAATGGCTTGTATTTGGACCATGAAGACCATGGGCGCTAAGAGGCCGAAAGTCAGGTCGTATTGTAAATGGCCCAACTGTGTTTTGGGCCTTTAGCAGGCCGAAAGAGAAACCGGGCTGGTATTGGACCATGAAGGGCATGGGCCGTTGAAAGGCCAAAACTAAGGTCCGACTACAAATGGACCAAATCATTTATGGTCCGTTAACAGGCCGAAAAGCACACAGGGCCGAGAATTGGCCCAACACTTAAATGGGTCCCTAAAAGGCCAAAATTCAGGTCCGACTACAAATGGCCCAACTGATTTATGGGCCGTCAACAGGCTGAAAGTGACACCGGGCCAGAAATTGGCCCAACACTTAAATGGGCCGCTAAAAGGCCGAAACTCAGGTCCGACAACAAATGGCCCATCAGATTTATGGTCCGTCAACAGGCTGAAAGACACACCAGGCCGGAAATTAGCCCAACATTTAAATGGGTCGCTAAAAGGCCGAAAGATGTACATCCTGGAAATTGGCCAATCCATTAAATGGGCCATTAATAGGCCGAAATCTCATCGGGCCGATATTGAGCCCAAATATATAGCGGGCTGTTAACGGGCTCGAACTAACGATGGGCTACAATGGTGTCAAATCTTTAACGAGCCGTTGACGGGCTGAATTGGCACATCTCGTATGGGCCGTGGGCTTAAATGGACCTGACACAAGTAGACCTTATATGGGCTGGCCTGCTAATTTTTACTGGGCCAGCCTTTTCACAGGAATGGGCCTCTGTTGGGCCGTGCCACGTGTCGACGTATCATAGGCGCCTTCTGTCCAATGAGTGGATGACATCTGTCCCAACGATGAGCCGACACGTGTTTCCTCTAGCCAATGATGATTTTACACATGGAAAATCCCCATTGGTCGGGGCTGTTAACGGGTTATCGGATCCAAAACCCGACCCGATAGCTTAACGGCATTCCGTTACGGTGGATGCCACGTGTCGGTCACCCTTGACGAAAGCACTTCTGTGACGCGCGATTTATCGTCATGGAAGTGGACACTTCCGTGATGATAATTTTGGTAATGTCATGGAACACTTGTACGACAACACAGGTATGACTAACTTGATTCTATCATAAAATCGTCATGGATGTACATGCATGACAAAAAACGCGACCTACTGTGACAAACACGTATCATCACGGAAGTGTATTTTTTTGTAGTGCATGTGGGGGCAGATTTTCTCCTCCATCGCATCTCACCGCTACAGGAAAGGGATAGGCCTGTGTGGCTGTATGGCGATGTTGTGGATAGGATGAGGCTGCTTCCAGGATTGGCCAACAACTTATCAGTTTATGGCCATGCTTGGTTGTGTGACCAACTGTTTGGTCGCTTCGAGTTGTTCAAGCTCCCGGCAATCGTCATTCCCCTAAACATCAACTCTGCCCGGGATCAGATAATGAAGTGGATGCCGGACTGCAACACTGAGAGAGTATCAAGCACTTGGAAGCTCTCTTCCCTCGATGAACAGCTCAAGTGGTCGAGCGCTCAGGTGGAGAAGGCCACCAGGACCGAAGATGGAATGTATAAACGCACCTCCGCTGCGGAGGTGGCGTATATTTTGAAGAGAGTCACGGAGGACAAGGCTGCCTGCCTTGCGGAGATGGAGAAGGATGCAAAGGCTGGGAAGGGCAAAGGGGAAGCTGGGGATGGAGGTTCTTCCCATGGCGGCAGTAAGGCGCAGGCCGCGGAAGGATCTGCCAGGGAAGAGCCTGCCCGGGCTGACTTTGCCGGGCTGGACGCCCTGGCCACGGCAACGACAGATCCCTGGGAGGGAGAGGAGGAGGAGAGGGAGGAGGACACGGTAGCGGCCCCTTAAGATGAGTGACTTGCGGCAGGACCGCAAGCCCCCGCACCGGACCCAGACCAGCGCACCCACAGGCGTGCCGCAGCCCGAGGAGCGGCGACCTCCAACCCGGCGCCATCCACCAAGAGGGTGAAGAAGACCTCGACCAAGTCTACTAAGGCCGAGGTGGCATGTCGCCAATCCCCTCGCCTTGCTTAGGCCAAGACTCCTTTCGCCAAACGGCCGGCGGCCACGAAGGCGGAGTCCATCCCCTGCACTGGCTCAAGCTCATCGCAGAGCTCGCCTTCCTCGGAGCTCTTGATGTCACGGCAGGCACCGAAGCTGCCGGGGAGCTCCACCCTTACATCTCTAAATAGAGGACAGGTGTCTCCTCCTCCCACGGAGTTCTATCTAAACTCCATGCTCATCGCGGAGGAGTAAGGAGGATTTCTCTTTGTGGCAGATATCTTCCTAAGCAGATTTGAATGCTTTTGCTGACTAACCCCTCGTTTTTGTTGTTGCCCGCAGGGAAGTGGAGGAGGAAACGGAGACTCTCGTCCACCGCTCCAGGAAGAGGCTCCGACGACTCGGGTCACTGGAGGGCGTAGAGGGCTCGGCTCCGGCAGGAAAGGACGCAGAAGACCCCATGGCGAGCCTCCAGCCCAGCCCCGGCCTGGGAGCGGAGACTTGGCCTCGCCCGCCGGAGACGATGGAGACAGCCTCTCCGCCCCTCCATGTGGTGGGGGAGGCGAGACGACGCAGGGCGATCCCCTCCTCGAAGGACGCGCTTCCCCTGCAGCTCAAGTCGAAGAGACCGTCGTGGAATCTTCTGCGACTGAGACTGCACGAAAGGCTGCCGAGTCTACCCCGGCAGAGGACGCGGCTCATGACCCGACAACAGCCGTTGCCGGGGAAACAGAGACCCCTGTCCGGTAGACTTCCCCAGGTATCTTGCTTAATCCTTCCTTTCTTTCATACTCTGGTAGCTTCCACTGGTCTTTTCATTCGCTCAAGATTTTCGTTTCTTCATTGTTTCTTGGCCCTTCCACATGCAGCCCCCCAAACCGAAGAACTAGATTTGCTAAAGGTGGTGGCTGACATAGGGAGGTCTGTCGTGGACGAAGCTGCAAAGCTCGCAGCTGCTAAGGGTCAGGATCTTGCCGCTGGGGATGTTCTGGGCTCCTTGGCGGAGATGGAGCGTCCTTCGGAGGACGCCCCGGTAGGGGCAGTGCCGTCGAGATGAAAATCCCACTCAGACTATGGGCCCACTTCCCATCGCCAGGACCGTTGCTGAGATTCCGCTACCCCCGTCGAGTGCGCTGGAAATGGTGCTGTCGCCACCCGGAGCTGGAGCCCCTGGCCTGTCGCTCACCACGGATGTAGAGCTTGTTGAAGAACTCCAACGCCTCATGGCTCTGCTTTACCAGGGAGCCGGAGAGGCCGATGACTCAGCTGCCGTTGACATGGAACTGTCTTTCATGGAGTCCATGGCGGCAGCATGAAGGAAATGCAGGCCCTGCACCATCAGAAGTGGCAGGAGCTCAAGGAACGGCGCGAATCCGCTGCCAAGGTGGATCAGAAGCTGAAGGACAAGTGCCTGGAGCTGCGCGAGTGGAACGACAAGTAGTTCAAGGCGCTCATGAGGCAGCAAGAGACCCTTCAGATGATGAGGGAGGATGTCATAGCTCGGGAGGGGTGCCTGGCGGATCACAAGGCATCTCTGGATGCCAGGGAGCGAGAGATCTCCCTTCGGGAGAAGAATCTTGAAGCTACCCTCCGTGCCAAAGATGAAAGCTTGGGGGCTTTGGTGCGGCAACGCACCAAGGAATTGGAAGATAAGCATGGAGCTGCCCTAGACACCCTTGCCACTGACCATGCTGCCCAGCGGAAGAAGCTTGTTGAAGACTTGGATGACACGTCTTCCGCCAGGGCCAAGCTTGACCGGCAGGTGGCCAAACTGGATGAAGACCTTGTCGAACGCACCAAAGAGGTGGAGGCACTCAAGGAGGAGGCGTGGCAAGTAGAGCTCCGCTTGGCTGATGTGCAGTCACAGATTTCCTCCAAGACCCAGAGCCTCGAGACTGCCAACGGCAACATCACGGACATGAAGGCGAGGATCGGCTCGCTGGAGTAGTCGGCGAAGTCCCTTGAATCCCGGCAGCAGTTGTTGTCCAAGGATTTGGAAACCGCCAAGCTTCTCCGGCAAGATGCAGAGGACAGGCTGAAGAATCAGGTCGACATGAGCAACCTCTGGATCAAGAGCCTGATTGACATTGAAGAACGCCTTGGTGCCCAAGCTGCGGTGATGGGTATGGACGGCCCTGTCTTATCAGCCAGCAAGCAGGAGGTCCTGAGCATCAAACTGGGGCTCTTCTTCAATGAGCTTATTGAGAAGCTAAAAGTGCACGAAGAGGGGAGGGCCGAGCGCTTCACGACCGAGTCTCAGATGCTCGCCCATAATGCCCTCTTCATGGTCTTGAGCAATATCGCTTGTCGCCACCCAGAGCTCGATGTTGACGATGGATTCAAGAAGCCGCCAATGGGCGCTGACGTCGGAGCCGCCGAGAAGAAAGCCGCTCCTCGTGCCGACAGGGTTCTTCGCGTCTAAGCTGTTCCACCCGGCCATAGGACCAAGTATCGGGCTGCTGCCATTCCCACGGGTCCCTGTAATGAAACATGATACATATTTTGGGTTTACTCGTTTTATCTCTAGTGTTTGTGCGAAACCGATGCTTCTAGCTGAATCTTTAGATGCGTTTTATACCTTTGAACCCTATACGCTCGTGTTCATATGATCAATTCCTATGTATGCTCTGGACGCCTGCCGATATCATATTGTCGCGATTGTCGTAAGGGTCCGGACCTAAACAGTCATCTTGGCGTGGATGCGTCTCGACAGGTTTTTCCTAGGTAGCTCTCAATGCAGCCTCTCGACCTGTGAGCATAGCTCTAGATAGGAGGATGGTGCGATCAAGGAAACTAGCCAAGGTTCCATCGCATGAGGGCTTTCACGATACAAACACTCACTAGAGTTAAGGGATAAACGACTGCAAGAATCTGAAATGCATCAACAAGAAGTGACAACGTGAACTTAACTTTTGTTTTAAGCTCTTTCTCCTCTATCGGGCCACACGCGTTCGACGCATCCGCGACGCCTGGAGGAATAGGAGGCAATCAGGTGGTTTCTTCACTCCCGGCAAGGATCGACATGCATTTCTTGTAGCTGGCGGGCATCGGGTCACATTGTCGGGCTTCTCTAGTCCTCTTCCCTTTTTCTCCCTTCCCCTCGATTTAGTGCAGCGATTGCCATTGCACGGGCCGTGCCAACACATGCAGCCTTGCCGAAGTATGCTTCCAGGGGCATCAATCAACGGACACAGGCAGCGCGGTAATCGTCGATATCGATGATGCCGAGGCTAAAGCAGTTCGACTGCTGACGAGGGGGGGGGGGGGGTGGGAAGGAGGGAGCTTGCGCCCACACATCTTGTGCCCCTCTCTCCAGATGGCGCCCGAATGGCGGGAACGCCATATGGGCCTCCGAGATAAATCTATCGCCATCAACGGCGGTCTTGGACGTAACCGTTGCTATGGCGATGCTCGGAGAGTGATAAAATGGCACGTGTGTGGCCCCCCGCTTCGCTTCTGCGTCTTCGCGGGCGCCACAGTTGATAGCACCGTCGAAGATGAAGATGGTGAGGAATCTGACGCGCTGCGCATGCTTTCAGGTTCGCGCAAGCGGGCCCCCCTACCTGGCGCACCAAAGATGTCGTGGGATATCCGCGACCACCTATGGGACCAGGAGGCCCCTTGATGGTTCGGCAGGGGGACGTTGCGTTGCACAAAGAGCAGACCAATGCACGGCAGCACGACAGAGAGCACACAAGAAATTTACCCAGGTTCGGGCCGCCGCGAGGCGTAAAACCCTACTATTGCTTTGGTGGATTGATGGTGGAATGGAGGTGGTGAAGCGTAGTACACTTGCCCGGCAGGGGTTGTTGCAGGGCAGCAGCGACTACGCGCGTATGGGGGTGTGGGTTCATCAACTTTCCAACCCTTCCTACGGGTGCCATGGGCCTCCTTTTGTAGATCAAGGGGTCACCACAATGGTAAAGTAGTCATTATCCACTGATATGATAGCAAACAGTGCTATCATACCTAACTCTGTAGGTAGACAGGGCGCATTAAATGCACCGGTTAGTGTCACATTGCTGGTTGCCTAGCAAGGCTTGCCGGGCTATCTTGCCAGCTCCACGCCTGTTTCCTTGACACGTCGCAGGACAGGTGTCATCTGTGGGTTTCTTCTGTAGGAAATGGCTGCCATGTGGCGAATGGCTGCCACTTAATCACCTTGCGGCTTGACACCGCACTGATTGATGACGTGGGTCGTGCTTGAGTGGTTGGTGAGGCGGTTTTGCCTCCGCGAGCCTCGGCAGGCCTTGCCGGGACGCCTTGGTTGCCTACTTCTAGTGGTGGCCCTGCCCCTTGCCGGGCTCGCCTGCTCAGCAAGGGAAGCCCTTCTCTTGTCGATATCTTGCTCCTTTGGCTTGATCTTGGTTTCTCTGGGCTGCGTGCTGGTTCTTTGAATCCCTTGATCCTTTGAATCCTGACTTGGGCTAGTTTTGTCCATGCACGAGTCAGGGGAAAATGCATACCCCTGTATATTTTCAACGACAAAGAGGAAGGGACACTGATGGTAGTGTTACTATCTACAAAGCTCGACTTGTCGCAAAAGGTTTTCGACAAGTTCAAGGTGTTGACTGATACGTCTCCAATGTATCTATAATTCTTGATTGTTCCATGCTGTTATATTATCAATCTTGGATGTTTAATAATCATTTTATAGTCATTTCATATCATTTTTTGGCACTAACCTATTGACATAGTGCCAAGTGCCAGTTGTTGTTTTCTACATGTTTTTTACATCGCACGAAATCAATGACAGACGGAGTCCAAATGCAACGAAACTTCGCGGAGATTTTTTTGGACCAGAAGGAACGTAATGGGCCACAGGCTGCGCTGGGGGTGCCCGAGGGGGCACGACCCACCAAAGCGCCAAGAGGCCCAGCGCGCCTCGTGGGTTGTGCCCACCTCGGTGCCCCCGACCGCCTCTTTGCTCTATAAATAGCCCAATATTCCGAAACCCTAGGGAGTCGACGAAATATTCATCCAGCCGCCCTTGAGTCCGAACCACCAGATCCAATCTAGACACCATCTTGGATGGGGTTCACCACCTCCATTAGTGCCTCTCCGATGATGCGTGAGTAGTTCTTTGTAGACCTTCGGGTCCATAGTTAGTAGCTAGATGGCTTCATCTCTCTCTCTCTCTCTGAATTCTCAATACAATGGTCTCTTGGAGATCCATATGATGTAACTCTTTTGTAGTGTGTTTGTTGGGATCGATGAACTTTGAGTTTATGATCAGATCTATCTTTTATATCCATGAAAGTATTTTAGTTTCTTTGATCTCTTTTATGCATGATATCTTATAGCCACATATTTCTTCTCCGATATTAGGGTATTATTTGGCCAACTTGATCTATTTATCTTGCAATGGGAAGAGGTGCTTTGTAGTGGGTTCGATCTTACGGTGCTTGATCCCAGTGACAGAAAAGGAAACGACACATATGTACTGTTGCTTCTAAGGATAAAACGATGGGGTCTATCTTTGAATAGATAGATCTTGTCTACATAATGTCATCGTTCTTATTGCATTACTCCATTTTTCCATGAACTTAATACACTTGATGCATGCTGGATAGCGATCGATGTGTGGAGTAATAGTAGTAGATGCAGGCATGAGTCGGTCTACTAATCTTGGACGTGATGCCTATATAATAATCATTGCCTGGATATCATAATGAGTATTTGAAGTTCTATCAATTTCCCAACAGTAACTTGTTCACCCACCATTTGCTATTTTTCTCGAGAGAAGCCACTAGTGAATCTACGCCCCCCTGGTCTCTTTCTCATATATTTGCCTTTGCGATCTACTTTTTCCTTGCATTTATTTTCAGATCTACTAAACCAAAAATACAAAAATACTTTGCTGCACTTTATTTTAATTCTGATCTATTTATTCAATCTATTACAACTTTCTCCCGTCCATGCACCGTTTCTGGCGCTGTTACCCGAAAGGGATTGACAACCCCTTTAACACGTCGGGTTGCGAGTGGTTGTTATTTGTGTGCAGGGGATGTTTACGTTGTGTTGCTTGGTTCTCCTGCTGGTTTGATAACCTTGGTTTCTTATTTGAGGGAAATACCTACCACCGTTGTGCTGCATCATCCCTTCCTCTTTGGGGAAATACCGACGTAGCTTCAAGCGACATCAAAAGGAATTTCTGGCGCTGTTGTCGGGGAGGATCTTCAACATATACCAGGTTCCTAATCACAAATCTCATCTCCTTGCAATTTAAATTATTTGCTATTTTCCTGTCATTTTCCTCTCCCCCGAGTTCACAAAAATTGCCTTTTTATTCGCCTCCCTTTTTCGTTTGCCGTTTTCTTGCCGAATCTATTTTTGTGTGTGTTCTTGTTTTCATAGTCATTATGCCTCAAAGAAAATATTATGATGTTCCTTACCCAAATATTTTTCTTGAAATTGTGAAGAGTACTAAAGAATATTTGACTACACAATTTGAGCATAATAAGTATTTTACTGAAGAAATTAAGGAGCACTTCGTTGTGCTAGATGCTATTACAAAAAAAATCTTGATGATATTAGTAGAGAAGTTCGCAATCTCTAATCTAAGTATGCTTTTGCCGAAAGTTTGCTAGAAAAATATTCGATGCACAAGCTACCTTAGTAAATCAAATGGCCGCTAAACCAATCTCGTTAGTGGGCAAAGTGATGAAGATCTTAAAATGATTGGTGTTTCTTCTATTGATCCCTTGTTTAGTAAAGTTAAGACTGATGAAAAAGGGACTGGAGAAGAGTCAACTTTAGGTAGAAGGCGTCCCAATATTTCGGAGGGTGAAAATCTTGTTGAGAAAATTGATAAAAGCGGGTTTGAAGAGGTCAAAACTTTAACTAGTGATGTGCCCACTCCTTTGGATTACAAAGACGTTAATTATGATAGTTGCTCTTTGATTGATTTTATTTCTTTGTTGCAATCCATGATAAAATCACCCCATGCTTATGAACAAAATAAAGCCTTTACTAAACATATTTTTGATGCTATGATGAAAGCTTTTGAAGAAAAATTGGAATTGGAAGTTTCAACTCCTAGAAAATTTCATGATGAATGGGAACCTACTATCAAAGTTAAGACTAAAAATTATGAATGTTTGCTTTGTGTGACTTGGGTGCTAGTGTTTCTACCATTCCGAAATCTTTACATGATGTGCTTGGTTTTACCGATCTTGAAGAATATTCTTTAAATTTTCACTTGGCGGATTCTACTATTAAAAGGCCTTTGGGAAAAATTAATGATGTTCTCATTCTTGCAAATAGGAAATATGTTCCCATAGATTTTATAGTTCTTGATACTGATTGCAATCCGTCTTGTCCAATTATTCTTGGTAGACTGTTTTTACGCACTATCGGTGTCGTGATTGATATGAAAGAAGGCAATATTAAGTTCCAATTTACTTTGAGGAAGGGTATGGTATGGAACACTTTCCTAGAACAAAAATTAGGCCACCATATGAATCAATCATGAGGGCATCTTCTGGATCTCGAACCAAAGTCGACAAAACATAGATCCTTGCTTTATGCCTAGCTAAGGGCGTAAAACTATAGCGCTTGTTGGGAGGCAACCCAATGAATAAAATTTATTTTTGCTTTTTATTTCTGTTCTTGAGTGTTTACACAATTATGCTACTTTTATGATTTTGTTTTTTTGTTTTAATTAGTGTTTGTGCCAAGTAGAACCAATAGGATCTTCTTGGGTGATAGTTGTTTGATCTTGCTGAAAAAAGACAGAAACTTTGCGCTCACGAAAACAATTCTAAATTTTTATCACAAAGAGCTTTTACCCTGATTCTTTTTGCAGAAGATTAATATACAAATTACCCAGGACGTCCTAGGTTTTCAGAATTTTTGGAGTTCCAGAAGTTTTCGAAATAGTCAGATTGCTACAGACTGTTCTGTTTTGATAGATTCTGTTTTCTTTGCGTTGTGTGCTTATTTTGATGGCTCTATGGTTTTCTTTGATGAGTTTTTGCCATAGAAAAGTTGGAATACAGTATATATAATGCAAAAACAAAATATGAATTTGTTTGGTATAGTACTTATAGTAGTGATTTTCTTTCTTTTAATAACGGATCTCACGAAGGTTTTGTTGAGATTTGTGTGATTGAAGTTTTCAAGTTTTGGGTTATCTTACGATGGATGAAGGAATAAAGGATAGAAGAGCCTAAGCTTGGGTATGCCCCGACATCCCAAGCTATTATCCAAAAATGAGCAACCAACAAAGCTTGGGGATGCCCCAGAGTGGCATCCCCTCTTTCTTCTAACAACCATCGGTATTTTACTCGAAACTATATTTTTATTCGTCACATAATATGTGTTTTGCTTGGAGCGTCTTGTATGATATGAGTCTTTGCTTGTTTTATTTTGTGCTTGAAGTCTTGATCCCTTGCTGGACACACCTATTTGGCAGAGCCAAAATCATGTCATGACTTGTTAGAATTGCTCTCTATGCTTCACTTAAAATTTTATGAGCTATGGACTTGCTCTATTGCTTCACTTATATCTTTTTTAGCACGGTGTGCTTAATTATTTTTGAAGAAATGCTCTCTTGCTTCACTTAGATTTAATTGAGAGTTAGTAAAATTTTGAAGAAATTCTCTCTTGCTTCACTTAAATTATTTTGAGAGAAAGAAAAATTATGCTCATGATCTTCACTTATATTTGTTTGAGCTTATGAAAAGCAACACATGAAAATTAGTCCCAAAGTGATAGATATCCAAGAAGGATATAATAAAAACTTTCATGAAGATCATTGGACAAAATAAACTTGATTCTTAGTAATAGTTTTGAGATATGATGATGTGATATGTGAGTTATGTTGATGAGTAATTATGCTTTAGTAAGAATATTGGTGTTAAGGCTTGTGATTCCCTATGCAAGTACGAAAGTCAATAGTTATGCGATGAAATTATATCCTACTTGTGGTGCATTATTCGGTGTTAATTATGCTTAATGCTTTCTTATGAGATTATTCGTTTCTTGGTTGGTCGCTTCTCAATATTTTGCTAGCCTTCATTTTGCACCAAGTATGATCTCTACTTGTGCATCCAAAATCATTTAAACCAGTTTTGCCACATGAGTCCACTATATCTACCTATATGTGGTATTCTTTTGCCGTTCTAAGCAAATTTGCATGTGCCATCTCTAATTTTCAAAATAAACTTCTCTTTTGTGTGTTTGTTTCGCTCGCGGAGTGGCGAGGGGTGGCTAATATTTTCCATGGTGGATGTGTTATTCTCACGATGAGTGTTTATTCACTTGTCATTGCACGAGAGTAAGGCAAAGGTTTTAGGGATACCTAGTCCCGAAATGAAAAAATGAATTTACTTTATGTTGTCAAATAATAAATTCCTTGGAAAGTGTTGGTATGGAAGGAAACCGTGGATACGGCTAGCCATGGAAAGTGAAAGAATGGTGGAAAAAGGAATAAACTTTATTTTCTGTTTGCGAACCGCCTATGATATATCTAGCATGGAAAGTGTTGGGAACTCTAAGTCGTTTTCGTTGGTGGGATGGATACACCTCCCAAAATGCTTTTATCTCTAAGTTTTTCGCTTTGAGCTCTGGCACCTCTACAAATCCCTACTTCCCTCTGCGATGGGCCTTTCTTTTACTTTATGCAATTTTTATTTGAGTCTCTATCTTCTCTTACAAAGGCACCAATTAGGAGGCAATATGATTGTACTTAAGTATTGTGTGTAGCTAATATGCGAGTGTGTTTCATGAATGGATCAATGGTTGAACATGATGGGCTAGGGATAACTTATTTTAGCGTTGATATTTTGAAAGACATGGTTGCTTATTGATATGCTTGAGTATTTAAATTATCATGTCAAAACTAGACTGTTGCTTTGAATCACATAGAAGTCCAAATGTCCATGCTATAAAGAAAAGAATATGATATGACATGTTAGGCAGCATTCCACATCAAAAATTCTGTTTTTATCACTTACCTACTCGAGGACGAGTAGGAGTTAAGCTTGGGGATGCTGATACGTCTCCAATGTATCTATAATTTTTGATTGTTCCATGTTGTTATATTATCAATCTTGGATGTTTTATAATAATTTTATAGTCATTTTATATCTTTTTTTTGTACTAACACTACTGCAGGATGCTGCTAACGCGACACTATGATCAGAGACCCTTCGAGAAACTGTGTGCGATGCAGTAATCACAAACGGTGGTGTATGAAAACCGTCAAAAAAGGTGCAAAACGTTTGCGATGGAGGATGCATCAAACACGGTTCAGATTTTAGTTGCGTGTGTGATTCAGGCCACACGGTTAACCCGTTCGAACTATTTGTGAGGAGGTAGAACAAAATAAATGGGCAGCCATATCAATGTGTGTATGATATACGACATACAGTTTGCTCCGATGAACCGTTTGCTATTAGGGAGTGCAACATAAACGGTTAGCCACATCAAGGTGTGTGTGATATAGGGCATACGATTCACTCGGACGAACTGTTTTCGATTAGCGAACGCAACAGAAATGGTTCAACTTAACAAGATGTGTGTGATACGTGGCAAACAGCCGACTCGGATGAACTGTTTGCGATGAGAATTTACAACACATACAGTTAATATAGTTAGTTCGTGTGCAATTCTGTGTGTACAAAAAACTTTGACAAATGCAAACTATTTACTTGCGGTGGCTAGGAATATCGCACACGATGCGTCTGCGAGTACTCGTGTGCGATGATTAGTAAGTTACACATGCATTTCCTTATGTTAACACTTGTGTGATAAATAACACGTGGCACCGACTACGATATTCGGGTTGTGTGTGTGCTCCACTTAGTCTTCCCGCGCTCCAGCGAATGCTTCCTGCGCTCCAGCAAATGCTTCCCGCGCTCCACATGGGTGAACTGTAAAATCCACGCCTATTCCCTCACCGGTTTCCCGCCACCAGCTAAAGTCTTGCTGCATATAACCCAGGCAGCAACGCACCGCCGCGACACTCTGGGAAGATCTAGTTCTCACCCATCTACCATTAGTTATTCCAAGCATGCCAGGCAATGACCAAAGCTTCGACGTTGATGCCTACCTGCGTTACATCTTCGGCGAGGAGAACGAGTCGGAGCAGGTCGGGGAGCAAGAGCTTCATCGGCCGGTGTAGGCACCATGGCCCATCGGCAGCGATATCAGTGTCACGGTCCTTGGGAGCACAATCGACATATTGCAGAGGAGGTGTGATGAGCAGTTTGCCATCCACCGTGCAAAAGAACCAGAGCTGCTCGGCGGCATGATCGACGACCCACCCGAAGAACCGCCATCACCAGTGCTCATCGAGAGCCTGATGCCCCGCAAGGAATGGGCCAGGACCTCTGTGATTCAGTCAAGACAAAGCAGCCTGCGGCTTCATCATTACCTGCGGCGGCCGTATCAACCTCGATCCCGATGATGTGGTGGCCAGGCTCGAGCGCATCCTTGGCGGAGGTGACGTCCCCGAAGAAGTAGAACATTGCCAACATGATATCTTGAGGATGCATGTGATCGACGGAATTTGCTACCAGGCCAGAGACATGAAAATGGAGCGGTTCTGCGGAGTTGTCATGTGCGCGATTGCACGTTGTCAAGCTCTTCTCGAAGAGGCCCAGCAACCCCAAGAGCCTCCCATCAGCACCAGCAGCTCCGTAGGCGGAGGCGGGTCGGGAAACTCGGAGTGAACGGCCGCAAGGTTGCTATGCTAATCATGGAGTCCGAGAAGACCATCGTCAGAAGGCCGCCAGCTCAGCCTTTTAGCTTATATTTTATTATAATTGTATGCATATGTAGGTCGTGAGTGTTCTGGGCCTTGCTGCATTTGGCATTTTAAATTATCCTGAATATGTAAGAAAATTATTAAGAATTATTAAAAGTTGCCATTGTAACTTTGCCTCAACGGCGAGCAGAGCGCACGTAGGGACGCCAGAGCAGAGCGCGCCGTGGCCGCCTCAACGGCGAGCAACGACATGGTCAACCTTCTGCCATCAATAAATTTTGACTTTGTTTCTCGTCACATTGCCGATTACAACGCAATAAGTAATTGCAAATCTGTTCACACCTCTCAAACTAATATGTGTTCACACTTAGCAACGGGCTATAAAAAATATCCACTCGAAAATTACTTCACAGTTCCTCTCCTCATCACCCACAAAACTGGTTTTCTCTGTCAAGTCGTTCCGCCATGACCGGTAGGAGGAGTTTAGGGTGGACATATAACCAAGCAGCAAAGACCAAGGCCACGGAAGCACTAGAGAGGTCCCGCCGCGAAGCCGCAGCAGAGATGTCCGCGCGCGCCGTGGAACCCTCGAACGAGCTCTCACGGGCACGTGAGGGCTCTCACAAGCGCATTCGCGGCGTTGGCCATCGTGACGAGCCGGCGTTCCTGAAGTCCTTCGCTGGCGACGACGACATTCTCACTGGCGTCACTACGCAGCAGGAGCTAGTCAACGGCTTGATGAAGCTGCTCAAGATCAGCGATGCCTCGGTTGACAAGGCGACTGGCCTCATCGAGCAACTCATGGATGACAATGCGAAGCTCCTCAAGTTGGTCGCCGAGAAGGAGGAGGAGGCCGCCGGATGGAAGATGCTGCATGAGTAGAGCAGTGCCTCGGTGATGACACTGAAAGCGGTCGTCGAGGAACTGATGGGTGGCTTGAGGAAGCTCCGGATTGAGTGCGAGCAGGAGGTGGAGGAATCCGTGTCTGCTTTCAAGCAAAGTCGTGAGGAATTGAAGAAGGAGTTGGAGGATTTTGCCGCCCGGTGATCCATCGACGAGTAGAGACAGTAGCGACCCAGATCGTTGTCTGCAATTTCCTTCTTCTCTTGCCCCTTGTCTTCCGGGCTTTGCCGCATGTGGCATTTTAAATTATCCGGAATATGTAAGACAATTATTATGTGTGCCATTGTAAATTTGTCATCGTATTATCCGTTGCCCTATGTGGCAATTTAAATTAGGGCGGAATACTAGTTGAAAACACGAACAAAGCAAATCTGCCATGGGATCACAAGCAAACACCCTTCGTCCAGGTGCTTTAATTAACCCATTAATGGAGAAGTTGTGAGCGAGGCGTGCGGCGGCTGGTGCATGGAGGTCAAAGAGCTCGCTTCCCGGTGAGCATGGGCGGCCTTGCTGCTCGCACGTGTCCCGTCGAGCCTGCGAGGTGGACAGGATGCACGCATCCCGTCGAGCCTGCGCGGCGGACTGCTCCCACGCGTCCCGTCCAAGCTGCACGACGGACTTCTAGCGCTCGTCCTGTCTAATCAAACAGTTGCACGCACGCCACCGAGTATGGTTAAATTTCGACACGGTAAATATAATACAACCATTTGCGATATTAGCGTGTCAGCTTTTTTTTCAAAAAGGACTTCATTGGCTACTAATGTGTGCGCCTCTTCTCAAACTGGACGATTTTTCTTACCACGGCATATATGTGCCATGCCATGAAACCATGCCAAGTTTCATGTTTTTGGGTGAATTTTTTATTTACTAGGATTTAAAAACCGAGATTCTCATTGTTTCAGGACGACGACAAGTTTGTAATTCATTCTCATTCCTTAAACGAGACCTAAACATGCACCCAATGACACATGTATGATTTCCCACCCATTTTGCTTCACTGGAGCATGTGGTTGTAGTTCAAATTTGAATTATGGACTACATTAAATGCATAGAAAACTTAGTAATTAGTAATATATATACAATGGCCAAACGAACCCTGAACAGTTTCAAATTTCAGACGACACTCCTGTTATTCTATGTTGCCTGTAGAAAACAAAGTTCAAGGTGAGAAGAGGCATCGATTATCGTTTCGCCCACAAGAGGGGCATGTTTCCCTACTGGAACCACGAGGGTTGCGAGAGGCTCCAATTTGTAAAATGCTTGTAATATAGCTTCGCCCAAATTGGACAATTATATATACCATGTAGTGACACCATACCAAGTTTCATGATTTCCTGGTGAGTTTTGGATTTACAGACATTTAAAAACCGAGATTCGCAATGTTTGTGGCCAGGCCAGGAGGGCGAGACGATTGAATTCGTTCCCATTCGTTCCATGGGACCAAAACATGCACCCCAAGGAAACATGTACATTTTTTCTAGCCATTTTGGTGCACTGGAGCATGTATTTGTAGTTCGGATTTGAATGACGGACATTGAATGCCTAGAAAACTCAATTAATGAATAAAAAAGGTCAAACGAACCCTGAATAATTTCAAAGTTCAGCCCGAATCTCCAGTTGTTCCGTGTCGCGTGTAGAAGATACGAGGCTAGAAGAGGGAGTGATTAGGTTTGGCCCAAAAGGGGACACGTTTCCCTATTGAAGCCACGAGGGTTCTTGCGACAGGCTCCTGTTTGTAAGAGGTTTTTAATAAAGCTTGGCCCAAATTGGCAATGTTTTAACCATGACATATATGTGCCATGACATGACACCTTTCCACCTTTGATGACTTTCTGGTGAGTTTAGGATTTATGGGGACTTAAAAACCGAGATTTGAAATGTTTGAGGAAGACCCAGGACACCGGTACGGTTGTAATTCGTTCCCATTCTTGGCATGAGACCTAAACATGCACCCAAGGACACATGTATAATTTTTCTAGCCATTTTGGTGAACTGCAGCATGTATTTGTAGTTCAGATTTGAATTATGGACATTAAATGCCTAGGAAACTCAATTAGTGTATAAAAAGGCCAAACGAACCCTGAATAAGTTTAAATTTCAGCACGAAGATATCCTTTGGTTCCATGTTGCCCGTGGAAGAAAATACAAGGCGAAAAGAGGCAGTGATTACGTTTGGCCCACAAGGGGAACACGTTTCCCTATTAGAACCATGAGGCTTCTTTGAGAGAAGCTCCAGATTTTGTAAGAGGTTTGTAATAAAGCTTGGCCCAAATTGGACAATGTTTTTACCACGACATATATGTGCCATGACGTGACACCATACCACCTTTCATGACTTTCTGGTGAGTTTAGGATTTATGGGGACTTAAAAACCAAGATTCAAAATGTTTAAGTGCGAGCCATGACACCAGTATGGTTGTAATTCATTCCCATTCCTGGCATGGGACCTAAACATGCACCCAAGGACACATGTATAATTTTTCTAGCCATTTTGGTGAACTGGAGCATGTATTTGTAGTTCAGATTTGAATTGTGGACATTAAATGCCTAGGAAACTCAATTAGTGTATAAAAAGGGCAAATGAGCCCTGAATAAGTTTAAATTTCAGCACGGATATCATGTCGTTCCATGTTGCCCATAGAAGAAAATACAAGGTGAAAAGAGCCAGTGATTATGTTTCGCCCATAAGGGGGGAACATTTCCCTATTGGAACCACGAGGCTTCTTTGAGAGAAGCTCCGGTTTGTAAGAGACTTGTCATAAAACTTGCGCCACAATGGACGAAAAAAATTCCTCGACATATAAGTGCGATGCCGTGACACCATCACAGGTTTCACGATTTTCAGCTAAGTTTTGGATTTACGGGGATTTAAAAACCAAGATTCTTCTCACGAAATGTTTTCAAATAGCACACGGTTCACTCACGAAAGCCGATATTCAAGGAAAACTTCGTGGAAACCATATTCTAAAGTTTCATAAAAATCCGAAAAAAATGTGGGATGTTAAGAAGGTGATGTTTTATTGCGAAACAAAACTACAAGTTGAAAAACATTACGAGATGTGAGCTATGAAAAAGACAAATTCCGCCCTGAATAATGACATTACTATTCAACACTGATTTTGTCCTTTTCATAGCTCACATCTCTTAATGTGTTTCAACTTGAAATTTTGTGTGCCAATAAAACATCATCGTCTTAACATCCCGCATTTTTTGAAATATTTTTAAACTTCAAACCATCTTTTTCTCATGGTTTTCACCGGTTTCCACCGAATGTTGGTTTCCGTATGATATCCCCCACCCCCCGCTGCGCACGCGATCTGATTCGTGCGTTCTGACTTGCCAGAACCCAAACCCCGCGGATCGTACGTGTGCACCGTTGGATGCTCCCAGATCGAACGGCAACCCTGAGCCCTTTCGACAGCACATGCAGTACATCGGTAAGCACTGTGCGCATGCATCGTGTAGCTCACGCTTCCTTCTCTACTAGGTTTTCACTCCAAACGGGCTACCGTTTCTCGCCACTCCTCTCATCGGTTTCCCGCCTCTTCTCCCAGATATGCATGATGTAGATGTTCGTTTAATTCTTATAGTTCATCTCATCCAAAATCAATTAGCTTTGTAAAAAAACTATTTTAAGATTCATGGAATTGTGCATTGTAAAGGTAAAAACAAATAGTGACAATTCATTTAGAAAAAAAGGTTTGAGCAATTAAGATATGGAATATTCTAGAGAACAAAGGAGAAGTGCTTGTGTTTAGAGGTTTGTGCATTATGCTTAAGTTCAACCATGGAGTCTTCTAGATTGTACATGTGGCAGAATCTGGTGGAATGTAGATGATATCCAACGGCCAGTAGTGCTCGGATTTGCCATCTCTGTACCGTCGGATTGGCTTCATCCAACGAGCTACTGTCATAGTTATCCGCACACTATATATGTGTATAGATGTATAGATGTATAGATGTAGAGATGTATAGATATATATAGATGTGTCCCATGCTAGACAAAATAAAGTTTGAGCGCATGCGTGGGACGACCCCCCCCCCCTCGGTGCCGCCTCGAAGTTGGGAAACTGACATCATAGGTATTGAACCAGGCTTGGAGTTGGGTACGGTGTTCGGTTTGTAATGTACTTGGCGTGGCCCATCAAAGTTGTGCATTTGGGATTTAAACACATCATACACCATCGTACCCATACATATTTTCGGGCCGCATGCAGTGTATACGGGGTCTTCTGATCGACCATGTCTCCCTTGTGCGGTTTTTTGTGACGGCACGGATATATGTGAGCTCCCCGAGTGTATATATATATATATATATCATCCCTTTGACCGATAATGAGGGGTATGTGTTTGCCATGAATGGATTCCTCCTAGTTCATGTTAGGGCCGATCACCGTCAAATGTCGGTCAACCAAAACTCGAGCTCATGCGTTGTCAGGATTCCCTCCCAGATGCTCGGATTGCTGGGTTCGACCTACATCAAACCCTGTGTATGTATCTCATCCTTAACTACCTTTCCTTCATGGTTGTTGTCTGTATCGAGAGGTAGGCACCAAATCTAAATTGTACATTATTCTATATTGAAAACACACAACACCCCTTGCCAACATACATCATTTTGGGCTGCATGCAAGAGGTGCTGGTTTTGTGGTCCCTCTCGTGCGATGTTTATGATGGTTCAATCAATTGGCCCAAGCGGTTTATTGACAACAACAACTGTCATTTGACCAAACAAAAGATTCATTGGTCAGTCTTATGTATGTCATGTCGACATGCATGTATGACCAAAGTATCGTTCATTACGTGCATCCGCCGCGCTGACACGAAGTGGGAGGTGGTGGGCCAAGCATCCTAGCTAGGTACGACATTATGTCATTATATATATCCTAGCTAGGTGGTTGTTAGGGTGCTTTCGGGTTTGCGAGGCAGGTTCCACCAAAGTTATGCATTGTGTATTTAAAGTTTTAAACATCCCCAATATTCGTACATATATTTGGCCACTTCCAGGTGGTTCTTGACTTCTGGCCGCTCTCATCGATCTTGAATGACACGCCCAACCGTGGGCCCACGGGGTCAAATTGTGCATTGGAATTTTGAACATCACATACCACCCTTTTCACTCATATATATTTGGGCCACATGCTGGCGTGGCTGTCTTTTGACCCTCCCTGACGTTATATTTTGCTGCAAAGACTCTGATGATCCTCAACGGACACGGGGTATAATATCTAAACCGTGTGCGACACAAGTGCGATGTGAATCACCACGACCGCGCAAAGCACGAGCAAATTAAGGTGGTGGTACTGGCTCAACCGTGTGCGATGCAAGTGCGATAAAATCACCATGACCGCGCAAGCACGAGCAAAGGGTGGAGGTACTGGCTTAACCGTGTGCGATGCAAGTGCACTGTAAAACCACCACCTGTGGAAGCTAAAGGAGGGTAAGTTTATTTGGAAATTAGGACGAACCGTGTGCGATAGACCAACTAGCTAGAAATATAAAAAACAAACTACCTGCCTTGTGCGTTGCAAAAATCAGCGGATCCGCATCACTTTTCCTTATTATCATACACGTATATTGTTATTGGACCGTGTGCGATGTTGGGCACTCCTGCCCCGCATCAATTCCTTTACCCAAATTTTAGTAGCCGCCGTACTTCAACCATCACCCACACTCCTCCAGCACCGACCTTATAGTAAAATTTTAGCAGCCGAGGCATTTGAACCGTCACCCTCCCTCGTCCACCACCATCTCCACCTACCATTACTAAAATTTTCAGTAGCTGTGGCGTATCCTCAAACACCACCCCCCTCCACAGTCCCCCACCCGCCCCCTCCCCCTTCAAACCCTAGCTTGCGGCCGCCGCTGGCGTCGCCGCCAACCCTGCCGGTGTACCCGTTCCTCCTAGCTTAGATAATAAAGTTCAGGTTATCCAGCGATTCCCATACCGTTACCCCACTCCTCTAAGTTTTTAGATGAGGCCTGCGGTGTCCCTCCCCGCCAGATCCACACCTCCTGCTCCAGAATGTCGCAGCCTAAGCTTGACCACGTATCCCAGGGAGCCCGACGAGCGTTCGGCCAAGAAGAGGTTTATCATGGCCTCTCCGGTGGACGTTGGCGAGGTGGCCACCGTTCGCCCCGACCTGTCGATCCCGGAGCAACACGTCACTGCGGAAGCCGGCGAAGACGTTGACTACGTTGCCATGCCAAAGGCTTCATGTCAGCGGGCTAGCGTATTATTGTATCTCGGGAAAGCTGGCTATGACATCAAGCTCGTCCACACCGATGGCTTCACATGGGCCATGTCACAGGTTAAGTGGTCCATCCCCAACCCCTCTGGTTCAACTGTCGTTGATCTCTTCGACGGCCCTGCCGCTGATCTCCTCCACCAAGCGGTCAAGGATTTGCGAGCTTTATACGCCATCGAGCCCATTTTGTCACTTCTGAAGGACACGTTCTACGGCGGTGGCTTGGGATCCTCAATTGCCAAGTCAGATCTCATCGACCACGACCATGAGGAGGGCACCCACGAAGGTTCTTCCAAGGTGAAACAGCCCATCTGTGACATCAGAGAGGGCACCATGGGTCTGTGCTCTTCCAACTGGAAGGATCCCGTCCATGAAATGTGAGGCAACATTCTATTAGCAAATATTACCTTTTCTAGCTTGGCAACCCGTACCCTTTGTTGTAGTAGCATTTTCCGTGCGGTGCTTTAACTGTGAAGTGTTTAATTATTTTAGTTATGCAAAAATGTATTGTTCAATAGGTCTATGTGATATTTAAGTATGAATTGTCCACTTTAGTTTCACGAATGGCTATATTTGGTTGTTTATAGTGAGTAGATGCCTTGTTTATCTTTATCTGCTTGTTAGGTTGGTTGCAGTGAGCATTTATCCAGTTTTCAAGCATATGCCCTGTTTATCTGTATTTGCTTGTTAGGTTGGTTGCAGTGAGACTCTGTCCAATTTTCAATGGCTATATTTGGTTGTTATACTGGTCATTTATGCCTTGTTTATTTCAGTCATTCACAATGTGTGGTTCATTATGTGCAAGTCGGAACTGTGTCGCTCGACTACACCAGTACCAGTTTGAACGACTATATTTGGTTCCAGTTATTCCTGGTGTAGTTAACACATGCCCTTTTTTTAGTTTTACACATTTATCCAGTGTGATGTTTAAGCATTACCTACGTTCTATTCATTTTCAACAATACCAGTTCGAATTTCAATATCTGATGGCTGTTAAGCTTGCTGTCGGTAACATTGCCTTCCATTTTTATAAAACTAGAGAATTCTGTCAATCACTATCTTATCTGGAAGATTAACTTCCACTTGATTCAAGTGATTGTAGTACCCAGACATTCTGAGCACATGCTCACTGATTGAGCTATTCTCCTCCATCTTGTAGGCAAAGTACTTGTCAGAGGTGTCATACCTCTCGACATGGGCATTGATAACCCACAAGTGTAGGGGATCGCAACAGCTTTCGAGGGTATAGTATTCAACCCAAATTTATTGATTCGACAGAACTTAATATCTGCAGCAAAGTATTTAGTAGCAAAGTAGTATGATAGTAGTGGTAACGGTAATAAAAGGTAACAGAAGCAAAATCAATATTTTTGGTATTTTGTAATGATTGTAACAGTAGCAACGGGAAAGTAAATAAGCGTAAACCAATATATGGAAAAGCTCGTAGGCATTGGATCGGTGATGGATAATTATGCCGGATGCGGTTCATCATGTGACAGTCATAACATAGGGTGACATAGAACTAGCTCCAATTCATCAATGTAATGTAGGCATGTATTCCGAATATAGTCATACGTGCTTATGGAAAAGAACTTGTATGACATCTTTTGTCCTACCCTCCCGTGGCAGCGGGGTCCTAATGGAAACTAAGGGATATTAAGGCCTCCTTTTAATAGAGAACCGGAACAAAGCATTAGCACATAGTGAATACATGAACTCCTCAAACTATGGTCATCACCGAGAAGTATCCCAATTATTGTAACTTCGGGGTTGTCGGATCATAACACATAATAGGTGACTATAGACTTGCAAGATAGGATCAAGAACTCACATATATTCATGAAAACATAATATGTTCAGATCTGAAAACATGGCACTCAGGCCCTAGTGACAAGCATTAAGCATAGCAAAGTCATAGCAACATCAATCTCAGAACATAGTGGATACTAGGGAGCAAACCGTAACAAAACTAACTCGATTACATGATAAATCTCATCCAACCCATCACCGTCCAGCAAGCCTACAATGAAATTACTCACGCATGGCGGTGAGCATCATGAAATTGGTGATGGAGGATGGTTGATGATGACGACGGTGACGAATCCCCCTCTCCGGAGCCCCGAATGGACTCCAGATCAGCCCCCCCGAGAGGTTTTAGGGCTTGGCGGTGGCTCCGTACCATAAAACGCGATGATTTCTTCTCTCTGATTTTTTTCTCTCGGAAAGCCAATATATAGAGTTGAAGTTGGCGTCGGAAGGTCTCCAGGGGCCCACGAGGTAGGGGGGCGCGCCCAGGAGGCGGGGGGCGCCCCCACCCTCGTGGACAGGGTGTGGGCCCCCTGGCCTTCATCTTTGGCGAGGATTTTTTATTATTTTTTCTAAGATGTTCCGTGGAGTTTCAGGTCATTCCGAGAACTTTTGTTTTCTGCACAAAAAACAACATCATGGAAATTCTGCTGAAAACAGCGTCAGTCCAGGTTAGTTCCATTCAAATCATACAAGCTAGAGTCCAAAACAAGGGCAAAAGTGTTTGGAAAAGTAGATACGACGGAGACTTATCAACTCCCCCAAGCTTAAACCCTTGCTTGTCCTCAAGCAATTTTGTTGACAAACTGAAAGAGAAAAATAAAAACTTTTACAAACTCTATTTGCTCTTGTTGTTGTAAATATGTCAAGCCAGCATTCAAAATTTCAGCAAAGATTATAACTAACCACATTTGCAATAATTCTCAGGTCTCATGTTTACTCATATCAATGGCATAATCAACTAGCGAGTCATAATAATAAATCTCCGACGACAACACTTTCTCAAAACAATCATAATATGATATACCAAGATGGTATCTCGTTAGCCCTTTCTGAGACCGCAAAACATAAATGTAGAGCACCTTTAAAGATCAAGGACTGACTAGATATTGTTTTGCGGTCTCATGTTTACTCATATCAATGGCATAATCAACTAGCGAGTCATAATAATAAATCTCGGACGACAACACTTTCTCAAAACAATCATAATATGATATAACAAGATGGTATCTCGCTAGCCCTTTCTGAGACCGCAAAACATAAATGCAGAGCACCTATAAAGATCAAGGACTGACTAGATATTGTAATTCATGGTAAAAGAGATCCAGTCATAGTCATACCCAATATAAATTAATAGTAATGAATGCAAATGACAGCTGCGCTCTCCAGCTAGTGATTTTAATAAGAGGGTGATGACTCAACATAAAAGTAAATAGATAGGCCCTTCACAGAGGGAAGCAGGGATTTGCAGAGGTGCCAGAGCTCGATTTTAAAATAGAGATGAATAATATTTTGAGCGGCATACTTTCATTGTCAACATAACAACTAAGAGATGGCGATATTTTCCATGCCACACACATTATAGGCGGTTCCCAAACAGAATGGTAAATTTTATACTCCCCCTCCACCAACAAGCATCAATACACGGCTTGCTCGAAACAATGAGTGCCTCCAACATACATCAGGTCCCAGGGGGAGTTTTGTTTGCAATTAATTTTGATTTAGTTTGCATAAAGCATGGGACTGGGCATCCCGGTGACCAGCCATGTTCTCGTGAGTGAGGAGCGGAGTCCACTCCTCTTGAGAATAACCCGCCTAACATGGAAGATAAGGACAGCCATAGTTGATACATGAGCTATTCGAGCATACAAAACAGAATGTTTATATGAAGGTTTAGAGTTTGGCACATACAAATTTACTTGGAACGGCAGGTAGATACCGCATATAGGAAGGTATAGTGGACTCATATGGAATAACTTTGGGGTTTAAGGGATTGGATGCACAAGCAGTATTCCCGCTTAGTACAAGTGAAGGCTAGCAAAAGACTGGGAAGCGACCAACTAGAGAGCGACAACAGTCATGTACATGCATTAAAATTAACAAACATTGGATACAAGCATAAGTAGGATATAATCCACCATGAACATAAATATCGTGAAGGCTATGTTGATTTGTTTCAACTACATGTGTGAACATGTGCCAAGTCAAGTCACTTAAATCATTCAAAGGAGGATACCACCCCATCATACCACATCACAACCATTTTAATAGCATGTTGGCATGCAAGGTAAACCATTATAACTCATAGCTAATCAAGCATGGCATAAGAAACTATGATCTCTAATTGTCATTGCAAACATGTTTATTCATAATAAGCTGAATCAAGAACGATGAACTCATCATATTTACAAAAACAAGAGAGGTCGAGTTCATACCAGCTTCGCTTACCCCAATCAATTCATCATATATCATCATAATTGCCTTTCACTTGCACGATCGAACAATGTGAATAATAATAAGAGTGCACGTGCATTGGACTAAGCTGGAATCTGCGAGCATTCAATAAGCAGGAGAAGAAAAGGCAATATGGGCTCTTGGTTAAATCAACAATAATGCATATAAGAGCCATTTCAACAATTTAATCGTGGTCTTCTCCTATCAACCCCCAAAGAAAAGAAAGGGAAAAGAAACTATTTACACGGGAAAGCTCCCAACAAGCAAAAGAAGAACAGGAAACATTTTTGGGTTTTCTTTTTAATTATTACTACTACAGCAGGAAAAGTAAACTACTACTTTTTTTTTTGTTTTCTTAAAGTTTATTAAACACACAAGAAGAAAGCAGGAAAAATAAAATAAACTAGCATGGATATTACAGTGAAAAAGTATGAGCACCGACATCTAGCAATGAGTGTGTGTGAACATAAATGTAATGTAGGCGGGAAATACGTACTCCCCCAAGCTTAGGCTTTTGGCCTAAGTTGGTTTATTGCCAGGGATAGCCTGGCTGATACCCGTAGGTGTAGCTGGGGTCGTACTGAGATGAAGAATAGTTGGGATCATACTGTGATGAAGAGGACCCTGACTGCCACTGGCTGGCAACCGCCTCCGGATCCCAAGAATAAACAGACTGGAGTGGAGGCTCGTATTGTGGTTCCGGCTCCGGGGCTGGTGCAGGATTCTGATAGGCTTGAACGGCCGCCCACGGAACGAGGTGAGGACCTGCAAACAAGTTAAACAAAGAAGGAGCAGGCAAAGTAATAGTCTCAGGGTGATGTTTATCAAAGTACAATTTATATTTAAGCTCCCCCTCCTTGCCCTTAACAAGAAAGTCATGCGCTAGCATACTCTTATAATCTAAATAAGCACTAGGAAACAATTTTTCTTCGTTCTCAAAGTGCCTAATAGGTATGTCAAAATGTGCAGCTAGGCGCGAAGCATAAATACCTCCAAAGATGGGGCCTTTAGTATGGTTCAAACTTAACCGTCTAGCAATAATTCCGCCCATACTAACAGTGTTGTTGCGGTATAAACCATGGAACAGAATAATAATATCAGGAACACTAAGGTTTCCACAGTTCCCGCGGCCAATCAAGCAACGACTAGCAAATAAGGCAAAGTAGCGTAAAACAGGAAAATGTATGCTAGTGATTCTTGCATCAGAAACCTTCCTGGTTTCTCCCACAGTGATAGTGTTAATAAATGATTCCACTCCATTACAGTGTGGTTCATCTAAGGTACCCTCAGAGGGTATTTTGCAAACCTCGCAAAATTCAGCTAATGGCGTCTTTTTAACAACGTCATATAAATGAAACTCTACTGAAGGAGGTGATTCCTTAGGAAAATTGTAGAAGTTTTGCACAAAAGTATTTGTGAGTAAGAGATACTGATGACGTTGGTCGTGGAGGAAGTCGGTGAGGCCAGAATTCTCAATTAATAAATAGAAATCCTCATAAATCCCGGCTCTCCTCAAGAAGTCATCGGAAGGCAATTCACACGGTCGGACCTCCGCGGTGCGAGGCAAATTATATTTGGGTTTCTGTGCTTCTTGGTTTTGTTTTTCCTTTGAGCTTCGGCTCGACGAGCCCCTCAAAAGTCTCTTCATTATTTTCTGAAATAATCTGAAATTTTTAGTAACTTCAAACAAAAGTGAACCAACTTCAATAAAATTGATAGCAACTACTCCTACAAGTGCCTAGAGCCTACATCATGCATTAGAACTACTTGGAACCATATAAATTCGACATGCAAGCTCAAGAGCATGGTCACCTATGCAGCACAAATTTGCAATGAATAAAGCACTAGAAAAAAAACTAATTTGACCAATGGAGGAGTCACATACCAAGGAACAATCTCCCCAAGCAGTTTTGTGAGAGGTGCTTTGAGCAAGGAGATCGAAAATCACAACAACGGGGGCTGGAACTCGTGTTTGAGCCAGATATTCGTATTTGTGGGAGGAAGAAGAAGCGGATGGGTGCAGGAATAAGTGGAGGAGGGCCACTGTGGGCCCACGAGGCAGGGGGTGCGCCCAGGGGGGTAGGGCGCGCCCTCCACCCCCGTGGCCAGGTGGCAGCTCCCCCCGCGGTGATTTTTGCACCATAAATCCTCAAATATTCCCGAAAAAATCATATTAAATTGGCATGGCATTCTGAGGACTTTTATTTTCAGGATATTTTTATATTGCATGATAAATCAGAAATGCAGACAAAAATACTATTTTTACTTTATTTCAACTAAATAACAGAAAGTATAAAGAGGGTACAGAAGTTTGTGCTTCTAGTTTCATCCGTCTCATGATCATCAAAAGGAATCCACTAACAAGGTTGATCAAGTCTTGTTAACGAACTCATTCCGAATAACATGGAACTGGAGAAATTTCGAATAACACTATGTTACCTCAACGGGGATATGCACATCCCCAATAATAAGAATATCATATTTCTTCTTAACAGTAGGAAGAGGAAATTCAAAACCTCCAAATATAATCGATGGAATTTTTCCAATAGAATTGATACTATAAACTTGAGGTTGTTTCCTCAGAAAGTGTACTGTATGCTCATTACCATTAACATGAAAAGTGACATTGCCTTTGGTGCAATCAATAACAGCACCTGCAGTATTCATAAAAGGTCTTCCAAGAATAATAGACATACTATCGTCCTCGGGAATATCAAGAATAACAAAGTCCGTTAAGATAGTAACATTTGCAACCGCAACAGGCACATCCTCACAAATACCGACAGGTATAGCAGTTGATTTATCAGCCATTTGCAAAGATATTTCAGTAGGTGTCAACTTATTCAAATCAAGTCTACGATATAAACAGAGAGGCATAACACTAACACCGGCTCCAAGATCACATAAAGCAGTTTTAACATAATTTCTTTTAATGCAGCATGGTATAGTGGGTACTCCTGGGTCTCCAAGTTTCTTTGGTATTCCACCCTTAAAAGTATAATTAGCAAGCATGGTGGAAATTTCAGCTTCCGGTATCTTTTTTTTATTAGTAATGATATCCTTCATATACTTAGCATAAGGATTTGTTTTGAGCACATCAGTTAATCGCATACATAAAAGATAGGTCTAATCATTTCAGCAAAGCGCTCAAAATTCTCATCATCCTTTTTCTTGGATGGTTTGGGAGGAAAAGGCATGGGTTTCTGAACCCATGGTTCTCTTTCTTTACCATGTTTCCTAGCAACAAAGTCTCTCTTATCATAACGTTGATTCTTTGATTGTGGGTTATCAAGATCAACAGCAGGTTCAACTTCTACATCATTATCATTACTAGGTTGAGCATCATCATTATTATTTTCGCTAGGTTCATGTTCATTACCAGATTGTGTTTCAGCATCAGACATAGGTATATCATTTGGATTCTCAGGTGGTTCAGCAATAGGTTCGCTAGAAGTTTGCAAAGTCCTATCATTTTTCTTTTTCTTCCTTTTAGAAGAACTAGGTATATCAGTATTATTTCTCTGAGAATCTTGCTCAATTCTATTAGGGTGGCCTTCAGGATACAAAGGTTCCTGAGTCATTCTACCAGTTCTAGTAGCCACTCTAACAGCATAATCATTTTTCTTACTATTCATTTCATTGAGCAAATCATTTTGAGCCTTAAGTACTTGTTCTACTTGAGTGGTAACCATAGAAGCATGTTTGCTAATGAGTTTAAGTTCACATTTAACATTAGCCATATAATCACCCAAGTGTTTAATCATATAGGTATTTTGTTTTAATTGTCTACCAAAATAAGCATTGAAGTCTTCTTGCTTAAACATAAAGTTATCAAACTCATCCAAGCACTGACTAGCAATTTTAGTAGGAGGGACTTCAGCTTTATCATATCTATAGAGAGAATTTACCTTTACTACCTGTGTCGGGTTATCGGGATCAGGAGGTTCTTCAATAGGTAATGGATCAAGATCATATGTTTCTTCAACAGGCGATAAATTAAGACCATGTATTTTTTCAATAGGAGGTAAATTCTTAACATCTTTAGCTTTAATACCTTTTTCTTTCATAGATTTCTTTGCCTCTTGCATATCTTCAGGCCTAAGGAATAGAACACCTCTCTTCTTCGGAGTTGGTTTAAGAGTAGGCTCAGTAATGGGAGCAGGAGCTGGCTCACGAGCTGTCTCAGGAGGTAGCTCAGGAGGTGCCCAATTATTTTCATTTGTCAACATATTATTCAATAAAATTTCAGCTTCATCCGGTGTTCTTTCCCTGAAAAGAGAACCAGCACAACTATCCAGGTAATCTCTGGAAGCATCGGTTAGTCCATTATAAAAGATATCGAGTATTTCATTTTTCTTAAGAGGGTGATCAGGCAAAGCATTAAGTAGCTTGAGAAGCCTCCCCCAAGCTTGTGGGAGACTCTCTTCTTCAATTTGCACAAAGTTGTATATTTCCTTTAAAGCAGCTTGTTTCTTATGAGCAGGGAAATATTTAGCAGAGAAGTAATAAATCATATACTTGGGACTACTCACACAACCAGGATCAAGAGAATTAAACCATATCTTAGCACCACCCTTTAATGAGAACAGAAAATTTTTAAGGATATAAAAGTTGCGAGATCTCTCATCATTAGTGAACAGGGTGGCTATATCATTTAATTTAGTAAGATGTGCCACAATAGTTTCAGATTCATAGCCATAAAAAGGATCAGATTCAACCAAGGCAATTATATCAGGATCAACAGAGAATTCATAATCCTTATCGGGAACACAGATAGGTGAAGTAGCAAAAGCAGGGTCAGGTTTCATTCTATCCCTAAGAGATTCTTTACTCCATTTAACTAATAGTCTCTTAAGTTCGTTTCTATCTTTGCAAGCAAAAATAGCTGCAGAAGATTCCACATCAAAAACATAACCCTCAGGAATAACAGGCATATCTTCATCATCAATTTCATCAACATTATCAGTTTCAACAATTTCTTTCTCTCTAGCCCTAGAAATTTGTTCATCAAGAAATTCACCAAGGGGCATAGTGGTATCAAGCATAGAAGTAGTTTCATCATAAGTATATGCATAGCAGTAGTGGCATCATCAAAAACATGCGACATATCAGAACAAATAGCAGAAGCAAGTTTAGGTGTCGCAAGCTTACTCTTAACAGAAGGTGAATCAAGTGCAGAGCTAGATGGCAGTTCCTTACCTCCCCTCGTAGTTGAGGGATAAAATTTTGTCTTAGCGTCTTCTAAATTCTTCATAGTGTCCAGCAGATATAAATCCCAAGTGACTCAAAGAATAGAGCTATGCTCCCCAGCAACGGCGCCAGAAATTGTTCTTGATAACCCACAAGTGTAGGGGATCGCAACAGCTTTCGAGGGTAGAGTATTCAACCCAAATTTATTAATTCAACACAAGGGGAGCCAAAGAATAGTATTTAGTATTAGCAACTGTGTTGTCAATTCAGCCACACCTGGATAACTTAATATCTGCAGCAAAGTATTTAGTAGCAAAGTAGTATGATAGTAGTGGTAACGGTAATAAAAGGTAACAGAAGCAAAAGTAATATTTTTGGTATTTTGTAATGATTGTAACAGTAGCAACGGGAAAGTAAATAAGCGTAAACCAATATATGGAAACGCTCGTAGGCATTGGATCGGTGATGGATAATTATGCCGGATGCGGTTCATCATGTGACAGTCATAACATAGGGTGACACAGAACTAGCTCCAATTCATCAATGTAATGTAGGCATGTATTCCGAATATAGTCATACGTGCTTATGGAAATGAACTTGTATGACATCTTTTGTCCTACCCTCCCGTGGCAGCGGGGTCCTAATGGAAACTAAGGGATATCAAGGCCACCTTTTAATAGAGAACTGGAACAAAGCATTAACACATAGTGAATACATGAACTCCTCAAACTATGGTCATCACCGAGAAGTATCCCGATTATTGTCACTTCGGGGTTGTCGGATCATAACACATAATAGGTGACAATAGACTTGCAAGATAGGATCAAGAACTCACATATATTCATGAAAACATAATAGGTTCAGATCTGAAATTATGGCACTCGGGCCCTAGTGACAAGCATTAAGCATAGCAAAGTCGTAGCAACATCAATCTCAGAACATAGTGGATACTAGGGATCAAACCCTAACAAAACTAACTCGATTACATGATAAATCTCATCCAACCCATCACCGTCCAGCAAGCCTACGATGGAATTACTCACGCACGGCGGTGAGCATCATGAAATTGGTGATGGAGGATGGTTGATGATGACGACGGCAACGAATCCCCCTCTCAGGAGCCCCGAACGGACTCTAGATCAGCCCTCCCGAGAGGTTTTAGGGCTTGGCGGCGGCTCCGTATCGTAAAACGCGATGATTTCTTCTCTCGGATTTTTTTCTCTCCAAAAGCCAATATATAGAGTTGAACTTGGCGTCGGAAGGTCTCCAGGGAGCCCACGAGGTAGGGGGGCGCGCTCGGGAGGGGGGGCGCCCCCCACCCTCGTGGACAGGGTGTGGGCCACCTGGACTTCATCTTTGGCGAGGATTTTTTATTATTTTTTCTAAGATGTTCCGTGGAGTTTCAGGTCAGTCCGAGAACTTTTGTTTTCTGCACAAAAAACGACATCATGGCAATTATGCTGAAAATAGCATCAGTCTGGGTTAGTTCCATTCAAATCATACAAGCTAGAGTCCAAAACAAGGGCAAAAGTTTTTGGAAAAGTAGATACGACGGAGACGTATCAGGCGTGAGTCTGAAATACCAATTTCAGCTCTTGGAACATCTCATATGCTCAGCGGCGTTCAAAACATTTTTGAAGTCCCGGTTCTAAGCTGTAAAGCATGGTGCACTAAACTATAAAGTAGTCATCATATCGAGCTTGCAAAATGTTCATAACGTCTGTATTTGCTCCTGCAACAGGTTTATCACTCATGTCGCTTGAAGCTACGTCGGTATTTCCGCAAAGAGGAAGGGATGATGCAGCACAGCGGCGGGAGGTATTTCCCTCAGATATGAAACCAAGGTTATCGAACTAGTAGGAGAACCAAGCAACACAACGTAAACAGCCCCTACACACAGATAACAAATCCTCGCAACCCAGCGTGTTAAAGGGGTTGTCAATCCCTTCCGGGTACGACGCCTCAAGATAGGCAAACGGACGTGAGATAAATTGTAGTAGATTGATAGATCGAACGCCAAACAAAATAAATAAGAATAAATTCTAGCAAGATATTTTTGTATTTTTAGTTTAATAGATCTGAGACCTGGGGGGGCGTAGGTTTCACTAGTGGCTTCTCTCGAAAAAAATAGCAAACAGTGGGTGAACAAATTACTGTTGGGCAATTGATAGAACTTCAAATAATCATGACGATATCCAGGCAATGATCATTACATAGGCATCACGTCCAAGATTAGTAGACTGACTCCTGCGTGCATCTACTACTATTACTCAACACATCGACCGCTATACAGCATGCATCTAGTGTATTAAGTTCATGGAGAAACAGAGTAATGCAATAAGAACGATGACATGATGTAGACAAGATCTATCTATGTAGAGATAGACCCCATCATTTTATCCTTAGTAGCAACGATATATACGTGTCGGTTCCCCTTTTGTCACTGGGATCAAGCATCGTAAGATCGAACCCACTACAAAGCACCTCTTCCCATTGCAAGATAAATAGATCAAGGTTGCCAAACAAAACCCAAATATCGGAGAAGAAATACGAGGCTATAAGAGATTATGCATATAAGAGATCAAAGAAACTCAAATAACTTTCATGGATATAAAAATATATAACTGATCATAAACTCAAAGTTCATCAGATCCCAACAAACACACCGCAAAAAGAGTTACATCATATGGATCTCCAAGAGATCATTGTATTGAGAATTCAGCGAGAGAGTGAAAGCCATCTAGCTACTAACTACGGCCCCGAAGGTCTACAAAGAAGTACTGACGCATCACCGGAGAAGCACCAATGGAGGTGGTGAACCCCATCCGAGATGGTTTCTAGATTGGATCTGGTGGTTCTGGACTCTGCGCGGCTGGATGAATATTTCATCGACTCCCCTAGGGTTTTGGTAATATTGGGGTATTTATAGAGCAAAGAGGCGGTCCCGGGGGCACCCAACGTGGGCACAACCCACTAGGGCATGCCTGAGCCTCCTGGTGCGCCTTAGTGGGTTGTGCTCTCCTTGGAGCACCCCCAGGCGCTGCAAAGTTTCGTTGCATTTGGACTCCGTATGATATTGATTTCCTGGGATGTAAAAAACATGCAGAAAACAACAACTGGCACTTGGCACTATGTCAATAGATTAGTACCAAAAAATGATATAAAATGACTATAAAATGAGTATAAAACATCCAAGATTGACAATATAACAGCATGGAACAATAAAAAATTTATAGATACGTTGGAGACGTATCAGCATCCCCAAGCTTAACTCCTACTCGTCCTCGAGTAGGTAAGTGATAAAAAAACAGAATTTTTGATGTGGAATGCTGCCTAAATTGTCATATCATATTCTTTTCTTTATAGCATGGACATTTGGACTTTTATGTGATTCAAAGACATAGTCTAGTTTTGACCTGATACTTTAAATACTCAAGCATATCAATAAGCAACCATTTCTTTCAAAATATCAACGCTAAAATAAGTTATCCCTGGCCCATCATGCTCAATCATTGATCCATTCATGAAACACACTCGCATATTAGCTACACCCAATACTCAAGTACGATCATATTGCCTCCTAGTTGGTGCTTTTGTAAGAGAAGATGGAGACTCAAATTCGAAATAAAAATTGCATAAAGTAAAAGAAAGGCCCTTCGTAGAGGGAAGTAGGGATTTGTAGAGGTACCAGAGCTCAAAGTGAAAAACTTAGAGATAAAAACATTTTGGGAGGTGTATCCTTCCCACCAACGAAAACGACTTAGAGTTCCCAAAACTTTCCATGCTAGATATATCATAGGAGGTTCCCAAACAGAAAATAAAGTTTATTCCTTTTTCACCATACTTTCAGTTTCCATGGCTAGCCGTATCCACGGGTGCCTTCCATACCAACACTTTCTAAGGAATTTATTATTAGACAACATAAAGTAATTCATTTTTCATTTCGGGACTAGGCATCCCTAATACCTTTGCCTTACTCTCGTGCAATGACAAGTGAATAAACACTCATCGTGATAATAACACATCTAGTATGGAGAATATTAACCACCCCTCACCGCTCCGCGCGCGAAACGAACACACAAAACAGAAGTTTATTTTGAAAATTAGAGATGGCACATGCAAATTTGCTTAGAACGACAAAAGAATACCGCATATAGGTAGATATAGTGGACTCATATGGCAAAACTGGTTTAAAGGATTTTGGATGCACAAGTAGAGATCATACTTAGTGCAAAATGAAGGCTAGCTAAAGATTGAGAAGCGACCAACAAAGAAACGGATAATCTCATAAGCGAGCATTAAGCATAATTAACACCGAATAATGCACCACAAGTAGGATATAATTCCATTGCATGACTATTGACTTCTGTGCTTGCATGGGGAATCACAAACCTTAACACCAATATTCTTACTAAAGCATAATTACTCATCAACATAAATCACATATCACATCATCATATCTCAAAACTATTACTAAGAATCAATTTTATTTTGTCCAATCATCTTCATGGAAGTTTTTATTATATCCTTCTTAGATATCTATCACTTTGGGACTAATTTTCATGTGTTGCGTTTCATAACCGCAAACAAATATAAGTGAAGATCATCATCATAATTTTTTTTCTTTCTCTAAAATTAATTTAAATGAAGCAAGAGAGAATTTCCTTATAATTTTACTAACTCTCAAATAAATCCAAGTGAAGCAAGATAGCATTTCTTCAAAAATACTAAGCACACCATGCTCTAAAAGATATAAGTGAAGCACTAGAGCAAGTCCATAGCTCATAAAAATTTAAGTGAAGCATAGAGAGCAATTCTAACAAGTCATGACATAATTTTGGCTCTCTCAAATAGGTGTATCCAGCAAGGGATCAAGACTTAAAACACAAAATAAAACAAGCAAAGACTCATATCATACAAGATGCTCCAAGCAAAACACATATTATGTGACGAATAAAAATATAGCTTCGAGTAAAATACCGATGGTCGTTAGAATAAAGAGGGGATGCCTCTCGGGGGCATCCCCAAGCTTAGTTGGTTGTGAAAGCACAAGTGCTCCCTAGGTGGTTTTGGTAATTAATGTCAACATATCTCTTGTTGGACTAACACTTTTATCTAGTATATTTCAGATAAGTTCAACAATGGAGTGGCGTGGACTAAAGGATGTGGGAACTCTTTCAAGATGCTAAGGACAAAGGATTGGCTCAAGCTTCAAGCTCAAGACTCTACATTTTACATTTTAGTCATCCAAGATCACATTGAGTCTATAGGAAAAGCCAATACTATCAAGGAGGGATGAGGTGTTGCTTAATGAGCCTCTTGCTTCATGTTCTTAGTGATATGCTCCAAAACCCTCAACTACTTTCCCACTTCCACACATATGACCTAAACCTAAAGTCAAACTCGGCCCCACCGATTCTTTCTATCCGGCGCCACCGAGTTCAGTTGACATAGCCACTGCCACAAACCCTAGGCAAATCGGTTTCACTGATAGGGATCTCGGTCTCACCAAGATGGGATTGTAATCTCTCTGTGTATGTCCACTACCAAAATCGGTCTCACCGAGTTTGTGCAATCGGTACTACCGAGATTACAATGCAAACTCTCTGGTTAACTTATTACCAAAATCGGTCCCACCGAGTTTGAGTAATCGGTCCTACCGAGTTTGCCTGACCAACTCTCTGGTTAGCTAATTACCAAAATCGGTCCCATCGAGTTTGTGTAATCGGTCTCACCGAGATTATGTTATGCCCTAACCCTAACCATATCGGTCCTACCGAGTTGCATATCGGTCCCACCGAAAACCCTAACAGTCACTAGGTTTACTAAATCGGTTCGACCGAGTTTCTTGATTCGGTCCCACCGAGTTTGGTAAATTGTGTGTAACTGTTAGATTTTGTGTGGAGGCTATATATACCCCTCCACCTCCTCTTCATTCGTGGAGAGAGCCATCAGAACAAACCTACACTTCCAACTTACCAGTTCTGAGTGAGAACCACCTACTCATGTGTTGAGGCCAAGATATTCCATTCCTACCATATGAATCTTGATCTCTAGCCTTTCCCAAGTTGCTTTCCACTCAAATCTTCTTTCCACCAAATCCAAATCCTGTGAGAGAGAGTTGAGTGTTGGGGAGACTATCATTTGAAGCACAAGAGCAAGGAGTTCATCATCAACACACCATTTGTTACTTCTTGGAGAGTGGTGTCTCCTAGATGGGCTAGGTGTCACTTGGGAGCCTCCGACAAGATTGTGGAGTTGAACCAAGGAGTTTGTAAGGGCAAGGAGATCGCCTACTTCGTGAAGATCTACCGCTAATGAGGCAAGTCCTTCATGGGCGACGGCCATGGTGGGATAGACAAGGTTGCTTCTTCGTGGACCCTTCGTGGGTGGAGCCCTCCGTGGACTCACAAGAACTGTTACCCTTCGTGGGTTGTAGTCTCCATCAACGGGGATGTACGATAGCACCACCTATCGGAACCACGACAAAAACATCCGTGTCTCCAATTGCGTTTGAATCCTCCAAAACCCTTCCATTTACATTATTGCAAGTTGCATGCTTTACTTTCCGCTGCTCATATACTCTTTGCATGCTTGCTTGTTATGTATTGTGAATGTTAAACTTGTGCCTAAACTCCACTTAAACCTAAAAAGTTGAAAAGTGCAACTTTGGTACTTAGTGTCTAATCACCCCCCCCCCCTATAGACACCTCTTCTCAAGATCCTACAGGTTGCTCATTTTTGGATAATAGATTGGGATGCCAGGGTATCCCCAAGCATAGGCTCTTCTACTCCTTATTCCTTCATCCATCATAAGATATCCCAAACCTTGAAAACTTCAATCACACAAAACTCAAGAAAACCTTCTTGAGATCCGTTAGTAAAAGAAAGAAAATCACTACTATAAGTACTGTACCAAACCAATTCATTTTTTTTGCATTATATCTACTGTACTCCAACTTTTCTATGGCAAAAACTCATCAAAGAAAACCATAGAGCCATCAAAATAAGCACACAACGCAAAGAAAACAGAATCTGTCAAAACAGAACAGTCTGTAGTAATCTGAAGATCAAGAAGATTCGCAGCGACAACTGAACGGAGTTCAAGAACGCGAATGTGGACACCTTTCTTGACGAAGAAGGGATTTCACACGAGTTCTCGGCTACGTACACACCTCAACAAAATGGAGTTGTTGAGAGGAATAACCGGACGCTCATCGAAATGGCGAGAACGATGCTTGATGAGTACAAGACGCCGAAGCACTTTTGGGCAGAAGCGGTTGAGACAACTTGTCATGCAACAAATCGCTTGTATCTTCACAAGCTACTCGGCAAGACGGCATCTGAGCTCCTCACCGGTAACAAACCCCAAGTTGGATACTTTCGAGTATTCGGCTCAAAGTGCTACATTCTTGATAAGCATCGTCGTTCAAAATTTGCTCCTAAGTCTCATGAAGGTTTCCTACTTGGTTATGGCTCAAAATCTCACACTTACCGTGTCTACAACAATTTCACCCGAATGGTTGAAGAGACGGTAGATGTGAAGTTTGATGAATCTAACAGCTCGCAAGTAGAGCAATTGCCAATTGATGTAGGAGACAAAGACCCTTCGGAAGCAATCCAAGACTTGTCTATTGGTAAGGTTCGTCCAACGGAGGTGAAGGACAAGGTGAACCAAGAGTTGATACGGAAGCATCCACAAGTGGAACACACCAAGATGAAGAAAACAAGGAAGAACATCACGAACGTCAATAACCTCCTTCTCCACCACGACAAGTGAACGACAACGCTAACAATGAAGAAGGCCAAGAAGAAGAACAAGATGAAGAAGATGTTCAACCAAAACCCAAGCAAAAGCTTTCACGAGTTCGAGCAAGAATTGCTAAATACCATCCCGTAGAGCAAATCTACAATGATATTCAAACCGGGAGATCACTCGCTCTAAAACTCGTTTAGCTAACTTTTGTGAAAACTATTCTTTCATCTCTAGCATTGAACCTATGAAGGTTGAAGAAGCATTGGAAGATCCAGATTGGATAAATGCTATGCATGAAGAGCTACACAACTTTGAGAGAAACCAAGTTTGGACATTGGTTGAGAAGCCCGACAACAACCACAACATCATCGGTACAAAATGGGTGTTTCGCAACAAGCAAGATGAAGATGGACAAGTAGTTCACAACAAAGCACGTCTGGTCGCCCAAGGCTACACAAGTCGAAGGTATGGACTATGGTGAGACTTATGCTCCCGTTGCTAGACTTGAGTCCATTCGCATCTTACTTGCCTATGCTAATCACCATGATATCACCTTGTACCAAATGGACATTAAAAGTGCTTTTCTAAATGGTGAAATAGAGGAGGAATTTTATGTTAAACAACCTCCCGGCTTTGTCAATCCTAAGAAACCAAATCATGTTTACAAACTTCACAAAGCCCTTTATGGCCTTAAACAAGCTCCCAGAGTATGGTATAAATGCTTGACCAAGTTCCTTATTGAAAAAGGATTTGAAATTGGGAAAATTTATTCCACACTTTTTACTAAAAGGGTTAATGGAGAACTATTCGTATGCCAAATTTATGTTGATGATATTATATTTGGTTCAACTAACCCTCATTTTAGTGAAAAGTTTGGAAAGCAAATGTCGGAGAAGTTTGAGATGTCAATGATGAGTGAACTCAAATTCTTTCTTGGGTTGCAAATCAAGCAAACTAAGGAAGGTACATTTGTTTCTCAAACGAAGTACACTAATGACTTATTCAAGAAGTTCAATATGCAAGAGTGCAAAGGTATGTCTACACCCATGCCTACTAGTGGACATCTTGATTTGACCAAAGATGGTAAACCAGTTGACCAAAAGGTTTATCGCTCTATGATTGGTTCATTGTTATACCTATGTGCTTCACGTCCCGATATTATGCTAAGTGTGTGCATGTGTGCAAGATATCAAGTTGCTCCTAAAGAATGTCATCTTAAGGCCATAAAAAGGATAGTGAGATACTTAATTCATACACCAAATTTTGGCATTTGGTATCCTAAGAGGGCCTCTTTCGATCTTGTTGGCTACTCCGACTCGGACTATGCCTAAGACAAGGTTGATAGAAAGTCCACTTCGGGTACTTGTCAATTTCTTGGTAGATCTCTTGTGTCTTGGTCCTCCAAGAAACAAAACTCGGTATCCTTATCTACCAAGCGGAGTACATTGTCCGCTGGTTCATGTTGTGCTCAATTACTTTGGATGACCCAAACTCTTAAAGATTATGGGATATATGTGAAACATGTTCCATTGCTTTGTGACAATGAAAGTGCTATCAAAATTGGTCATAATCCTGTACAACATTCTCGATCTAAGCATATTGAAGTTCGTCATCGTTTCATTCGAGATCATGTTGCTAAGGGTGACATTAATCTTAAGCATGTTCACACCGAAAAGAAATTAGCAGATATATTCACTAAACCCCTTGATGAGAAAGTGTTTTGCAGGTTGACAGGAGAATTGAACATCATTGATGCTTCAAACTTGGAGTAGAAACTCCATTGGATACATGCAAGACATGAGCTTATGACTAATCCATGATATCTCTCTTATGATGGAAATATTATATCCTGGATATATTTGCATTTGCATGTTATCTAACCCATGTAGGTACTTGGTTGAGACAATTTCCATGAGATTGTAATCTACTCACATCTTGAGCAATCTCTACATCACCAAGTCTCTACACTATGGTGGTTGAAGACAAGGAAGCACGGAATCATTCAAACATATCCTTTGACAAACTCTATGTTGAGCTTCATGATTATCATTTTTGGATACACAAGTGCTACTCCTTGCAAGAACTAACCCATGTAGGTAGATGGACTCAAATTCCAAGTGGTGCTCCCAACTCTTGATGAGCTACATAAACCTTGAGCAACCCACACAAGTTCAACTACATGGTCAACACCACCAACCAAGGTATGTTATTCCATCTTAGAGAAGCTTTACTCCGAGTCATGAGCTAAAGCAACTTGACAAGATGTGAATACATCAAGATGCTTAAACGAAAAATGGTAACCCCATTTTGAGCTTAAACGATGAGTATGACCTATGATCAAGTGATCTCACTTGAATCCTAAGTCAATATAGTCTAACATAGGTGACTCTGTCACCGACCATCTCTAGATGAAGTTCTCTCGTGTTCTTTTCTGAGTTTTTGCATTTGTCTCATGCATATTGGTTTCCCCTTTCAAAAAAAACTTCATCTAGATTTCTTTCTTTTCTTTTCTGTTGCTCTGCATTTCCTGAATCAAATTCTTTGCATATCATACAGTTAATTCCTTGCAAATCTTTGAGAGATCTTACTAGTCTAGTGAGCTGAGGTGACAAGTGTTTTCTCTGTGATGAACTAGGTTTCACCGATTTGTTGTTTTCGGTCCAACCGAATCCTTTCGGTACAACCGAAGCATACCACTCGGTGCCACCGATTTCACAACAAGAAAAAGAGTTTGCCACTTATTCTGTGTTTCTTATGATCCAGCTCCACTCAATGAATCTTGTCCTCTACAAGCATCACACATTTATCCAGTGCTTTGTGTTGTGACTCAAGGACCAAACCCATTCACAACAAATTCCAGAAAACCCTTCTTGGAAATTGATGTCAAAGGGGGAGACAGAGATCACATCAAAGCTTATCACTTCCAAAAGGGAGAGAGTATTACTTCCATAGGGGGAGAAAGAGATCTCCAAGGGGAGAGAATACTCAAGTAGAAAGTATTTCTCAAGGATCCCAAATGCTTGATGTTCAAGAGGAGAGATGCCACATGTCTTTTTGGGGGGAAAGACATGTTCATATGTGCTTAGTTGCATTTGCTCTGTTCTTTATATCTTTCAGCCCTGATTTTCTGTTCCCTATCTTCTCCCAGTATCCCATGCTAGATTCAGGGGGAGCAAGACATCTAAGGGAAAGGAATCATTTAAATTCATTGCATATCTTTACTCTTGGGGACATGTCTAATCCAATGTGGTACTCAGTACTCACTCTCTACATGTCGTCCCAGTCTTGGTATTCTTGTGGTTTCTTCTGTTTGCTCTGGCTATTAGATGTACATGTGTTATCTAACCTTGTTTGTGCAGGTTCATTCCACCCTAAGCCAACTCAAGACTACAAGGTAAGTATATGCATCACACTCATGTGTATGAGGAATTCTTGCTGATGTACATACTGTTTGCAAGAAGGACTCATGAGCATGAAGGTATTTTCTTTAATATTCTTTTCTCTGATGCATATGGCCAAGATACATGTAACACATTGCCTACTCTATCATAGTTTTGCTCTCACATGCTTCTATATTCCATATTCACATGATTGCATACATGTAGGGGGAGCCTATGCTTGTTACATGTCTTTCCGAAGCTTTACTTGCTATTCTTTATATCATTATCTAAAGGTTTGATGTATGTTGCCATCAATTACCAAAAAGGGGGAGATTGAAAGCACAAGTTCTCCCTAGGTGGTTTTGGTAATTAATGTCAACATATCTCTTGTTGGACTAACACTTTTATCTAGTATATTTCAGATAAGTTCAACAATGGAGTGGCATGGACTAAAGGATGTGGGAACTCTTTCAAGATGCTAAGGACAAAGGATTGGCTCAAGCTTCAAGCTCAGGACTCTACATTTTACATTTTAGTGATCCAAGATCACATTGAGTCTATAGGAAAAGCCAATACTATCAAGGAGGGATGAGGTGTTGCTTAATGAGCCTCTTGCTTCATGTTCTTAGTGATATGCTCCAAAACCCTCAACTACTTTCCCACTTCCACACATATGACCTAAACCTAAATTCAAACTCGGCCCCACCAATTCTTTCTATCCGGCGCCACCGGGTTCAGTTGTCATAGCCACTGCCACAAACCCTAGGAAAATCGGTTTCACCGATAGGGATCTCGGTCTCACAGAGATGGGATTGTAATCTCTCTGTGTATGTTCGTTACCAAAATCGGTCTCACCGAGTTTGCGCAATCGGTACTACGGAGATTACAATGCAAACTCTCTGGTTAACTTATTACCAAAATCGGTCCCACCGAGTTTGAGTAATCGGTCCCACCGAGTTTGCCTGACCAACTCTCTGGTTAGCTAATTACCAAAATCGGTCCCATCGAGTTTGTGTAATCGGTCTCACCGAGATTATGTTATGCCCTAACCCTAACCATATCGGTCCTACCGAGTTGCATATCGGTCCCACCGAAAACCCTAACGGTCACTAGGTTTACTAAATCGGTCCGACCGAGTTTGTTGATTCGGTCCCACCGAGTTTGGTAAATTGTGTGTAACGGTTATATTTTGTGTGGAGGCTATACATACCCCTCCACCTCCTCTTCATTCGTGGAGAGAGCCATCAGAACAAACCTAGACTTCCAACTTACCAGTTCTGAGAGAGAAATACCTACTCATGTGTTGAGGCCAAGATATTCCATTCCTACCATATGAATCTTGATCTCTAGCCTTTCCCAAGTTGCTTTCCACTCAAATCTTTTTTCCACCAAATCCAAATCCTGTGAGAGAGAGTTGACTGTTGGGGAGACTATCATTTGAAGCACAAGAGCAAGGAGTTCATCATCAACACACCATTTGTTACTTCTTGGAGAGTGGTGTCTCCTAGATTGGCTAGGTGTCACTTGGGAGCCTCCGACAAGATTGTGGAGTTGAACCAAGGAGTTTGTAAGGGAAAGGAGATCGCCTACTTCGTGAAGATCTACCGCTAGTGAGGCAAGTCCTTCGTGGGTGACGGACATGGTGGGATAGACAAGGTTGCTTCTTCGTGGACCCTTCGTGGGCGGAGCCCTCCGTGGACTCGCACAACCGTTACCCTTCGTGGTTTGAAGTCTCCATCAACGTGGATGTACGATAGCACCACCTATCGGAACCACGACAAAAACATCTGTGTCTCCAATTGCATTTGAATCCTCCAAAACCCTTCCCTTTACATTCTTGCAAGTTGCATGCTTTACTTTCCGCTGCTCATATACTCTTTGCATGCTTGCTTGTTATGTATTGTGAATGTTAAACTTGTGCCTAAACTCCACTTAAACCTAAAAAGTTAAAAAGTGCAACTTGGGTACTTAGTGTCTAATCACCCCCCCCTCCCCGCCTCTAGACACCTCTTCTCAAGATCCTACAGGTTGCTCATTTTTGGATAATAGATTGGGATGCCAGGGTATCCCCAAGCTTAGGCTCTTCTACTCCTTATTCCTTCATCCATCGTAAGATATCCCAAAACTTGAAAACTTCAATCACACAAAACTCAAGAAAACCTTCGTGAGATCCGTTAGTAAAAGAAAGAAAATCACTACTATAAGTACTGTACCAAACCAATTCATATTTTGTTTTTGCATTATATCTATTGTATTCCAACTTTTATATGTCAAAAACTCATCAAAGAAAACCATAGAGCCATCAAAATAAGCACACAACACAAAGAAAATAGAATCTGTCAAAACAGAACAGTCTGTAGTAATCTGAATATTTAGAAAACTTATGGAACTCCAAAAATTCTGAAAAAATAGGACGACCAGAGCAATTTGTATATTAATCTTCTGCAAAAATAATTGGCATTTCATCACGCTCTGGTAAAAAATAAGACTTGTTTTCGTGAGCGCAAAAGTTTTTGTTTTTTCAGCAAGATCAAACAACTATCACCCTAGAAGATCCTATAGGTTCTACTTGGCACAAACACTAATTAAAACACAACAATCACAATCATAACAGTAGCATAATTGTGCTAACACTCAAGAACAGAAAGCAAAAAGCAAAAATAAATTTTATTCATTCTGTTGCCTCCCAACAAGCGCTATAGTTTTAAGCCCTTAGCTAGGCATAAAGCAAGGATCTAAGTTTTGTCATCCTTCTTCTTAATTTTCTTAGAGGTATTTTCATCATGGGGTTTTGTAAACACAACATAAAACATATTATCCATCGAAACCTTAGCATTCCTAAGTTGGTTTCCATCATGACCTCTTTGATTGGCCGCAACAATCCAAGATTAATGTTGATTAACATTATTGAAAACTTGTTGGATTATATCTAAAACGGGGACTTCCTTTTTAAGATTTTCATCAAAGATTTTATTATCCCCAAGAAAATGTCTTAAAGCATAGTCACAATTGTAAAGAATCTCATCTATCACCGGTTTTTCACGATTCATACCATAAAAATCAAGGATTTCCCTAGCTTCCCGTATTATGTAATCAAACTCATTCATAAGTACGAGAGTGACCTACTTTTTAGCCCTATGATTCTTTATAACGGGAAGCTCAAAAAACAATCTTTGCAAAGTAGGATGGGTACAAATAAATTTACTTTCAAGTTTCAGAACTCGCGCTGAAATAGCATCCGCATAAGATCTAGTAGTTTTAAGTATAGGAGCATCATCAAGACTCAAATTTCCCACACAATTGAAAAATTCTTGGATACATTCTTTTCCCATAACATTCCCTTGCCCCAAGATAAAAGTTTTAGCATCCAGATTGCCTGTACGTCCAATCTTAGGAGTTAGGCCATCATCTTTTGGTGCCATACCGAAATCACTCATGATTGCAAGCAAAGTATAGATCTGACGAGAAAACGGCGAACAAAAAAGAGAGGCGAATAAAATGACAAATTTTTGTGAAGTGGGGGAGAGGGAAACAAGGGGAAAATGGCAAATAATGTAAATTGTGAGGAGATGAGATTTGTGATTAGGAACCTGGTATATGTTGAAGATCCTCCCCGGCAAAGGCGCAAAAAATTCCTTTTGTTGTCGCTTGAAGCTACGTCGGTATTTCCCCAAAGAGGAAGGGATGATGCAGCACAGCGGCGGTAGGTATTTCCCTCAGATATTAAACCAAGGTTATCGAAACAGTAGGAGAACCAAGCAACACAACGTAAACATCCCCTGCACACAGATAACAAATCCTCGCAACCCGACGTGTTAAAGGGGTTGTCAATCCCTTCCGGGTACGGTGCCTCAAGATAGGCAAACGGACGTGAGATAAATTGTAGTAGATTGATAGATCGAACACCAAACAAAATAAATAAGAATAAATTGCAGCAAGGTATTTTTGTATTTTTTGTTTAATAGATCTGAAAATAAATGCAAAGGAGAAGTAGATCGCAAAGGCAAATATATGAGAAAGAGACGCAGGGGCCATAGGTTTCACTAGTGGCTTCTCTCGAGAAAAATAGCAAACGGTGGGTGAACAAATTACTGTTGGTCAATTGATAGAACTTCAAATAATCATGACGATATCCAGGCAATGATCATTACATAGGCATCACCTCCAAGATTAGTAGACCGGCTCCTACCTGCATCTACTACTATTACTCCACACATTGACCGCTGTCCAACATGCATCTAGTGTATTAAGTTCATGGAGAAACGGAGTAATGCAATAAGAACGATGACATGATGTAGATGAGATCTATCTATCTAGAGATAGACCCCATCGTTTTATCCTTAGTACCAACAATACATACGTGTCGGTTCCCCTTCTGTTACTGGGATCAAGCAACGTAAGATCGAACCCACTACAAAGCACCTCTTCCCATTGCAAGATAAATACATCAAGTTGGCCAAACAAAACCCAAATATTGGAGAAGAAATACGAGGCTATAAAAGATCATGCATATAAGATATCAAAGAAACTCAAATAACTTTCATGGATATAAAAATATATAACTGATCATAAACTCAAAGTTCATCGGATCCCAACAAACACACCGCAAAAAGAATTACATCATATGGATCTCCAACAGACCATTGTTTTGAGAATTCAGCGAGAGAGAGGAAGCCATTTAGCTACTAACTACAAACTCGAAGGTCTACAAAGAACTACTCACGTATCATCGGAGAGGCACCAATGGAGGTGGTGAACCCCATCCGAGATGGTGTCTAGATTGGATCCGTGGTTCGGACTCTGCATGGCTGGATGAATATTTCGTCGACTCTAGGGTTTTGGGAATATTGGGGTATTTATAGAGCAAAGAGGCGGTCCGGGGGGCACCCGAGGTGGGCACAACCCACCAGGGCATGCCTGGGCCTCCTGGCGCGCCCAGGTGGTTTGTGCTCTCCTCGGAGCACCCCCCAGGTGCAGCCCGGGCCCATTATGTGTCTTCTGGTCCATAAAAAATCTCCGCGAAGTTTCATTTCATTTGGACTCCGTCTGATATTGATTTCCTGCGATGTAAAAAACATGCAGAAAACAACAACTGGCACTTGGCACTATGTCAGTAGGTTAGTACCAAAAAATGACTACAAAATGATTATAAAACATCCAAGATTGATAATATAACAGCATGGAACAATCAAAAATTATAGATACGTTGGAGACGTATCAGTCACCTAGCGGTGCATCAAGGACATAATTCTTTTGTGCAGCAAAGAGGATAATTCTCAGATCACAGACCCAGTCCGCGTCATTACTACTATCTTCTTTCAAATTTTCTCGAGGAACATATAAAAAATATGTAGGAGCTATATCGCGAGCTATTGATCTACAACATAGATATGCAAATACTATCAGGACTAAGTTCATGATAAATTAAGTTCGATTAATCAAATTACTTAAGAACTCCCACTTAGATAGACATCCCTCAAGTCATCTAAATGATACGAGATCCAAATCAACTAAACCATGTCCGATCATCACGTGAGTTGGAGTAGTCATCAATGGTGAACATCTCTATGTTGATCATATCTACTATATGATTCACGTTCGACCTTTCGGTCTCCAGTGCTCCGAGGCCATATCTGCATATGCTAGGCTCGTCATGTTTAACCCGAGTATTCTGCACGTGCAAAAACTGGCTGGTCTGTTCCTTCACAAGGCCCATATGGCAAATAGAATTGCCAGGGGTACCCAAAAGACCTTTCGGTGACGCTATATGTACTCGATACTCGCCGGAACACTTCTGGTGGACGAATAGCATCGTCCTATATATCAATCTTTACCTCTCGACCATTTCGCGAATCCTCGTCATGTCCGCGATCTCATCCGGGACTCCGAACAACATTCGGTCACCAAATCACATAACTCATATAATACTAAATCGTCATCAATGTTAAGCCTGCGGACCTACGGGTTCGAGAACTATGTAGACATGACTGAGACACATTTCTGGTCAATAACCAATAGCGGAACCTAGATGCTCATATTGGCTCCTACATATTCTACGAAGATCTTTATCGGTCAAACCGCATAACAACATACTTCATTCCCTTTGTCATCGGTTTGTTACTTGCCCGAGATTCGATCATCGGTATCCACATACCTAGTTCAATCTCGTTACCGGCAAGTCTCTTTACTCGTTCCTTATGTAACATCCCAAAATTCTAAATTTTGGAATGTTATAATAAATAAATAGTTTTGATTGATTGATTGTTTGTTGTGTGATTGATTGAGTGAAATTGAGTGGAATTTGAAAAAAAATTTGAAAGTTAAATGACTTTCCCCGACTTTCACTTTGCCTTTTGATATCCATGAATTCAAATTCAATTCAAACACAAAACCCTAGAGAGAAAATGATATGACTTCTTCCATTTAAATAAATGAAAAGGGTTTTGAAAATATTTGAATTCCGTTAGGAAATATTTCAAATTCAGAAACTTTATGCAACTCAATGATTTTCATGAGGAAGATAAAATGACTTCTTCAGATTATATGAAATATTAGTTGGAAGTTAAAAGAATCAAACTGAAAGTCATTCGAAGTATTTTAAAATCCCTTTCAATTTGGAATTATTTGATTTTATTCAAATTATTTTCTCCTAAAATAAATAAATGGGAATAAGGGTAAAATGATTCCTTCAATGTAAAATTAGGAGAAAATAATTTTGAAATCATTTTGGTGTTTTAAAATGATTTTTGTTGGGTTTTATTGCAACAGCAACACTATTTGAGTTTTGTAAATTTTGAGGATTTTATTTGAACTTGAAAAGAGTTCATGTTGTAGGAAATCTTTTTCTGAAAATTGTGATATATTATATGTCTATATAATATTATTTATTTATTTATTTGTGTTTGTTTTATTGTCTATGTTTTATTAAAAAATGCAACGCCTCAAGCCCCTGAGGCCCATCTCCCCTCTCCTTTCTCGGCCCACCCAGCCCGAGTCAAGAGCCCACTAGCAACCGAGCCGGCCTGCCCCAGCGCCCGACGCCCGAACCCTCTCCCCCTCGGTCGCCCGCTCGCTCTCCTCTCTCCCTCTCTCACTGACCGCCGGGCCCGACCCTTTCCCTTACCTCTCGCCCACGGCATGCCCATCAGAGCAATGCCAAGGCCGCCAGATCTCGTGATCCTCGGGATCGCATCCACGATCCGCCCCCTCCTCCAAGTCGACCCCGCCCCTATAAATACCCCTCCCCTCACCCTGTTCCGCCCCTTCCCGACCCCTGAACCCCTCTCCGCTCGCCGCCATTTCTCGCCAGAGCCCGAGCTCCGCCGCCCGCCATTGCTGCTGCAGCGCTCCACCCCGACCACCTCGTCGTCGTCCGAACCAACCACCAACCCCTCCTCTCTCACCCTCACCTCCCTAACCCCTCGCCCGAGCTCCTGCGCCCTTGGAACATCGGCAACGGCGACCACCCGAACGCCACCGCCGCCTCGAGCTCGCCGCCGACCATCTTCGACCACGTCCACCGACGCCACGACCACCGCTGGACTCGCCGCCGCCCGCTTCATCTCCCTGGCCACCCCACCGACGCCGAAGATCACCGGAGCGCCGCCACCATCATCGCCCGACGCGCTCGCCGTCGACCACCACCGCGGTGAGCTCCCTCTCCCTTCTCATCCATCCGATCTAGTTTCAACGGCCCTGATTAGATTAGATCGAATTGGTACGTTGTTTTTTTTGTAGATCGGTTTAGTTACGGTTAAATCCGGTTTAGTTCGAACCAGTTCCTCGGTTTTTTTTATTACACATGCATGCACGGTTTTGTTAAGTAACGCCCGAGCTTTGTTTAGTTCCGATCGCTCACCGGTTTAGCCCAGTAGCAGTAGGCCACGTAGCACCTGCCCGGTTTTTTTCTCGTTTCTGTTTTAAAATCAGAATAGTTCTGTTTTTACATTGCTTATAACTTTTAGGTTTTTAATCCAAATTGAGTGATTCTTTTTGCATTGTGTCACAAATTTGCTTAAGTTTCTGTTTGTGTACTTAGGTTTCAAATTTGAATAGTTTAGATTTGAATTTGATGAAATTTGTTCAAATCACTAATTTGGTCATATTTTGAGTTTTACAAAGTATTTTTGATTTATTCTTTTTGCTACTGTTTTATTATGGTTTTGTCTATCCAGTAGCATATACTTATTTATTTTACTTTATTTTTAAATTAGGTTTTAGCAAAACAGTACTGTTTTAGTTATAGCTTTGTTTTAGTCTTTTCTTTATTGTTTTTATTAGTTTTAAATTATTTATTTTTGTCACTTTTGAAAAATTTAGTTTTGTTTCTGTTAGTAAACCAAAGAAAATTTTGTTTTTATTTTAAAATTCATTTTATTTAGTTTTGTATGAAAACTTGTTTAGGTCATAGTTAGTGTTTCATAAAAGCTTTTTATTTGTTTCTTTTGCAAATAAAATTTTATAAAAAAATACTTTCTGTTAACTTAGTTGTTTTACATTTTATTTTTTTCTGTTAAGTTATTAGTTTATTGTTTTAATTGTTGTTAAGTTTTACTTAGGACAAAACTATTTTGTGTTATGTCTTAGAGTTTTCTTTAGTAGTTTTGTTGTGTAGTTTTCCTTTGTTTTTATTTGGTGTCCCTTGATTTGCATTTTTGTTTGTTGGTTTTATTATGAGTGTTAGAATTGTTTGCTAGGATGTTTGCTTATATGAATGCTATGTTTGACTATATAGATTTTCAACGGAGTGACGAATAGTTCTACCAAGTCATTATTCGAGAGTGTTGTTATCTTCATCAACTTACCAGGCAAGTTCACTTTGACCATGCTTTCGTACCTATGTTTTATTGCATTTAGTGGCATCTTTGCAACCACCCTCCAGTAGTGTTATTGATTCTTGTAGTTGAGTAGTATGCATGAGGTAGGAACCCATCACCCTATTACCAAGTGTCGGGGGAGAGCTGATCGTGTCCCACGAGCACCTACGGGACCTGGGTCCCTTGTGGTTCGGAGGGGGGCGGAGATTGCACAAAGAGCGGATCGAGGCGATGCACACGAGCGGATTTACCCAGCTTCGGAGCTCTCCGGGGAGATAATACTCCTACTGCTGCTTTGTGGATTATCTTGTGTTCTTGCTAGGGAGCAATCGGTGCTACAAGACCTAGCCTGAATGTGATGAACTAAGCCTGGGCTGGACCGAACTCAGCCGAACCCTTTCTATGTTGCCCTTGGGCCTCCTTATAGGCACAAGGGGTCACCACATGTGGCAAGTAGACAAGGTTACAATGGTAAAAACCTAGGTTGGTACACCGCTTTGTACAGTGTACAGTAACCTATACCTAACTCTGACGGCAAGGGACAAGAGTCATCAATGCCCGCCTCTCGATCGCCCGAACAATTGTAACAGGACCGCAAGTGCGCCTCCGTTTGCCACGATGGTAGCTTGTCAGCGCCGCTTGTCGCTACTCCCCGCTGGCTGCACAGCCCGTCGACACGCGTACATGGGAGAATCCCGTGGTGACACGTTGGCGGGTGAGCTGGAGCGGAGATGAAGAGAGGTCGCCCGCCCCGGCAAGCGCCTTGCCGCGGCAGGATCCTTGTCGCGCTTGGGGGTCTAGCGCCCGCCAAGCCTTCCCGGCAAGCTCCTCTTGCCGGGGCCTTGTTTCCTTTGCGCCCTGAGTGGCCTTCCCGGCAAGCTCCTCTTGCCGGGGTCTTAACTACTTTGTTCTTGAATGGCTCCAAAGGAGCCGCTGAGGATCTTGGCGGACGTCGGGCCAGTCCTGTCGTGGAGCGCTGCAACTGTCCGTGCACGAGTTCGGGGTACTAGGGTACCCCTACTCTAGTACACCGACAGGAGCCCCCGGGCCTGGGCCACACACGGCGCCAAGCTCTGTTGGGCCAGGCCCAAAAGCGATCACGGGCACGCGCGGGTCTTGATTACGCCGTTATTTGCCTTGGACCCACCACGCCCCCACGCACGCACGCACCGGACGTGGTGTCGTGGGGAGGTCGTGGGCTTTCTTTAATGGGAAAATTGAACGCCTGGTCCCTCTCCCTTTATAAGCGGGGAACCGGGCAGGGCGCCCACTTGCCCTTGCTGTCACATCGAAACCCCGCCGCTTTCCCTTTCTTCTCGACCCCAAAGAGAGCGACGCCCGCCTCCATCGCCACCGGTGCCACCAACGCCGTCGGCTTCCTCCACCTCGACTCCCTATGGCTCCGAAGGCCGATAAGGGAAAAGGCGTGAAATCTGCCGAGGCGCAGCAGCTCGCGGCGCTGCGGAAGGAGCGGGCCCTCTTCGGTCCCCTGCTCAACAGGAAGGAGCTGCCGGAGCTGTACTACCTCTTCTGGTCGACGGTGACCCGGGCGCATCCGCGCACGAGGGTCATCTCCACCGCCACATCTACTAAGGTCTCCTTCGGGTACCCCTTCTTCGCGATTTTCTTTTGGTGCGGGCTCTGCCCGCCCTTTTCTGAATTCTTCTGCGATGTCATGAACACTTATGGCCTCCGCCTCCTTGACTTCACTCCCAACGCCATCCTTACCATGGCTGCTGCACATCTCTGCGAGAACTTTGTCGGGTCCACCAAGTGTCGCACTCTTCCGCCACTACTTCTCACCCGCGAGAGAGAGGAGAGCCGCTTGCCGGAGGAATTGCATGGACCTCTAGGATCGGCAAGAAGGAAGCGTATCTTGACGGAGAGTTGCGCAGCAAGTGGGAGGAGTGGAGGGCTGACTGGTGCTGGATCTTAGAGGAGGAGCCACAGCCTTTTACTGCCTGCAAGAAGACCCCCATAGTTCGCGGCAACGATTGGAGCAACTTGGCGCCGGAGGACGACAAGTTGAGGATTGCCACGACTAGGATTTTGCGTCTCCGGCAAGCAGGGCTTACCGTGGGGGCAGTTGGTGCGGACTTCCTTCACCGCCGCATTGCGCCCTTGCAGGAGAAAGGGAGGCCTGCTTGGGAATTCCAGAACGCGGCGGATATCATGAGGTTGCGCCCAGGTCTGAATTGGAACTTCACTACCACGGAGCTTGACGGCATGCTGCGGGAGCTGTTCAAGCTCAAGCGGATAACCCCGGATGGTGCATGTTGCCGAGGGAGTTGTGCCTTGTGCAACAACTCGTCGCTTGATAGCATCCGCGATAATGCCGTTGTCAGCGATTCCCACGGATCGCTCCAACTTGGCAGAGCCCGCCGATGACATAGTGCAGCAGTTCTTCGACAACTTGGTTGAAGTGCCGATCCGCGCCGACGAGAAGGGGCGGCTCACCCGCGACACCACTGCTCAGGAGATGGCGCGCATCGCCACAAGGTTGGAGGAGGCTGCAGAGGCCGCCGCCGCCGGCGCGTTTGGGTTTACTGTCGAGGAGGCAGAGAGGGCCGAGGCGGCAAGCCTTGCCGACCAAGAAGAGTTCGTCGGTGACGAGGAGCAGACCGAGCCCGACAACGACCCAAGTGAGCTTGCCGGGGACGCCTCTCCTCCGCCGTCAAGTAGCTTGCCGCATGAGGAGTTCGCCGCCCCGCCAAGGAGACGTCTCCGGAAGACCGGAGAAGTGGCGGGGGAGCACATGGTCCAACAGCCGCCTCGCCGTCCGACGCGCTCCACCGCGGCAAGTTCCGTTGCCGCGGGGGCGCCTCATTCCGCCACGGCGACGGGCGCGGGGCCTTCCGGAGTTGCGGCCCCTGCACCCGCCAAGCGTCAGAGGGAGTCTTCTCCCCCAATCCGTCGCGCCGGAGCAGAGTTTGATCTCTCCGCCCTCAGCTCCGAGGAAGAAGAGGAAGAGTAAGCTCTTATCGCTGCTATTTGTAACCTCCCAATTTATTGCTTTATCATATATCTAATTAGTTCCACTCCGAACTTTCTTCTTCAGGGCGTTAGCTCAGAGAGCGCCGAAGAGGGCCAAGACGCCGGTGGTTGTCGTCTCAGATAACTCCCCTGTAGCAACAGGGGGTACGTCCGGGACTCCCTTGCCGGATCCGGCGACCCTTCAACAGAGCAGCCCCCAGCGCAGCCCCCAGCGTAAGTGTCTGGTATGCTTCTCATGGTTAGGCGCGCTTGGGTGCTTTTTGGTCACTGATATCTGGTTTGTCGAATTTCGTAGGAGCAGAGCAGCCACATCATGGAGCACCGGAGGCTACTCCTGAGGTTCAGCCTCATCAAGAGGCTCCGGAGCTCACTCCCGAAATTCTGCTTGCTTCAACTACGCCTCCAAGGGATAATTCTCCGCCAAGGGAGCGCTCTCCGGCAAGGGAGGCCTCTCTGACAAGGGGAGCTTCCCCGACAAGGGCCGGCGCCGACGACTCTCCGGTGGTGGAGACCGCGGCAACAGACCCTACTGCAGGTAATCTTCTTGTTTGAAAGTTTCCCTTGGGTTCTTTTCTTCCGTTTTTCTCTTTCGAATATCTGCTTGATTCGTGCTTTCTTCTTCTGGTCATCAGATCCATCTGCCGGAGATCCGATGGAAACTGAGGCTGCCGGCGAGGAAGACGCTCGCGGCGACAATGTCGACGTCGCCAACATGGAGGAGGGGGCTGGCGCTGACGGGCCCGCTGGCGAGGAGGCTGCCGAGGCCCGGGCGCGAGGTGGGGAGGAATCTGGCGATCGACCGACGGCCCGGAGGCCGCAGGAGCGCCAGCGCCAGCACCGACCGCCGACCCCCCGCCACCGATGCCGCACTGACTCCGAGGAGCCTCAGCCCGCGCCTACCAAGGCTGGCGAGGGTGTCTTCATCAAGCTCCCATGGGCATCAAGCTCCAGCACACGGTCGAGGGGAGACTTTCGATGCGGAACTGCTTGCCTCCGCCGGGCTGTCGCTGGTTGATGCACCGAGCAGCAGCAGCGGTGAGCCCGAGGAGGAGCAGCTGCTAAGGAAGTTGCTGTCACTCTACCGCGCCCGCCAAGCCAAACTGGAGTCCAGGGAGGAGCTTGTCGCGAGGGCGGGAGCTGACTTGGAGAGACGCGCGGAAGAGCTCCGACGCGCCAATAAAGAAACCCTCCGGGATATAGCGGAGGCGCATGAGCAGCTTGCTGAGGAGCGCACGGCCTTCATCTTGGAGAAGGGCGAGGTCGAAGAGCAGCAGAGGCTCGCCGGCGAGAAGCTCTCCGCGACGAGAAGGTGAGCTGGCGCAGCGGAAGATCAACCTCGACAGCTACGAGGAGGATCTCGCCGCGCGCGAGCAGACGGTTGGCGGGCCGCTTCAGGAGGCAAAAGATGCTGCTGCAGCTGCCGAGGCCGCCAAGAGGGAATTGGAGACGAGGGTGGCTCAGCTGGAGTCCACCCTCCAGAAGAGTGCCGAGGAGGTCGCCGGGTTGAAGCGCGAGCGTGAGAAGGACGCTTACACCCTCGGCGAGCTACAAGGTCGTTTTGCTGAGAAGATCAAAGAGCTCGATGCCGCCAAGGACTCCAACGCGGATCTAGAGCTGAAACTGACCACCTTGACGGAGACGTTGAACGGCGCCAAGGAGCGGGAAACGGGCCTGCTGGAAAAGATCAAGGCCACCGAGGAGTTGCTGTCGAATGTTGTGACCGCCCAGAATAATCTTCGGGACAGCATAATGCATTGGACAGAGGGTCTTGTGGACACCGCCGCCGGCATCCATAATGAGCTGATAGAGTTGGGGATGACAGATCTTGGATATTCCACCGACGAGAACCTCCAACCCAGCGTCAAGCTCAACCTATTCTTCAAAGGCGTGTTGGCGGGTATCCAGCGGCTCCGGGATGAAGTCCCGAAGCAACTGGCGGAGGAATCACGCCAAGTCTGTGCCGAGGCTCTCCAGAAGGTGTTGATGAAGGTGGCCTTCCGCAACCCAGGCGTCGACTTCTCCATAGCCCTCAAGTCCCTACCCCCATCCGTCGATGTTGAAGCGCTCAAGACCCTTGTCGCACCCATCATGGACAGGGTGAGCGGAGTTAAGAGGCTCGAGGGCGACCGCGTGGACTAGGCCGCCAAGTCTATCTTTCCCTTGTCGCTATAGATCATGTTCAGGCGAAAAATCTATTAGATCTGCGACAAGTTATTATGTAATATACACTATCTTAGGCAATCGAATACAATGTTATTTCCTTTACTCGATTTCTTCCCTTGTATGTTACTGCCCTACGCTTTTCAGGGAAAACTTGCCGGTGCAGGCACCCTTGCCACGAGCGCCGAGTGCGGAACTTCAGCAGCCTGCTGGCAGGGTCGCTACCGACAAGCAACCTCGTCGCGGACTAGCCGCAGCTCACTTAAGTTGTTGAGCGGACTCGAAACAAAGTAAGGGCGCGACCAGTCACGATTCGGTTCCTCCGCGCACAGGTTTTCCATACAAAGTACTATCGTTCGAGGAAGATAACTTAAAATTTTAAAACTGGTCGTTTAAACTTAGTGTTGGAAATATGCCCTAGAGGCAATAATAAATTAGTTATTATTATATTTCCTTGTTCATGATAATTGTTTATTATCCATGCTATAATTGTATTGATAGGAAACTCAAATACATGTGTGGGTACATAGAGAACACCATCCCTAGTAAGCCTCTAGTTGACTAGCTCGTTGATCAATAGATGGTTATGGTTTCCTGACCATGGACATTGGATGTCATTGATAACGGGATCACATCATTAGGAGAATGATGTGATTGACAAGACCCAATCCTAAGCCTAGCACAAGATCGTAGTTCGTATGCTAAAGCTTTTCTAATGTCAAGTATCATTTCCTTAGACCATGAGATTGTGCAACTCCCGGATACCGTAGGAATGCTTTGGTGTACCAAACGTCACAACGAATCGGGTGACTATAAAGGTGCACTACAGGTATCTCCGAAAGTGTCATTGGGTTGGCACGAATCGAGATCGGATTTGTCACTCCGTAAACGGAGAGGTATCTCTGGGCCCACTCGGTAGGACATCATCATAATGTGCACAATGTGACCAAGGGGTTGATCACGGATGATGTGTTACGGAACGAGTAAAGAGACTTGCGGAAACGAGATTGAACAAGGTATCGGGATACCGACGATCGAATCTCGGGCAAGTACAATACCGCTAGACAAAGGGAATTGTATACGGATCGATTGAGTCCTTGACATCATGGTTCATCCGATGAGATCATCGTGGAACATGTGGGAGCCAACATGGGTATCCAGATCCGCTATTGGTTATTGACCGAGAACGTCTCGGTCATGTCTACATGTCTCCCGACCCGTGAGGGTCTACACACTTAAGGTTCGATGACGCTAGGGTTATAAAGGAAGTTTGTATGTGGTTACGAATGTTGTTCGAGTCCCGAATGAGATCCCGGACATCACGAGGAGTTCCGGAATGGTCCGGAGGTAAATATATATATATGGAAAGTTGTTGTTCGGTTCCGAAAAAGTTCGGGTTTTTTCGGTATTGTACCGGAAGCTTCGGAAGGTTCGAAGGATTCGGAGGGGTCCGAGGTCCAAAATTGTTCCACCACGTCCAATACAGTAGCATGGGCTGTAGGGGGCGCCCTAGCCTTAATGGGCCAGGGCACCAGCCCCCAAGGCCCATGCGCATGGGAAGGGGAAACCCTAAAGGGGAGGCCTCCACTTGACTTGGGAGGCACTCCTCCCCCCTTGGCTGCCCCCCCTAGATGGGATCTAGGGCTGGCCGCACCCCTGGGGTGGGAAACCCTAAAGGGGGCGCAGCCCCCTTTCCCCCTATATATACTTGAGGTTTTGGGGCTGCTAGACACATGAGAGCCTCTCCCTCTCCAGGCGCAGCCCTACCTCTCCTCCTCCTCCTCTCCCGTGGTGCTTGGCGAAGCCCTGCTGGATTGCCACGCCCTCCATCACCACCACGCCGTTGTGCTACTGCTGGATGGAGTCTTCCTCAACCTCTCCTCTCTCCTTGCTGGATCAAGGCGTGGGAGACGCCACCGGCTGTACGTGTGTTGAACGCGGAGGTGCCGTCCGTTCGGCACTAGGATCATCGGTGATTTGAATCACGACGAGTACGACTCCATCAACCCCGTTCACATGAACGCTTCTGCTTAGCGATCTACAAGGGTATGTAGATGCACTCTCCTTCCCTCGTTGCTAGTTTCTCCATAGATAGATCTTGGTGACACGTAGGAGAATTTTGAATTTCTGCTACGTTCCCCAACAGTGGCATCATGAGCTAGGTCTATTGCGTAGATTCTTTGCACGAGTAGAACACAAAGTAGTTGTGGGCGTTGATGTTGTTCAATATTCTTACCGTTACTAGTCCAATCTTGTTTCGACGGTATTGTGGGATGAAGCGCCCGGACCGACCTTACACGCTCTTCGTGAGACAGTTCCACCGATGACATGCACTTGGTGCATAAGGTGGCTAGCGGTGCCGCCTCTTCCACTTTAGTCGGAACGGATTCGATGAAAAGGATCCTTATGAAGGGTAAATAGCAATTGGCATATCACGTTGTGGTTTTGCGTAGGTAAGAAACGTTCTTGCTAGAAACCCATAGCAGCCACGTAAACACATGCAAACAACAATTAGAGGACGTCTAACTTGTTTTTGCAGGGTATGCTATGTGATGTGATATGGCCAAGAAGAATGTGATGAATGATATGTGATGTATGAGATTGATCATGTTCTTGTAATAGGATTCACGACTTGCATGTCGATGAGTATGACAACCGCAGGAGCCATAGGAGTTGTCTTTATTTATTGTATGACCTGCGTGTCATTAAACAACGCCATGTAATTACTTTACTTTATTGCTAACGGTAGCCATAGTAGTAGAAGTAATAGTTGGCGAGACAACTTCATGAAGACACGATGATGGAGATCATGATGATGGAGATCATGGTGTCATGCCGGTGACGATGATGATCATGGAGCCCCGAAGATGGAGATCAATGGAGCTATATGATATTAGCCATATCATGTCACTACTATATAATTGCATGTGATGTTTATTATGTTTATGCATCTTGTTTACTTAGAACGACGGTAGTAAATAAGATGATCCCTTACAACAATTTCAAGAAGTGTTCTCCCCTAACTGTGCACCGTTGCTAAATTTCATCGCTTCTAAGCACCACGTGATGATCGGGTGTGATGGATTCTTACGTTCACATACAACGGGTGTAAGACAGATTTACACACGCGATACACTTAGGGTTAACTTGACGAGCCTAGCATGTACAGACATGGCCTCGGAACACAGAGACCGAAAGGTCGAGCATGAGTCGTATAGTAGATACGATCAACATGAAGATGTTAACCGATGATGACTAGTCCGTCTCACGTGATGATCGGACACGGCCTAGTTGAGTCGGATCATGTAATCACTTAGATGACCAGAGGGATGTCTATCTGAGAGGGAGTTCATAAGATGAACTTAATTATCCTGAACATAGTCAAAAGACCTTTTGCAAATTATGTCATAAGCTCGCGCTTTAGTTCCACTGTTTAGATATGTTCTTAGAGAAAATATAGTTTAAAGTTGACAGTAGCGATTATGCGGACAGTAGAAAGCTTATGTCCTTAATGCACCGCTCAGTGTGCTGAACCCCAAACATCGTTTGTGGATGTTACGAACATCGGACATACACGTTTTGATAACTACGTGATAGTTCAGTTGAACGGTTTAGAGTTGAGGCACCAAAGACGTTTTTCGAAACGTCGCGGAACATATGAGATGTTTCGAGGGCTGAAATTGGGATTTCAGGCTCGTGCCCACGTCAAGAGGTTGTAGCGACCCGACCTCAGACGGTCAAGCCTCTGTGTTACTATGCCATCCCTGGATCAGTATGCTGGCACACACAGTACATCAATGTATATATCAAAGTGCAATCACATGCATAAATAACGTAAAATTGATATATACCTCATAATACTCAGCGGAAACAATCAAACGGGTGTGGAGTCCCATCAACGCCATCGGCAGGTTGAGTGTAGACCGTAACCCTGCATCGTAATTCTTACTCGTCGAGGAAAAATCTGCAACATGATACGTTGCAGCCGTGTAGGTCAGTACATTGAATGTACCGCAAGATCACAATATGAGAAAAACAGATGATAAAACTATACTATATGCAATATGGCTTTATGGCTCAGATCTGAGTTTTGTTTATGTAAAAGCTGATTTTATTTTACCTACATCAAAGGAATAGAATGAAGTCTGTACTAAGGAGTTTTCTATCATGACATGGTTCCGCCAACCGATGTCTCATAACCCAAAATCATCATATGTTGCCCACAATTAAGTTATCAATCCGTGTTGAGAGTTCCAGATAGATCCAAGTCCAGAGGCTCAAATTGTCCGTAACCGGGACACGGCTAATCGATTAGGTTATAACCCTCTGCAGAGGTTTGTACACTTTACCCGCAAGATTCGATCCCTCTCTTTACGTTCTCGCACTTCAGGGTGTTTGAGAACAAGATGACCGAAACATGGTCTTCCAAAGAGTTCCTCTGACCACTGTCCGGTACCCATCCAATCCTACCGTAGTTCTACATCTGCTAGCACCGTCCCAGCCAGAGTCACAACTAAGGTCAACCAAGCCAGAGCCCATAATGACTTGCGGTTGCACAGGTAAGCTTCCGGGCATGAAGTATTCTTCCGTCTCTTTGAGTCTGGGTGAAGCTTTCCGCAAGATGTCATGGCGCTTCTCCATGCATCCCGGCCAACCACTGGTTTCTCCAGGTGCCCACAACCGCCCTTCACCCAAGAGTGTGTATTGAATTCTTGTCTCGAGTCTTGAAGTCTTGAGGCCTTGAAGATGCAGTCCTTGCAGATGCCATCATGGAGTTGTCGCATTGACGAGAGTCCTCCTTTCTCACACCACTCCGAACACTCATACCAAATCCGTCTACTATAGCGTAGCATTTAAATAAAACGTCCCGGCTTGGTAACAGGGTGATGGGTTCCTACCTCATGCATACTACTCAACTACAAGGATTCAATAACACTACTGAGGGTGGTTGCAAAGGTGCCACTAAATGCAATAAAACATAGGTAAGAAAAGCATGGTCAAAGTGAACTTGCCTTGTTGACGATCTTGAAAGACTAGGGTTTCAGAGTAGCAATCTTCGACTCGGAAATTCTACCGAGGCAAACAATAACTATAATAAGCACATAGCATAACATAACATAACAAAGTAACACACCAAAACCAACAAAGCAAAACCCAAAGGAAAACTTAAAGAAAAAACAACTCAAAGTTTTCCTACTTCAAATAACAACAAAAATAGTTTTATATAACAAAAATTTCTTAACATCATCTAATCATGGTTTTTGTTAACTAAACAGAAAATATTTCATTAAGCAACTAGGAGCAAAAAGAATTAAATAAAATCTATTATGAAACTCCCGAATAAGCAAAACAAGCTTTAATTCAAATCTGATCTAACTCAATTTTATAAATCCAAACATAGACAAATTATATATTTTTGAAACTACAAGAAAATTGTGATCTAACGCAAAAAGAATCAGCATCATTGGACTTCTAGATCAAAATTTATAAGCTAGACAAGAACGGAACTAAATCTGTTACGGAAATAAATCTGAAAAATGAAAACGGAGTTACTCAGACGTGAGGCAGAGATGGCAGGAAGGAGACGGCGATGTGGAGGGCTGCTCGGCGAGGGGGCGAGGTCGCCAAGGCGAGGTGGGGTGGCGGAGGAGGGGTCGGCGCTGGGGAGGTGGCGCTGGGCGATGGGGAGGTTCCAGGAGAGCTCTGGTGAGCGTTCTAGGCAGGAAAAGGAGGACGGTGGCGAGAAGGCTACGGGCAGGGAGGCGTGGTGATGGGAAAAATGGAGCGAGGAGAGGAGGGGGTTTTATAGGCGGTCTCGGGAGGCGCTGGGATGGAAAGACGAGGGAGATCGGGAAGGTGGAGATTCCTGTCTCCATGGATATGGAAAGCTTCAGAACGTGAGAGGAAACAGAGGAAGGAGATGATCTCTTGTTGGGCTAGAATAGGAAAGTGCTTAATGGGCCAGGTTTTTCCTAATAAAACGATTCCATTCCTATTTTTAAAATTAGGAACAATAAAAGGAAATCAAATCAATTCAGAATAAAGAGTTTTATATACTAAAATTATCGAAAAAATAAAATGTAGATGATGAGCATTATTCCACGGCCAAAATAAAAACAAAAAATGTTTTCAGAAAATCCCTAAAGGCTTTATTTCTTTTGCAAATAATTTTAAATAAAACTTTGGTTTTCTTGGCTCAAATATTTTCAAAATGCCCCTGATTTTGGAGGGTCATTTTCCTCCGCTCTTTCCTGCTTGCAAGAATTTATTTTTCGGGTATTTCTCGGGAAGAAAAATAGAGAAACGAGTGCAAATATTTGAAAGAATTAAATTGCAAAACTCCGTTCAAATTCTTTATAGTTGAAGAAGTCATGTCATCTTCTCTCATTGATTTTAATAGGATGAATTTGAATTTACCGGAGAAGGGGAAAGTCATTTTATTCCCTCTCATTCAAAAGTTTTTGAAAAGGTTCAAATTTCACTCAAGTTTAATTCACTCAAGCAAACAAACAAACAATTCAATTAATTATATTAACATTCCAAAATTTAGAATTTTGGGATGTTACAGAGGTATAAGACCTCCGACGATTTTCTTAGCCTGCAAACTAAGGGAGAAAAGCTCAATTGTTGAGCTTGTGCTCAGATTGTCTGAGTGCAACAATCACTTGAACCGAGTGGGAGTTGATCTTCCAGATGAGATAGTGATGTTTCTCCAAAGTCATTGCCACCAAGCTGCTAGAGCTTCGTGATGAACTATAACATATCAGGGATAGATATGATGATCCTTGAAGTATTCGCGATGTTTGACACATGAAAGTAGAAATCAAGAAGGAGCATCAATTGTTGATGGTTGGTGAAACCACTAGTTGCAAGAAGGGCAAGGGCAAGAAGGGATACTTCATGAAACGGCAAATCAGTTGCTGCTCTAGTGAAGAAACCCAAGGTTGAACCCAAACCCGAGACTAAGTGCTTCTGGAATAAGGGGAACTGCCACTGGAGCAGCATTACCCTAGATACTTGGTAGATGAGAAGGCTGGCAAGGTCGATAGAAGTATATTGGATATACATTATGTTAATGTGTACTTTACTAGTACTCCTAGTAGCACCAGGGTATTAAGATACCGGTTCGGTTGCTAAGTGTTAGTAACTCGAAATAAAAGAGCTACGGAATAAACGGAGACTAGCTAAAGGTGAGCTGACGATATGTGTTGGAAGTGTTTCCAAGTTTGATGTGATCAAACATCGCACGCTCCCTCTACCATCAAGATTAGTACTAAACCTGAATAATTGTCATTTGGTGTTTGCGTTGAGCATAGACATGATTGGATTATGTCTATCGCAATACGGTTATTCATTTAAGGAGAATAATGGTTACTCTACTTATTTGAATAACACCTTCAATGGTCTTGCACCTAAAGGAATGGTTTATTGAATCTCGATCGTAGTGATACACATTTTCATGCCAAAAATATAAGATAGTAATGATAGTACCACTTACTTGTGGCACTGCCATGTAAGTCATATTGGTATAAAACGCATGAAGAAGCTCCATGTTGATGGATCTTTAGACTCACTCGTTTTTAAAAGTTTGAGACATGTGAACCATGTCTATTGGTGTATACACATGAAGAAACTCCATGCAGATGGATCGTTTGGACTCACTTGATTTTGAATCACTTGAGATATGCAAAATCATACCACATGGGCAAGATGACCTAAAAGCCTCGGTTTCATAGAAGATGGAACAAGATAGCAACTTGTTGGAAGTAACACATTTTGATGTGTGCAGTCCAATGAGTGCCGAGGCATCAATGAATACCGTTATGTTCTTACTTCACGGATGATTTAAGTAGATACTGAGTGTATTTACTTGATGAAACACAAGTCTGAATTATTGAATGGTTCAAGTAATTTCAGAGTGAAGTTAAAGATCATCGTGACAAGAGGATAAAATGTCTATGATATGATCATTGAGATAAGTATCTGAGTTACGAGCTTTGGCACGCTATTAAGACATTGTGGAAATTGTTTCACAATTAATACCGCCTGGAACACCATAGTGTGATGGTGTGTCCGAACATCATAGCTGCACCCTATTAGATATGGTGCGTACCATGATGTCTCTTATCGAATTACCACTATCGTTCATGGGTTAGGCATTAGAGACAACCGCACTCACTTTAATAGGGCACCACGTAATTCCGTTGAGACGACACCGTTTGGAGAAACCTAAGTTGTCGTTTCTTAAAAGTTTGGGGCTGCGACGCTTATGTGGAAAAGTTTCAGGTTGATAAGCTCGACCCCAAAGCGGACAAAATGCATCTTCATAGGACACCCAAAACAGTTGGGTATACCTCCTAATTCAGATCCGGAAGCAATAGGGATTGTTTCTTGAATCGGGTCCTTTCTCGAGGAAAAGTTCGTCTCGAAAAGTTGAGTGGGAGGATGGTGGAGACTTGATGAGGTTATTGAACCATCACTTCAACTAGTGTGTAGCAGGGCACAGGAAGTTGTTCCCATGGCACCTACACCAATTGAAGTAGAAGCTTATGATAGTGATCATGAATTTTCGGATCAAGTCACTGACATACCTCGTAGGGTCACAAGGATGCGTACTACTTCACAGTGGTACGCAATCCTGTCTTGAATGTCATGTTGCTGAACAACAATGAACCTATGATCTATGGAGAAGCAATGGTGGGCCCATATTCCAACAAATGGTTAGAAGCCATGAAATCCGAGATAGGATCCATGTATCAGAACAAAGCATGGACTTTGGTGGACTTGCCCGATGATCGGCAAGCCATTGAGATAAATGGATCTTTAAGAAGAAGACGGACGTGGACGGTAATGTCATCGTCTATGAAAGCTCGACTTGTGGCGAAGAGTTTTTCACAAGTTCAAGGAGTTGACTACGATGAGATTTTCTCATCCGTAGCGATGCTTAAGTCCGTCGGAATCATGTTAGCATAAGCTGCATTTATGAAATCTGGCAGATGGATGTCAAAACGAATTTCCTTACCAGTCTTCGTAAGGAAAGGTTGTATGTGATACAATCAGAAAGTTTTTGTCGATCCTAAGGATGCTAAAAGTTATGCTGGCTCCAGCGATCCTTCTAAGGACTGGAGTAAGCATCTCGGAGTTGGAATGTGCGCTTTGATGAGATGATCAAAGATTTTGGGTTTATACAAAGTTTATGAGAAACTTGTATTTTCCAAAGAAGTGAGTGGGAGCACTATAGAATTTCTGATAAGTATATGTTGTTGACATATTGATGATCAAAAATGATGTAGAATTTCTGGAAAGCATATAGGGTTATTTGAAAGATGTTTTTCAATAGAAAACCTGGATTAAGCTACTTGAACATTGAGCATCGAGATCTATAAGGATAGATAAAAAATGCTTAATAATACTTTCAAATGAGCATATACCTTGACATGATCTTGAAGGTGTTCAAGATGGATCACCAAAGAAGGATTTCTTGGCTGAGTTGTAAGGTATGAAGTTAAGACTTAAGGCTCGACCACGGCAGAAAAGAGAGAAAGGATTTAAGGTCGTCCCTATGCTTCGAGACATAGGCTCTATAGTATGCTATGCTGTGTACCGCACGGGAAGTGTGCCTTGCCATGAGTCGATCAAGGGGTACAAGAATGATCCAGAATGGATCATTGGACAGCGGTCAATAATTGTCCTTGGAGTAAATAAGGACATGTTTCTCGATTATGGAGGTAATAAAGAGTTCGGCGTAAGGGGTTACGTCGATGCAAGCTTTAACACCTATCCGAGTGAATCTGAGTAGCAAACCGGATACGTATAGTGGAGCAACCATTTGGAATAGATCCAAGTGGAGCGTGGAAGCAGCGTTTACAATGTGACCTAGAAATTTGCAAAGCACACAGGGATCTGAAAGGTTCAGACCCATTGACTAAAAACCTCTCTCACAAGCAAAACATGATCAAACCTGAGAACTCATTGAGTCTTAATCACATGATGATGTGAACTAGTTTACAGACACTAGTAAACTCTTTGGATGTTAGTCACATGGCGACGTAACCTATCAGCGTTAATCACATGAAGATGTGAACTAGATTATTGACTCTAGTGCAAGTGGGAGACTGTTGGAAATATGCCCTAGAGGCAATAATAAATTAGTTATTATTATATTTCCTTGTTCATGATAATTGTTTATTATCCATGCTATAATTGTATTGATAGGAAACTCAAATACATGTGTGGGTACATAGACAACACCATCCCTAGTAAGCCTCTAGTTGACTAGCTCGTTGATCAATAGATGGTTATGGTTTCCTGACCATGGACATTGGATGTCATTGATAACGGGATCACATCATTAGGAGAATGATGTGATTGACAAGACCCAATCCTAAGCCTAGCACAAGATCGTAGTTCGTATGCTAAAGCTTTTCTAATGTCAAGTATCATTTCCTTAGACCATGAGATTGTGCAACTCCCGGATACCGTAGGAATGCTTTGGGTGTACCAAACGTCACAACGAATCGGGTGACTATAAAGGTGCACTACAGGTATCTCCGAAAGTGTCATTGGGTTGGCACGAATCGAGATCTGGATTTGTCACTCCGTGTAAACGGAGAGGTATCTCTGGGCCCACTCAGTAGGACATCATCATAATGTGCACAATGTGACCAAGGGGTTGATCACGGGATGATGTGTTACGGAACGAGTAAAGAGACTTGCCGGAAACGAGATTGAACAAGGTATCGGGATACCGACGATCGAATCTCGGGCAAGTACAATACCGCTAGACAAAGGGAATTGTATACGGGATCGATTGAGTCCTTGACATCATGGTTCATCCAATGAGATCATCGTGGAACATGTGGGAGCCAACATGGGTATCTAGATCCCGCTATTGGTTATTGACCGGAGAACGTCTCGGTCATGTCTACATGTCTCCCGAACCCGTAGGGTCTACACACTTAAGGTTCGATGACGCTAGGGTTATAAAGGAAGTTTGTATGTGGTTACGAATGTTGTTGAGTCTCGGATGAGATACGGACGTCACGAGGAGTTCGGAATGGTCCGGAGGTAAATATTTATATATGGAAAGTTGTTGTTCGGGTTCGGAAAAAGTTCGGGTTTTTTCGTATTGTACCGGAAGCTTCGGAAGGTTCGAAGGATTCGGAGGGGTCCGGAGGTCCAAAATTGTTCCACCACGTCCAATACAGTAGCATGGGCTGTAGGGGCGCCCTAGCCTTAATGCGCCAGGCACCAGCCCCCAAGGCCCATGCGCATGGGAAGGGGAAAACCCTAAAGGGGGAGGCCTCCACTTGACTTGGGAGGCACTCCTCCCCCCTTGGCTGCCCCCCTAGATGGGATCTAGGGCTGGCTGCACCCCTTGGGGTGGGAAACCCTAAAGGGGGCGCAGCCCCCTTTCCCCCTATATATACTTGAGGTTTTGGGGCTGCCAGACACATGAGAGCCTCTCCCTCTCCAGGCGCAGCCCTACCTCTCCTCCTCCTCCTCTCCCGTGGTGCTTGGCGAAGCCCTGCTGGATTGCCACGCTCCTCCATCACCACCACGCTGTTGTGCTACTGCTGGATGGAGTCTTCCTCAACCTCTCCCTCTCTCCTTGCTGGATCAAGGCGTGGGAGACGTCACTGGGCTGTACGTGTGTTGAACGCGGAGGTGCCGTCCGTTCGGCACTAGGATCATCGGTGATTTGAATCACGACGAGTACGACTCCATCAACCCCGTTCACATGAACGCTTCCGCTTAGCGATCTATAAGGGTATGTAGATGCACTCTCCTTCCCTCGTTGCTAGTTTCTCCATAGATAGATCTTGGTGACACGTAGGAGAATTTTGAATTTCTGCTACGTTCCCCAACACTTAGCAACTTAGCTTTTCTGTTGCCCATTTTCCGGCAAGGCGACAGTTCCTCGAGCGACGCTTGTCGGCCCACATCATTATCTCCTCCTCCCCCCCCCCCGGTTAACTTGTGGGTGGATGAACCTTCTTCTTGTTTGAGAAGAAAGAAGAGAAAAATAAAGTTATGGAGCCTAATGGCTCATTATCGCTTACAAAAGCGGGTGCTGCACAAGATGTTAGTAAACACATGCATATATGATTATGAAAGCATGTATTGACAAAATGCGCGCAACCATAGGCTTTACTGATGCACGGGGTCTGCGCCCGGCTTTGTACAAAGGATTACATGCAACAGCGGCAAGACTTGTACAAAAGGGTGGTTGCCGGAACGGGTTCCGGCAACCGCGCCTCATGGGTAAAACTTGCGAAGATGCTCTATGTTCCAGGAATTGCTCACCGGAAGGCCATCTTCGGTCTCAAGGCGGACAGCGCCGGGCCTAGTGACTCGTTTCACCCGATAAGGGCCTTCCCACTTCGGCGTCAACTTGTTGGAATTCTTGGCGGATTGAACGCGCCGAAGAACAAGGTCGCCTTCCTCGAAGCTTCTGGCATTAACTTTGCGGCTATGGTAGCGATGCAAAGCTTGCTGGTAACGAGCAGCTCGTACAGCAGCCTGAAGACGATCTTCCTCGAGGAGCAGCGCGTCATCTTGTCGCAGCTGCTCTTGCTCAAGCTCATCATAAGCGAGCACTCGAGGTGACCCGTATACGAGTTCCGTGGGGAGAACTGCATCTGTTCCGTAGACTAGAGCAAAGGCTGTCTGGCCAGTGGCTCGATTCGGCGTCGTCCTGATCGACCAAAGAACCACCGGCAGCTCCTCGATCCAGTTCCTTCCGCACTTGTGCAGCCTGTCGAAAGTTCTGGTCTTGAGTCCTCGCAGCACTTCAGCGTTTGCTCTCTCTGCTTGACCGTTGCTTCTCGGATGAGCAACGGAAGCAAAGCAGATCTTGGTGCCAAGATCTTGGGCGTACTGCATGAAGGTGCGACTCGTGAACTGTGTGCCGTTGTCGGTGATGATCCGGTTAGGAATCCCAAAACGGCAAACAATTGACTGAAGAACTTGACGGCCGATCGTGCTTGTCACCTTCCTCACTGGTTCCACTTCCGCCACTTTGTGAACTTGTCGATTCATGACGTACAAGTATTCAAAGCCCCGACAGCTCGGGGAAGGGGCCGAGGATGTCGAGCCCCAAACCGAGAAGGGCCAGGATAAAGGGATCGTCTGGAGAGCTTGAGCTGGTTGGCGTATCTGTTTAGAATGGAACTGGCACGCTTCGCACTTGGTTACTTGTGCAGTTGCATCTGGAGGGCTTCGGCGAAGAAACCTTGCCGGAAGGCTTTGCGGCAAGTGCTCTTGCGCCAATGTGGTGTCCACATATGCCTCCATGTATCTCTGCCAACAGCTTCTGTCCATCTTCCCGGCAAATACACTTAAATTTCACACCGTTGAGCCTTCTTCTCTACAGGATATTGTCAACAAACTGATACATACTTGACTGCCGGGCTACTTTTTCCGCTTCTTCTTGCTCTTCGAGAAGTCCTCCTGTCTGAAGGAAATGGACGATTTGCTGCGCCCATGTTGGAGCCTGTGGCTCGACAACAAGGACTAAAGGCTCATTTACCACTGCGGGAACATCAGCTTCTACGGCAAGGACCTGTGGGTCCACCGGAGCTCGATGATCCCCGGCATGCTTGCCGGAGCTAAACTTGTCGGGAGCGTTTGCTTCAACGATACAAACTGCATGGTTTGTCGGAGCAGACTGCTCCTCAGTGATGTTTGCGTTGGTCTTAGGGACCTTCTTGGCGGCGGCTTCAGAGAGCTCTGCCGGAAAGTAGTCGCCGGAAACCAATTTTCTCTTCTTGTTCTGTCCTGTTGATGGTGTCACGGTTGGCTGAGTCAGCTTGAGCACAAAAATCCCTGGTTCCGCAGGTAATTTAAGTGCAGCACATTTGGAGAGGCCATCAGCTATATCATTCTGTGCTCTTGGAACGTGTTCCATTTGCAGGCCTTCAAAGTGCTCTTCCAGCTTCCTCACTTCATCGACGTACGCTTCCATCAACGAACTCTGATAATCTTTATTTACTTGGCGGACGACAATTTGCGAGTCCCCCCTGACAATGAGCTTCTTGATCCCAAGGTCCACCGCAATCCTGAGACCGGCAAGCAAGCCTTCATACTCTGCAGTATTATTTGTTGCTTGTTCCTTGGGAAAGTGCATCTGGACTATGTACTTGAGGTGCTCCCGGTGGGTGCCATAAGCAACACGCCAACACGGGCGCCTTTGTAGCGAGAAGGCACCATCAAGTACATCAGCCACTCTTTATTTGCCTCCTTGACGGGATGCTCGTCTCGGAATTTCCTCATCTTGCGTTGGCGTCCACTCTGCTATGAATTCTGCCAATGCCCTGCTCTCGATAGTTGAAGTGCTTTGAACTTGAGACCAAAGCTTGACAGTTCAGCGCCCACTCAACAATCCTGCTCGTTGCTTCGGATTTTGCAAAATCCTCTTCAGCGAAAGCGAGTGACAACTGTTATCTCATGTGCTTGGAAGTAATGGCGCAGCTTTCTCGAGGCCATTAGGAGGCGGAAAGCAGCTTCGCACACCGAGAATACCTTGATCTAGCCCCTGCGAAGGGAACCGACAAAGTATCTTTGGGCGCTGCACCATCTTCTTCTCAGATCTTGTCGCAACCCTGCGCTGATCCGTCCTTGTCGGGACCAGAGCTTGACGGCGAAGCCCCTTGCTTGTCGCTGGATGCGCTTGCCTCGGTTGCCGGCTCATCATCTGCCTCCCTCTCCGCTACTAACGCAGCACTAACCACTTGATTGGTTGCCGCTATATACAGCAGCAACTTCTCTTGTGGCTTAGGTGCGACAAGTATTGGAGCGGAGGACAGGTACCTCTTCAAGTCCTGCAACGCAGCCTCCGCTTCGGGAGTCCATTTCATTGGACCTGCCTTTTTCAAAATCTTGAAAAACGGCAGGGCGCGTTCAGCAGACTTAGAGATGAACCTCTTGAGCAGCCACGCAACCGCAAGCCTCCCGACATCCTTGGCGCTTTGGTGCTTCGATCTGCTCAATGGCCTTGATCTTGTCGGGATTGGCTTCAATTCCCCGCTGAGATACAAAGAACCAGAGAAGCTTGCCGGAAGGGACTCCAAACACGCACTTCTCGGGGTTGAGCTTGAGATTGATCTTGCGCAGATTTGCAAACGTCTCATCCAAATCTTGAACCAGGGTTGCCCTGTCTTTGCTCTTGACCACTATATCATCCATGTAAGCTTCTACATTTCTGTGTATCTGAGGTCCAAAGGCATCATGGACTATCCTTGCAAAGGTTGAACCAGCATTCTTCAAACCGAAAGGCATCCGTATAAAGCAGTACGTGCCACATGGTGTAATGAATGCGGTTTTCTCTTCATCCTCTTCTGCCATGAAGATCTGATGATATCCTGAATATGCATCAAGAAACGAAAGCAGATCGCATCCAGCCGTGGAGTCAACAATCTGGTCGATCTGCGGCAAGGGAAATGGATCTTTGGGACAAGCTTTATTAACATCGGTGAAGTCAATACAAAGTCTCCATTTCCCATTAGCCTTGCGCACCACTACCGGATTGGCCAACCACGTGGGGTGGAGGACTCCTCTGACAAGCCCTGCTGCTTCCAATTTCTTGATTTCTTCTGCTATGAACTCTTGGCGCTCCACTGCCTGTTTCCTAACTTTTTGCTTGACGGGCCGCGCGTGAAGACAGACAGCTAGGTGGTGCTCAATTACTTTCCTGGGAACGCCGGGGATGTCAGATGGTTGCCATGCAAACACATCGACATTCGCCCGCAGGAAAGCAACGAGCTCGCCTTCCTATTTAGGATCAAGCGTGGCACTGATGGTGAAGGTACCACCAGTGCCGTCCTCCTTGGCGGGCACCTTCTTGGTCTTTGGCGGAGCTGCCATCGTCTTGTTGCACTTGCCGGTGGAGCTCGATGGTGCGTCCTCGACGGTAGCGCAGCACTCCGAAGAGGTGCGCTTGCCGGAGTGGGCAACAGAGCTCTTGCCGGACCTGGTGGTCTTCTTCCCCCCGGGAGCTTCAGCGGTAAGTGGTTTGCTATTTGTCGCTGCTGCTGCATCCCGGTAAATCTTGTCGGCGCAGATAAGTGCATCTTTCTTGTCGCCATGGACAGAAATGACGCTTATCGGGCCGGGCATCTTGAGTAGGTTGTAAGCATAATGAGAGGCGGCCATGAACTTGGCGAGTGTTGGACGGCCAAGTATGCCATTGTAGGGCAATGGGAAATCGGCGACGTCAAACGTGACCCTCTCAGTTCTGAAGTTGAGCTCGCTGCCGAATGTTACCGGCAACCTGATCTTCCCTTTGGGCTTGCTCCTTCCTGGGTTGATTCCTTGAAAGTACCAGGTTTCTTGAGCTCATTGTCGAGGATTTGAAGTTTCTGGAGCACTGCAGAGGAGATCAAATTTAGGCCGGCCCCGCCGTCAACCAACATCTTTGTGACCTTGAGGTTGCGGATGGTTGGTGAGACCAACATCGGCAAACACCCGACCGCAGTGATGCGATCAGGGTGATCCTCAATGTCAAAGATGATGGGCGTGCTGGACCACTTCAGAGGTTTGCGTGACTCTATGGATGGTTCTGCTGCATTGACCTCACGCATCCATTGCTTGAGTTGGCGGTGCGAGGTATGCAGAGACGCACCACCATCGACGCAAAGGACCTCTGTTGCCTTTTGAAACTCATGCTCATCAGCTTCGTCGTCCTCATCGTCCTCGTCATCTTCATCTTCGTCTTCTTCCTTGTCGCGGCCACGGGGAGGTCTGTCTCCTTGCCGCTGCTTGGCTTTGCCGCGGCGCCCTCCCCGACCGGGTCTCTTCTTACTTGCCGCACCTGCACCTTCTTGGGCCTTCTCCTTGTCTCGCCGCTCGTACTCAGCTCTTTGTAGCTCAACAAGCTGCTCGACTTTCTTGCAGCTCTGGAGATCGTGGCCTTTGGTGCGGTGGATTTTACAGTACTGCTTGTTGGAGCTGTCAGGCTTGTCGGCGGCCGCCACAGCTTGGCGGTCGGCGTCAACGGCAACCTCCTTGCCGGAGCCACCGGCCTTGGCTTTGTTGGCGGCACCATCCTTGCCGGACTGCTCGACAACTAGTACTTCTTGGTTTTTCTTCCTCCTGTTGTTCCGCCGCCGGCTATTTCTTGCCGGGGCGATCCCCTCACTGTCAGACTCTGCTCCCACACTCTCTCATGGGAGTCTTCTTCCTTCTTCAGCGCGTGCACACTTGTCGGCCAGGGCGTAGAGCTCACTGACGTCTTTTACTTTGCACATCGCCATCTCCTCCCTCATCCTGCGATTTCGTACATTCTGATGGAATGCACTCGATCACCGCAGCAGGGGTGGACGTATGGGATGTTGTAGTGCACTCGATGAATCTCTGGATGAATTTGCGCGAGATTCCCCTCCTTCGGGCAAGCAGGTGGAGATCACTCTCCACAGCCATGAGGCTTGTGGTCGCTTTGTGAAGGCGCCAACAAACTGGTGGCGCAAATCTGCCAAGAAGAAATAGAGCCATCCGGCAAGTGCATGAGCCAAGATCTGACGTTTGGCTTGAGCACCAAGGGAAAGTAGTTGGCGAGGATCTTGTCGTCTCGTCCCCCCGCAGCTTGCACCGCGATGGTGTAAATGCCGAGGAACTCCGACGGGTGTGTCCTGTCGTCATACTTCTCCGGCACATCTGGTTTGAAGTTTTTCTTGTCGGGCCACCGGACTTGCCGCAGCTCACGAGTGAGCAGGGCAACCTATCACAGACTGACAAGTCGCTGGTTCCCTGGCGCATGCATGTCGACAGTGGGCCCGGCGCGCTGGTCGGATTGACGGCGTGCTTCTCTTCGGCACTCAATACGGGTTCGAGCGTCTTCCTCTTGCCGTTCTCGAAGAACTTGGCGTTGGTCGCGACGAGCTCGCGGATCCGGCGACGCCAGGAGTCGCTGTCGAGGTGGATCCGCGAGTCGGCGATCTTGGCCTTCGGGAAGGGAGTGTACGGTGGCGCACCCCGCAAGTCTGTCGCCATCGGCTCGCGCCTTGTCACCTCGCCGCGGCTGCGGCGCTTCGGTTGCCATGAGACGTCGCCGTTAAGCGGCCGATGAGACTCTGAATTGTGGCCCTCCATTCGCCGACCTTATCGGCCGTTGGAGGGTAATCTAGGAGTAATCGAGCTCTTGCCAAGGCTTCCGCTGGTGTGGTTGGCGGCAACGGCGCGTTTGGAGTGAAGAACGAGATGTGCTCGGACTCCCAACCAAGTTAGGAGGAGCATATCCATAGCGACCGTACTCCACTCGCATCGCATGCTGAGGTGCATGCGGGTCTCGAGGGCCTCGGGATCCTCCAGCTTGGCCTTGATCCAATGAGCGTATGGTGCCGCGAGTATCATGATGCTGTCTTTCCCGCGCCTCCTGCGATGGACGCGGTGCAGATTCGGACGCCGACGCCTGCGCCGCCTTGTCCTTGGACCTGGGGGCATCGTGGGCTTTCTCGACGACGCCGGTCCCTCCGCCAGCGTTTCCCCCACCACCTGACGGCTCCGGGAGTGGTGGGTTCGACGCGGACGGCTCAGCTGCTGCCGAAGGTTTCTTCTTCGGCGCCATGTCGACGAAGATGTCGATGAAGTTGCTCGTGGCGACCGCGGATCGGGTTCACACAGCCTCGACGCCCCTACCCGCGCGCCAAAGATGTCGGGGAGAGCTGATCGTGTCCCACGAGCACCTACGGGACCTTGGTCCCTTGTGGTTCGGAGGGGGAGATTGCACAAAGAGCGGATCGAGGCGATGCACACGAAGCGGATTTACCCAGCTTCGAGCTCTCCGGGAGATAATACTCCTCTGCTGCTTTGTGGATTATCTTGTGTTCTTGCTAGGGAGCAATGGGTGCTACAAGACCTAGCCTGAATGTGATGAACTAAGCACAGGCTGGACCGAACTCAGCCGAACCCTTTCTCGGTGCCCTTGGGCCTCCTTTTATAGGCACAAGGGTCACCACATGTGGCAAGTAGACAAGGTTACAATGGTAAAAACCTAGGTTGGTACACCGCTTTGTACAGTGTACAGTAACCTATACCTAACTCGACGGCAAGGGACAAGAGTCATCAATGCCCGTCTCGATCGCCCGAACAATTGTAACAGGACCGCAAGTGCGCCTCCGTTTGCCACGATGGTAGCTTGTCAGCGCCGCTTGTCGCTACTCCCCGCTGGCTGCACAGCCCGTCGACACGCGTACATGGGAGAATCCCGTGGTGACACGTTGGCGGGTGAGCTGGAGCGGAGATGAAGAGAGGTCGCCCGCCCCGGCAAGCGCCTTGCCGCGGCAGGAACCTTGTCGCGCTTGGGGGTCCAGCGCCCGCCAAGCCTTCCCGGCAAGCTCCTCTTGCCGGGGCCTTGTTTCCTTTGCATACTGGTGGCCTTCCGGCAAGCTCCTCTTGCCGGGTCTTAACTACTTTGTTCTTGAATGGCTCCAAAGGAGCCGCCGAGATCTTGGCGACGTCGGGCCAGTCCCGTGCGTGGAGCGCCAGAATCGTCTGTGCGAGTTCGGGTACTAGGGTACCCCTACTCTAGTACACCGACACCAAGCCCGGGACATCATTTATTTTAATGCTACACTATAGTAGACGGGGTTGGTATGAGTGCTCGAGAGTGGTGTGAAGAAGGAGGACTCTACGTCAATGATGACAACTCCATGATGGCATCTGCAAGGACTGCATTTTCAAGGCCTCAAGACTTCAAGACTCGAGACAAGAATTCAATACACACTACTGGGTCAAGGACGGTTGACGGGCACCCTGGAGAAACCAGTGGTTGGCCGGGATGCATGGAGAAGCGCCATGACATCTTGCGGAAAGCTTCACCCAGACTCAAAGAGACGGAAGAATACTTCATGCCCGGAAGCTTACCTGCAACCGCAAGTCACTATGGGCTCGCTTGGTTGACCTTAGTTGTGACTCTGCTGGGGCGGTGCTAGCAGATGTAGAACTACGGTAGGATTGGATGAGCACCGACGGTGGTCGAGGAACTCTTCGAAGACCATGTTTCGGTCGTCTTGTTCTCAAACACCCTGAAGTGCGAGAACGTAAAGAGAGGGATCTAATCTTGCGGATAAAGTGTACAAACCTCTGCAGAGGGTTAAAAACCTAATTGATTAGCCGTGTCCCCGGTTACGGACAATTTGAGCATCTGGACTTGGATCTATCTCGGAACTCTCAACACCGGACTGATAACATAATTGTGGGCAACTTATGATGATTTTGGGCTATGAGACATCGGTTGGCGGAACCATGTCATGATAGAAAACTCCATAGTACAGACTTCATTTATTCCTTTGATGTAGGGAAAATAAAATCAACTTTTACGCAAACAAAACTCAGATACAGAGCCACAAAGCCATACTGCATATAGTATAGTTTATCATCTGTTTTCTCTTATTGTGATCTTGCCGGTACATTCAATGTACTGACCTACACGACTGCAACGTATCATGTTGGAGATACTTTCTTCCGACAAGTAAGAGTACGGTACAGGGTTACGGTCTACACTCAACCTGCCGATGGCGTTGATGGGACTCCATACCCGACTATTTGTTTCCGCTGTGACTTATGAGGTATATATCAGTTTTACGTTATTTATACATGTGATTGCACTTTGATATATACATTGATGTACTATGTGTGCCAGCATACTGATCCAGGGATGGCACAGAAACACAGAGGCTTGACCGTCTGAGGTCGGGTCGCTACAAATATGGTATCAGAGCACATGTTGACTGTAGGACGTGACCCTAGAAACCGGAAAGCCCTAGGACAGGAAATTTCTAAAACTTTATTTTCAAAAAGAATCTTACTTCTCATCTTTTCTGATTTTATCAAATCGACACTCTCACCTCAAATAGTTAGAATATACCCCTTTTCCCTTTTGACCACATGAAGGATCAACTGAAGCCGCTCCAAGAAAGATATCGGACAGCTGATGACCCCTTCAAAGTAACCAGGATTTCACCATGCATTAGAAGAGTTGAAGCTGCAACAATTGAAGACTCTGAAGACTTGAAGAATTTGAAGTTCCTGAAGAATTATTTGACCTTTAGAAGACCAAACCCCTGTTATATACTTACGTTAGATGCGACGATTTGTGAGTTGTCATTTGTTTGATGTTTTCCGACAGCCACAAAAAAAACATTTTTTTTTCAAAACTATTGTTTGTATTGTGTGTATATCCCTCCATTCTTCTCTCATATCTCATCCCAAAACTTTTGGACCCAGTAGATGATGAATGAAGTTGGACCGGTATTCTCTGGACCAAAAACCCAGCCGGAGGCAGAGCTATGGATTCAGAACATGGAGAATCACTTCGGGAGCAGATTGGTTTCAAGGAAGAATGAAGTATCGTACACTCTTCAGTACTTTGAAGGAAGTGCTGCAACCTGGTGGAAAATGCATCAAGCCATACAAGGATTTAATGGAGCAAGAACTTGGGAGGAATTCAAGAAGACCCTGTTGAGATCACGTCTCATCCGGAAGCACTACGATAACCCGAAGAAGAGACCTTGTGCCTGCAAGATTTGCGGAGAAATAGGACACACCCAGGAGGAACACAAGGATGGATGCCCTCATTGTGAGGAGAAACACCCAGCTGAGGAATGCCCAACTAGTCAGGTGACTGGTTTCTTGTGTGAAGGAACCACCCACTACCCGACTCAGTGTCACATTTACCCCATGGTGCAACAAACTATTCAGGAGCAGGAAGAAGGAATGAAAGAAGCGCCCGAGAAGTTATGAAAGAACCTGTGATGAAGGAATGTGTTGAAGACCCCGATGGAGAAGGCCTCAACAGATTTTACTCCAATGCCTGCTATTCATGTGGAGAAGAAGGACATTTTCACAAGATTGCACCAAGGAAAGAAAAGAGTATCTGGGATACTTCCGACGGAAGCAATAGAGTTTGATCCACAGCGAATAAAAGGTTTGATCGAACGAAGAAACCTGGAAGAGAAAACAAAGACACCCTCGTAACAACCCAATTTCTGCAAAGAGGGACAAGAGTCATATTACCTGCTTTGAATGTAAGGACGTCGGGCATTATGCCAATCATTGTCTTGAAAGGAAGCAAGGAACTCAAGGAGCAGGCACCATCTCCAAGAAGCCCAAAGACTTATCGAGAGTTATGTGTTTTCATTGTAAGGAAGCAGGACATTATGCTACTAAATGTTCCTACAAGAAGGAAGCTGGAGTTGAGTAGTTGGAATTTTGATATGGATAATAAGAGTGGTAGAAACCAATTTTTTTTCATGAGTACAATAAGTTGAGTTATGTAATGGGTGCTCAGAGTTTGTAATGGATTCATGAAATCAATAAAGTTAAGGTGACATGTTTTCATATGTTTAATTCTATGAGTTGTTACTCTGTGAACAAAGATTTTGACCATTTTCGAGGATATGAGAAATATGGTCTATGGATGGATTTGTGAATTTCATTTTAAGGGTGGTAGTACCCTGTGAAGAAGACTAGACTAATGGATAAGAAAATATATATTCCACGGACTGTAGTTCGAAGGAAAAAAAAGGTTGGAGTTTTGCTTTTGATATGATGGTATGAAGAAACAAAGTACTACTGGATTTAAAGGAGGTGTAATATGGAACAAGAGAGTTACTCCAAGGATGAGTTAAAGCTGCACTAGTGTTGAAGTGGGCCATAACCCACAGGCCCAGGATTTTGAAAAGGAACAGATGTAACCTTGATGAAGGAAGAAATTTGGAAGAATCGGTGATTCAATCAGCATACGTTTCGTAGGAGGTTACGCAAAAAAATTGAGAGTGGTGAAGTAACGATAGATGTTTTGTTTGGCTTGCAGAACCAAAGGATTTACCCGATCCCTGTTCAATACAGGAGAAATTCTGCAATGCTCGTGAGAATGCCCGAGTGTTAGAAATACGATATTTGCTAAACCTTATACAGGGTAATGATCTGGGTGCGGAATGGATTGATCACCATACCGACTTACTCTGGTCATTCGCTCTTGCTATTTGGAATGGTAAATCTGAGTGACTTACCCATAGTAGAGAGACGACGATATCAAACCTTGTTTAAACCATAGAATGGTAGAACGATGGACCCCTGTATAGGCATCCATTGCCAATCGTAGGATATACGGTGAGATTCAACCCAGACCCTTTTTTCTGCAGAAACCATTCATGGTAGACCACCATGAGTATTTCGATAGTTGTCTAGAAGGGACACAGACCTATCAGCTAAGAAGATCCAGTCTCGAACGAACTTCAACTTTGACGAACCGACCCAAGATTTTGAGGAAAACTCTATGCTTCGACAGAAGAGCGTTAATGAAGGAGCTATTGTAAGATATGTGAAGAGACATATATTGTCCGCACTCCAGAGGAAGTATCTGAGTTTATTGGAACCGTGACCTTGTTTTTAAGTGTGGTAGCACCCCTGACCTTTCCGACCAAAACATTTGCTAGAAGACCCCCAACCCCTAACCCTTTCTTGCTAGCCTCTTTGAATCTCGAGGACGAGATTCATTTTAAGTGTGGTAGGTTTGTAACATCCCAAAATTCTAAATTTTGGAATGTTATAATAAATAAATAGTTTTGATTGATTGATTGTTTGTTGTGTGATTGATTGAGTGAAATTAAGTGGAATTTGATTTTTTTTTTGAAAGTTGAATGAGTGGGAATGAAATGACTTTCCCCGACTTTCACTTTGCCTTTTGATATCCATGAATTCAAATTCAATTCAAACACAAAACCCTAGAGAGAAAATGATATGACTTCTTCCATTTAAATAAATGAAAAGGGTTTTGAAAAGATTTGAATTCCGTTTGGAAATATTTCAAATTCAGAAACTTTATTTAACTCAATGATTTTCATGAGGGAAGATAAAATGACTACTTCAGATTATATGAAATATGAGTTGGAAGTTAAAAAGAATCAAACTGAAAGTCATTCGGAAGTATTTTAAAATCCCCTTTCAATTTGGAATTATTTGGATTTTATTCAAATTATTTTTCTCCTAAAAATAAATAAATGGGAATAAGGGTAAAATTATTCCCTTCATTGGAAAATTAGGAGAAAATAATTTTGAAATCATTTTGGTGTTTTAAAATGATTTTTGTTGGGTTTTATTGCAACAGAACACTATTTGAGTTTTGTAAATTTTTGAGGATTTTATTTGAACTTGAAAAGGAGTTCATGTTGTAGGAAATCTTTTTCTGAAAATTGTGATATATTATATGTCTATTTAATATTATTTATTTATTTATTTGTGTTTGTTTTATTGTCTATGTTTTATAAAAAAAATGCAAACGCCCGAAGCCCCTGAGGCCCATCTCCCTCTCCTTTCCTCGACCCGGCCAATGAGTCAAGAGCCCACCGAAGAACCGAGCCGGCCTGCCCCAGCGCCCGACGCCCGAACCCTCTCCCCCTCGGTTGCCCGCTCGCTCTCCTCTCTCCCTCTCTCACTGACCGCCGGGCCCGACCCTTTCCCTTACCTCTCGCCCACGGCATGCCCGTCTGGAGCAATGCCCGCGCCGCCGCCGTATCCCGTGATCCTCGGGATCGCATCCATGATCCGCCCCCTCCTCCAAGTCGACCCCGCCCCTATAAATACCCCTCCCCTCACCCCGTTCTGCCCCTTCCCGACCCCCGAACCCCTCTCTGCTCGCTGCCATTTCTCGCCGGAGCCCGAGCTCCACCGCCCGCCATTGCTGCTGCAGCGCTCCACCCCGACCACCTCGTCGCCGTCCGAACCAACCACCGACCCCTCCTCTCTCACCCTCACCTCCCTAACCCCTCGCCCGAGCTCCTGCGCCCTTGGAACATCGGCAACGGCGACCACCCGAACGCCACCGCCGCCTCGAGCTCGCCGCCGACCATCTTCGACCACGTCCACCGACGCCACGACCACCGCTGGACTCGCCGCCGCCCGCTTCATCTCCCTGGCCACCCCACCGACGCCGAAGATCACCGGAGCGCCGCCACCATCGTCGCCCGACGCGCTCGCCGTCGACCACCACCGCGGTGAGCTCCCTCTCCCTTCTCATCCATCCGATCTAGTTTCAATGGCCCTGATTAGATTAGATCGAATAGGTACGTTGTTTTTTTTGTAGATCGGTTTAGTTACGGTTAAGTCCGGTTTAGTTCGAACCAGTTCCTCGGTTTTTTTATTACACGTGCATGCACGGTTTTGTTAAGTAACGCCCGAGCGTTGTGTAGTTCCAATCGCTCACCGGTTTAGCCCAGTACAGTGGGCCACGTAGCACCTGCCCGTTTTTTTTTCTCGTGTCTGTTTTAAAATCAGAATAGTTCTGTTTTTACATTGCTTATAACTTTTAGGTTTTTAATCCAAATTGAGTGATTCTTTTTGCATTGTGTCACAAATTTGCTTAAGTTTCTTTTTGTGTACTTAGGTTTCAAATTTGAATAGTTTAGATTTGAATTTGATGAAATTTGTTCAAATCACTAATTTGGTCATATTTTGAGTTTTACAAAGTATTTTTGATTTATTCTTTTTGCTACTGTTTTATTATGGTTTTGTCTATCCAGTAGCATATACTTCTTTACTTTTACTTTATTTTTAAATTAGGTTTTAGCAAAACAGTACTGTTTTAGTTATAGCTTTGTTTTAGTCTTTTCTTTATTGTTTTATTAGTTTTAAATTATTTATTGTTGTCACTTTTTAAAAATTTAGTTTTCTTTCTGTTAGTAAACCAAAGAAAATTTTGTTTTTATTTTTATTAAATACTTTCTGTTAACTTAGTTGTTTTACATTTTATTTTTTCTCTGTTAAGTTATTAGTTTATTGTTTTAATTGTTGTTAAGTTTTACTTAGGACAAAACTATTTTGTGTTATGTCTTAGAGTTTTCTTTAGTAGTTTTGTTGTGTAGTTTTCCTTTGTTTTTATTTGGTGTCCCTTGATTTGCATTTTTTTTGTTGGTTTTATTATGAGTGTTAGAATTGTTTGCTAGGATGTTTGCTTATATGAATGCTATGTTTGACTATATAGATTTTCAACGGAGTGACGAATAGTTCTACCAAGTCATTATTCGAGAGTGTTGTTATCTTCATCAACCTACCAGGCAAGTTCACTTTGACCATGCTTTCGTACCTATGTTTTATTGCATTTAGTGGCATCTTTGCAACCACCCTCCAGTAGTGTTATTGATTCTTGTAGTTGAGTAGTATGCATGAGGTAGGAACCCATCACCCTGTTACCAAGCCCGGACGTCATTTATTTTAATGCTACGCTATAGTAGATGGGGTTGGTATGAGTGCTCGAGAGTGGTGTGAAGAAGGAGGACTCTACGTCAATGACGACAACTCCATGATGGCATCTACAAGGACTGCATTTTCAAGGCCTCAAGACTTCAAGACTGGAGACAAGAATTCAATACACACTACTGGGTGAAGGACGGTTGACGGGAATCCTGGAGAAACCAGTGGTTGGCCGGGATGCATGGAGAAGCGCCATGACATCTTGCGGAAAGCTTCACCCAGACTCAAAGAGACGGAAGAATACTTCATGCCCGAAGCTTACCTGCAACCGCAAGTCACTATGGGCTCGGCTTGGTTGACCTTAGTTGTGACTCTGGCTGGGGCGGTGCTAGCAGATGTAGAACTACGGTAGGATTGGATGAGCACCGGACGGTGGTCGAGGAACTCTTCGAAGACCATGTTTCGGTCGTCTTGTTCTCAAACACCCTGAAGTGCGAGAACGTAAAGAGAGGGATCGAATCTTGCGGGTAAAGTGTACAAACCTCTGCAGAGGGTTAAAAACCTAATCGATTAGCCGTGTCCCCGGTTACGGACAATTTGAGCATCTGGACTTGGATCTATCTCGGAACTTGTCGGTGTACTAGAGTAGGGGTACCCTAGTATCCCGAACTCGTGCACGGCAGGCGATTCTGACACCTGCGGGGGCTGCTTAGTGACCGCCAAGGTCCTCCGTGGTTCCTTTGGAGCCATTCAAGAACAAAGTATTTAAGCCAAGAAGACAAGGCCCCGGCAAGAGGAGCTTGCCGGGAAGGCCACTCAAGGCACACAGAAGACAAGACCCCGGCAAGAGGAGCTTGCCGGGAAGGCTTGGTGAGCAACAAGCTTCCGGGCGCGACAAGGATTCAGCCGCGGCAAGGCGCTTGCCGCGGCAGGCAACCTCTCTTCCTCTCCGCTCCAGCTCATCCACCAATGTGTCGCCATGGAGCCATTCCAGGCGTGCGTGTCAAGAGGCTGTGCAGCCAGCGGAGAGCAGCGGCAAGCGGCGCTGACAGGGGTGCCATCGTGGCAAGCGGTGGCGCACCTGACGGTCCCTTTCTGCACTGTTCAAGTGACATGGACGGGCATTTAATGCTTTTGTACGTTGCCGTCAGAGTTAGGTAGAATACACTGTACAAAGTAGCTGTACCAACCGCAGCTCAGTTTTCCGTTTTTACCCTTGTCTACGTTGCCACCTGTGGTGACCCCTTGAGCGTATAAAAGGAGGCCCATGTGCAACGTAGAAAGGGTTCGGTTCGGCTGAGTTCAGTTCGGCTCATTCGAGACTTCACACACTCAAACTAGGTTTTGTAGCTCTCTCTGCTCCCTAGCAAGAACACAATACAATCAGACAAGCAGCAGTAGGAGTATTATCTCTCCGGAGAGCTCCGAAGCTGGGTAAACTGCTCGTGTGCATCGCCTCGATCTGCTCTTCGTGCAATCTCCGCCCCCCACCGAACCAAAAGGGACTCGGTCCGCCGGTCCCATAGGTGCTCGTGGGTTACGATCAGCCTCCCCGACAGAACTCTCAACACCGGACTGATAACATAATTGTGGGCAACTTATGATGATTTTGGGCTATGAGACATCGGTTGGCGGAACCATGTCATGATAGAAAACTCCATAGTACAGACTTCATTTATTCCTTTGATGTAGGGAAAATAAAATCAGCTTTTACGCAAACAAAACTCAGATACAGAGCCACAAAGCCATACTGCATATAGTATAGTTTATCATCTGTTTTCTCTTATTGTGATCTTGCCGGTACATTCAATGTACTGACCTACACGGCTGCAACGTATCATGTTGCAGATACTTTCTTCTGACGAGTAAGAGTACGGTACAGGGTTACGGTCTACACTCAACTTGCCGATGGCGTTGATGGGACTCCATACCCGACTATTTGTTTTCGCTGTGACTTATGAGGTATATATCAGTTTTACGTTATTATTACATGTGATTGCACTTTGATATATACATTGATGTACTGTGTGTGCCAGCATACTGATCCAGGGATGGCACAGAAACACAGAGGCTTGACCGTCTGAGGTCGGGTCGCTACACCTTAATACATCATCTTGTAACTAACTCATTAGTCACTTTGCTTGCAAGGCTTCTTATGATGGCATTAACGAGAGGGCCCAGAGATATCTCTCTGATATACTCAGAGTGAAAAATCCTAATCTCGATCTATGACATCCCAACAAACACCTTCAGAGATACCTGTAGAGCATCTTTATAATCACCCAGTTATGTTGTGACGTTTGATAGCACACAAGGTATTCCTTCAGTATCCGGGAGTTGCATAATCTCATAGTCGAAGGAATATGTATTTGACATGAAGAAAGCAATAGCAATAAAACTAAACGATCAATATGCTAAGCTAACGGATGGGTCTTGTCTATCACATCATTCTCCTAATGATGTCATCCCGTTCATCAAATGACAACACATGTCTATGGTTAGGAAACTTAACCATCTTTGATTAACGAGCTAGTCTAGTAGAGGCTTACTAGGGACATGGTGTTTTGTCTATGTATCCACACATGTATCAAGTTTCCAGTCAATACAATTCTGCCATGAGTAATAAACATTTATGATGATATAAGGAGATATAAAATAACAACTTTATTATTGCCTCCAGGGCATATTTCCTTCATCGTCTACTTCCGCTGCAACTCGGAGTCGGTAACAATATCTGATCCAAACCGTTCATCACATCTTCATAGTGCTCCTGGTTGATCGTAGGGTGACTTTTTGTTTTCTACTATGTTTCCCAATAGATCTCTCTTCCAATCCGGGGGAAGATGTCTAGGAGGGAGGCGAAGATGGTGAGGATCGCGCGGGGGGGGGGGGGGGATGTTGGCGCGGCTGCGTGAGATTGATGCATGGCTCCCGACGGAGTGTCTGATGTACGACAAGGTGTACGTGATTCGGGAGGGGCAAAGCAATGAGGAGATGGTGCGTTGCTTCCACAACTTCTAGCCACATCCGGCCATGACGGTGGTCCTCTGGGAGATGCTGGAGGTGGATTCAGTGGATCTAGTCAAGCAGTACAAGTGGGTAGCATTCCAATCACACATTTTTTAGTCTTCTGCCGCCTGCGTCGGGGACGATGGCAATGCCGATCCAGATATCCGGCGAGGAACCAACAAGTCCACGTCGGGCGAAGAAGGAGGCGATGGCTTATCCCCGCTTCTCGGACTGCCTTCAGGCCCTCTCTCATGCACAGTAGGTCGCTCTCTGGCTGGTAGCCACTGGCTGGAGATGATTTCGACAAGCCTGTGGAGGTTTCTTCATCGGATTACTCAGGTACTTTTGACTTTTCCTCTAAATATCTGCTTTCTACTTCAAATATGAGTGCAATGAAATAGCAGAGGGAAAGGGGAATCATAAAAACAAAAAAAGATGATAATAAAATTAATACCATACGATACCATGATTTTTGGATGAGATGTGGAGTCAATTAGAAGGGGGCGGGTAAGATTGATCTATGAGAAACAATGGTGAAATTTGAGTTGAGGAAATATGTCGGTGTCGTGACAGGTGCATCACACACCCACAGTGTGCCTCACGGTTGCCATGGACCAAGTTCAAGAAGAAGAGAAGAGATGCGTGCCACCTTCCTCCTTGATGGTGGTATGCAGATCTTCGTGAAGAAGAGTATCAATGCGGAGATCCATCAAGAGAGCCTTGGGCCGGTGGTGGCATGCATATCTTTGTATAACAAAGGTTGCATCCCCCTCCGATGCCTGCAAAGTTCAGCAAATATCCAACCAAGACGTCTGGCAAAGACAGATAACCAAGACCCAGGAATGATCCCACCCGGCAATGGCTATCCACAGCTGGTGCGCACTCAGCCAGCCTTCGACAGCAAGCTACCGCACCACCTACGCGTGGCACAGTAGTCCTGCGCTCGCAGGGCTCTCACGCCACGTGGCCGGTGGGCAGGCGTGCTAGACAATGGATGATAACCCACAAGTATAGGGGATCAATTGTAGCCTTTCTCGATAAGTAAGAGTGTCTAACCCAACAAGAAGCTAAAGGTAGAATTAATATTCCCTTCAAGTTCTACCGACCATCGATAAAACTCTATGCACTCTTAAAGTTCGCTTTACCTACAACAAGAATAAACCTAGAGGTAATTTGTAGGTGTAAAGGGACAGGTTTGCAAGATAATAAAGAATGTGAAATTATAAGTTAGGTGTTGTTTTACTAAAAGACAATTGAGTTAGTATAGCAAGTGTGGAAAAGTGGTGGTAGGACTTGCAGAATTGTCCCTAAGCAATTGGCTACGTGACCAGACCGATAACAAGTTTTTATGTGGGAGAGGCCATAGCTAGCATGTCATCCCTTACTTGGGATTCTATGAACTTATGATTGGAACTATTAGCAAGCATCCTAAACTACCAAAATTCATTAAGGTAAAACCCAACCATAGCATTAAGATATATTGGCCCCCCTTCAATCCCGTATGAATCAATTTCTATGGTAGGAAGAAGCTTCTGTCACTCTTGGCCTCCAACACATAGTACTATCAACATATAACTAACCCTATGGTGTGATCAACACACGCGTTCATATGATGGGCACCAAAGGACAACAACATAACCACAAGCAATTTAAACCAATCATAGCAATTCACCAATCACCCATAGGACAACAAAAATCTACTCAAACATCATAGGATGGCAACATATCATTGGATAATAGTATGAAGCATAAAGCACCATGTTCAAGTAGGGGGTACAACGGGTTGCGGGAGAGTGGACTGCTGAATATAGATGAGGGTAGGATATGGAGGTGTTGATAAAGATGACGAAGTTGCTGGTGTAGATCGTCCTCACACGATGATTGCCCCGGTGACATTCCGGTAGAGCCCCCCCTCCTTCTTCTTCTTCTTTAGCCTTTGGAAGGACGATTTCCCCTCTGGTCCTTGGCTATCATGGCTCCCGGAGGGCAGGAGCCCCTCCGTGATTGGATCTCTCTCTGTTTCTATCTCCATTTCTCTTTTGTTTCGCGTTTGTTTTTGGACCCCTTCATCATTTTTTATATTCTCAGAGATCCGTAACCCCGATCGGCCTGAAATTTTGAGGGGATTTTTATCCGGAAATTATCTTTCTTGCAGGGAAAGAAGGGTTGCAATCGACTTACGAGGGAGTCACAAGGCAACACGGTGCGGCCTACCCCCCCCCCCCAGTCGTGCCATGTTGCCTTGTGGCCACCTCGGACACCGCCTTGCATTGATTCTTCTTCCCAAAAATCACATATATTCCAAAATAAATCTCCGTAAATGTAACATCCCAAAATTCTAAATTTTGGAATTTTATAATAAATAAATAGTTCTGATTGTTGTTTGATTATTGTGTAATGATTGTGTGAAACTGAGTGAAATTTTAAATTTTTTGAAAGTTGAATGAGAGGGAATAAAAGGACTTTCCCAAACTTTCATGCTTTCTTTATGATCTCCATGAATGCAAATTCATTTCACCACAAAACCCTAGAGTGAAGATAATAAGACTTCTTCCACTTAAAGAAATGAAAAGTGGTTTTGAAAAGATTTGAATTCCTTTTGGAAACAATTCAAATTCATAAGACTTTATGCAAATCAATGATTTTCATGATGGTAGATAAAATGACTTCTTCAAAGATGTGTTGGAAGTTTAAAAGAAACAATTTGAGAAGCCCCTTTGAAGTTATTTGAAACCCACCTTCCTTTTTAAGTTATTTGACTTTTTAAATTTCAAATTCTCTGAAAGTTATTCAAATGAGAGAAGTAATATGACAAAAAAAAATAGAGGCATTTGAAATATATGAATAAGGAAAATGAAAATGATTTGAAATTCAAATTCAAAACCACTTAGGAATTATTTGATTTTTATTCAAATTATTTTTCTCCAAAAATAAAATATGTGGAAATAAGGGTAAAATGATTCCTTCAATGAAGAATTTGGAGAAAATAAATTTGAAATCATTTTGGTATTTTAAATTTTTTTTCTGAATTTTAAATGCAACAGTAGCACTGTTTGCATTATTGAATTTTTGTGGATTTTATTTGGCTCTGAAAAATAGTTCATGTTTTAGGATTTATTTTTCTGAATATTTTGATATATATTTATATATTGCCTATATACATTCTGTTTCATTTTCACCATATTCCTTTTTTCTGTCAAAATTAAAAGTAGGATTTTTTTAAAGGAAACCCCGCACCGCGGCCTATTTAGCCAGATCTAGCCCAGCACTCGCGCGCGACCGAGTCCCTATGTGTGACGCTCCCGATTCAATTGTACACTATTCATACACGCAAATGTGTACGATCAAGATCAGAGACTCACGAGAAGATATCACAACACAACTCTAGACACAAATTAAAGTCATACAAGCTTTATATTACAAGACAGGGGCCTCGAGGGCTCGAATACATAGGCTCGAATACAAATGGGTGAGTGAAAGCAACAATATCTAAGTACAGACATAAGTTAAACAAGTCTGCCTTAAGAAGGCTAGCACAAACTTCAACGGTGATCGAAAACGCAAGGCCTCCTGCCTGGGAGCCTCCTAACCACTCCTGGTTGTCTGCCGCCTCCAGGTAGTAGTACGCACCCTCAGGGTAGTAGTAGTTGTCGGTGGTAGCATCAGGCTCCTGGCATCCGTCATCTGATCACATCAATTGGGCATAGGGGAAAAAGAGGTAGCAAAGCAGCCGTGAGTACTCATCCAAAGTACTCGCAAGACTTACATCAGAACTATGCTAAGTATGCATCAGTATCAAAGGAAGGGGCTGTATCTATGGGCTAAACTACAGAAATGCCAGAATAGAAGGGGAAGGCCTGGCCTATCGAAGACTAGCATCTTCAAGCATCTTGCAACATTTAGAAGAATGAAGAATAGCATATTATATTTAGCAAGTATGTTGTAGTGAACATGCCCAGAGATCCTTCCTCGACTACCTGCAAGAAACCAATCCCGGAGCAATCATATCCAATTATCATCTCCAGTAACCAGTTCTAGTTGTATAGATAGGGATACAACTCCAAGTCATCGTGTTACTGTGAACACGGCAATTCGAATGGATAAACTTCCCTGCAGGGGTGCACCACATTGCCCAACATGCTCGATCACTCTGGCCGGACATACTTTCCTGGGTCATGCCCGGCCTCGGAATATCAACACGTCGTAGCCCTACCTAGGCTCAACAGAGAGGCCAACACGTCGGTCTACATCCTAAGCGCGCAGGGGTCTTGGGCCCATCACCCTTTGCACTCCTGCACATTGCGAGGGCGGCCAATGTCAGTCCTGACAACCTCCTTATACAAGGCAGGTGCTTACGCAGGCCACCTGGACGCGTGCCGCTCAATCACTGACGTCCGAAGAGCTTCGACTGATACATACAACGCCGAGTGCCCATATCTATTCCCGTGTGGTGGTTAGTGCGTATAGGTCAAAATACCAACTCAGATCAAATACCCAAACCGTTAATGTCTTGGGAGCGTGCGGTGACAAGCAGAGACTCACTATCTTGTGACCCCATCGCCCCGTCTCGTGGACTTATGGCAAGGGCCCGGAATGCCCGTCCGTGCCACGTAGAAATCTCACGGGTACCCTCCAGGTCAACCCGACTAGACATCAACTCGCGGGTACCCCTCAGGGTTGACCCGACTTCAACATGGTTTTGTGGTAAAGTCAAAGTAACTATGTGTCCAAAACACCAAGGGGGAATCTGAGGAATCACCCTCAATGGAATCCACCTGATGTAATCGTCAAGGTGAACTAAGGAGGAATCACCCTTGATGGTTCACACTTGAGGGGTTGCACGACAGAGTCGTCATCAGGAGTGGTGAAGGAGGAATCACCCTCGATAGACCACGACAGATTAGCTACACTATAGAGTTATCATCAGTAGTGCGTTACGAGGTATCACCCTCGACACTCGATAGTAGCTCTGCAGAGTCTTACAACCAAAGGGGGTGAGGTGATGTATTGGGCCTTGGATGTCGATCATGTTGATCGAGTCACCTGGTAATCCAGCGGGGGCAACAAGGACAAGGTGAGGGGTGTGACGCCCCCGATTCAATCATACACTAATCATGCACGCAAACGTGTACGATCAAGATCAGGGACTCACGAGAAGATATCACAACACAACTCTAAAACATAAATAAGTCATACAAGCATCATAATACAAGCCAGGGGCCTCGAGGGCTCGAATACAAGTGCTCGATCATAGACGAGTCAGCGGAAGCAACAATATCTGAGTACGTACATAAGTTAAACAAGTTTGCCTTAAGAAGGCTAGCACAAACTGGGATACAGATCGAAGAGGCGCAGGCCTCCTACCCGATCCTCCTAAACTACTCCTGGTCGCCACCAGCGGGCTGCACGTAGTAGTAGGCACCTCCGTGTAGTAGGAGTCGCTGCTGACGGTGGCGTCTGCCCTGGGCTCCAAGATCCGTTGCGCAACCGGTAGATGGGAAAGGGGAAAAGAGGGAGAAAAGCAACCGTGAGTACTCATCCAAAGTACTCGCAAGCAAGGAGCTACACTACATATGCATGGGTATATGTGTAAAGGGCCATATCGGTGGACTGGACTGCAGAATGCAAGATTAAGAGGGAGATAGCTAATCCTGTCAAAGACTACGCTTCTGGCCACCTCCATCTTGCAGCATGTAGAAGAGAGTAGATGGTAAGTTCTCCAAGTAGCATCGCATAGCATAATCCTACCCGGCGATCCTCCCCTCGTCGCCCTGTGTGAGAGCGATCACCGGGTTTTATCTGGCACTTGGAAGGGTGTGTTTTATTAAGTATCCGATTCTAGTTGTCGTAAGGTCAAGGTACAACTCTGGGTCGTCCTTTTACCGAGGGACACGGCTATTCGAATAGATAAACTTCCCTCCAGGGGTGCACCACATAACCCAACACGCTCGATCCCATTTGGCCGGACACACTTTCCTGGGTCATGCCTGGCCTCGGAAGATCAACACGTCGCAGCCCTACCTAGTGTAGCGACCAGACCTCAGATGGTCAAGTCTCTGTGCTTCTGTGTCATCCCTGGATCGGTAATGCTGACACACACAGTACTCAAAGGATTTATAACAGAGTAGCAATCACACACTTATTACATCGAATGTCTCAAAAGAGAACTTATTACAATAATATGGCTTAAGGCCATCTAATGCGATAACAGCGGAAGGCTTGGAAGATAAAGTGAGTCCATCAACTCCAACGGCATAACTGAGCTGCACGGCAACGACCTACAATCCTTACTCCTCGTCTGAAAAGTCTGCAACATATTATGTTGCAGCCCGAGAACGGGTCAGCACATGGAATATGCTGGCAATGTAACACATAGAGAGTAATGAAAGAATAAGCTATACTACATGCATATATGGCTGGTGGAAAGCTCTATGGTTACAGTTTTGCATAAAGCCAATTTTTCCCTATGTCAAAGGAATAATTTTTACTTTAACTATCATGGTGGTTGAAACATCATTGAGAAGGTATAACCCCAACTCAATCCCAATTAAAGTGATTAATAACCCAACAATATTAATTTAGAGTGATGAGATACATGTGAATACTCAAGTACTAGATACTCGAATTGTCCATAACCGGGACACGGCTAACCATGATTAGATTGTACACTCTGCAGAGATTTGCGACTTTTCCCCACAAGACTCGATCGCCTCCGTTGATTTCTCGCCTTTGCATGGTGTTTGAGAAACGGATGACCGAGACACAGCTCTTCGTAAACATTAACTCTCTACTCCGGATAGATCATACCAAACCTATAAAACCCACTACCTGCTGACCTACCTCTTCGAGAGCTTCACGTAACTTACTCAACTATGCTAGAGCCCATAATAGCTTGTGGCTGCACACGGAAGTTTCTAGCATGAATAATCTCAGTTCCTTTGAGCCCTGGTGGCGGTCCATAGGAAGATCACACGGTACCCCGGGATTTCCAAAATAAAATGACAACACCGGGTTCCCAGTGTGCCTCAATCCACCCAGATGTGTATTTAAGTTGCCACCTTAAATTAAACCATTAATTAACAACCTCACATCTGTCTTGAATATCTCTCAAACCCAAACCACGCTTCACGAGCATAGCATGGCAATATAAGCATAACGTAGAAGTAACTCCCAAGGGTTTGAAAGTAACAGGCAATAGGTTCCTACCTCATCATCTACTTCCCAACCCACAAATTAATGCCATCCTAATCATGCAATGTTTGAGGATTGAGCTAATGCATAAAACTGGGTAGGAAAAGATATGATCAAGTGTTACTTGCCTTGTCGACGATCCGTGAATCCTAGAGACTCAGAGTAACACGCTCAGCACTCCAGAATTCTATCGCAAGCAAACAATACATACATAAGCAACAAACAAAGATGCACAAACGAAACTTCAACTGAAAGAGGTTGACCGGAGAGTTCAACTTAAGAACTCCGGTTTGCAAAAGAATCAACCCAAACGGAACAACGAAACTCAAACGGCGAGAAAAAACATGGTCCGTTTACTAATCTGAACTAGAGTCAAATTTTACAAAGATAAAACTGGTTTAAGTTGATTATTCAGAAAGAGGGTTTCGAGATGAAACTCCAGCGCTTGAATCGCCTGATTCCGATAAACGAGCTTAAAAGTTATACTAGTTTGAACATTGGTTCAGAAATCAAATTCGAATAACCGCGGAATAAATCCGATAAAAGAAATCAACGAACGCCTAAACGAACGAACGCTCGTTAGTAAAGACTAAACGACGAACATGTTCGTAAAAACGAACGAACGGGTGAACGTTTTCAAAATAAATAAACCGGGAAAAAATAAACCGATCTAATAAAAAAACGGGCTAGGGTTTTACAAAAAACCGAAGGGTTTCTATAAAAAAACCAGCGGCGGGTCGGGTACTCCGGCGAGGCGCGTCCGGCGGGCGGGCGTTCTCCGCGGTTCCGGGTGGGGCGGCGAGGGCGGGCGGGCGGCGGCTCGGCGAGGGGCGACGGCGACGGCGCTGGAGGCGGCGACGGCGACTAAGGCGGCGACGGCGGCTCGGCTCGGGCTCCCGGGTCCGGCAGGGCGGTGGCGATGGTGGCGGCGGTGGTGGCTAAGGGAAGAGGGGGCATATAGGAGGGTGGGGCGGGCGGCTTGGGAAGGGGCGCCGGGTGGAGTCCGCTCGACTCCTCGGCGTCTGTGCAAGCACGGCGGCAAGACGGGAAGGCGGCGGCAGGCAGGCGGGTTGGCTCGGTGGGCCTTTGGCCCGATCGAGCAGTCCATTTTTTTAAACATTCCACTAAATTTATAAAATCCTAGAAAACTAAATAAAATTTAAAATTCCAAAACAAGTTTTCTCCGCCTAAATAAAATATTTAGAACAAGATGAACTTCTCTGGCCCCTAAAATGCAAATTTTTAAACATATGCAAATTTTTCACTAGGCAAATAAAATTCCAAATAAGTAAAATAAAATCCCAAAATGATTTTAACATTTTTCCTCCGTATTTCAATTAGTTTTGGAGAAGTCATATTATCTCCTCTCGCTTATTTTAAACTTGAAATATTTTTCCGGAGAGAAAAATAATAAAATCCAATATCCTCGTCTTTCATTATTTGATAAAAATTCAAATATGAAAATCGAAAAAAAATCCCCAACTCTCTCCGAGGGTCCTTGAGTTGCTTAGGATTTCGAGGATAGCAAATGAATATGCAATAAAATATGATATGCATGGATGACCTATGTATAACATGCCAAATTGAAAATTTGGGATGTTACACCTAGGCACAACAGAGAGGTCAGCACGTCGGTCTAAATCCTATGGCGCAGGGGTCTGGGCCCATCGCCCATTGCACACCTGCATGTTGTGTGGGCGGCCGGAAGCAGAACTAGCCCCCTTAATACAAGAGCAGGCTTACTTTCCAATCCGGCGCGCGCTGCTCAGTCACTGACGTCACGAAGGCTTCGGCTGATACCACGACGTCGAGTGCCCATAACTTTCCCACGTAGTTGGTTAGTGCGTATAGACCAAATGGCCAGACTCAGATCAAATACCAAGAACTCGTTAAGCGTGTTATTTTCAAGTATCCGCGGATGCCGACCAGGGCTAGGCCCACCTCTCTCCTAGGTGGTCTCAACCTGCCCTGCCGCCTCCGCCATTAAAGTAACAATCGGGGCCGTCAGAACCCAGCCCACCTCTACCGGGATGGAGCCACCGTCCCTTTCAGCCCCTCATTAGAATCACTTATGGTACTCAACGAGCTGACCCGACTTTAGTCACCAAATGTGTCATGTATATAAAGTATATAGTATATACCTGTGATCACCTCCCTAGTGATCACGGCCCGATAGTATATAGCATGGCACACGGACAAGAATGTAGGGCCACTGATGGAAAACTAGCATCCTATACTAAGTATTAGGATAGCAGGTAAAGGTAACAATTGTAGCAACAATATTAAAGGGAATAGGTATTCTTGGTTTGGTCAAAATATTCTTTGTCCTAATTTTCGTCCGTCATGGGAAGCTGGGGTTATTTTTTACGTTTGTCTGTGATTTTCACGAATGTTTGGGCTAGCCCATGAAGATAATGATAGGCTGAGATGACATACTGTAGCGATAAAAAAAGATGCACATGTGCTGATCGAACCAAGGATGTCATATTACAAACACAACCCTCCAACCAGTTGACCTAGAGAGGTTTGCGTATTATAAAGCAGTGCAAAATATTAAGAACCAATCTCCAGCGCAGATACGAATATATTTTAAATATCGATATCAATTGTTTTCTAAAAAAATACCAGAATGTTTTGTGAAGTGCAAACACTTTACAAATTTGTAAAAATATTTTTTTAAATGAATTTTTTTCGAAGAACATGAACATTTTCTGAAAATCACTAACAATTTTTTCCAAAAAAACATTTTTTTAATTCCAAAACGAAATGTGGAAACGCAAACATTTTTTGAAACTTGCGAACAAAATTGGAAACACAAAAAAATTGAAACTCCGGAAAAGAAATTGAAACATGAACTTTTTTTTAAATGAACAATTTATGGATACGGGAACATTGTTTTTGAAATTCCAATATAAATTCTGAAAACTTGTGAAAATTTTGAACAAAAGCATTCCAAACAATTTCTGAAAAACCCAAACAAAATTTGAAAACACGCTTTTTAACACATTTTCAAACAATTTTGGAAACGGGAACGTTATTTGAAACTCCTGAAAATGAAAGCATGAACATTTTTTAGATTTGGGAAAAATCTCTGAAAACGGGAACGTTTTCTGAAATTCCGAGCATTTCTCAAAATTTGTTAAAATAGAAAAAAAAACATTCCGAACAAACTTAAAAAAACTTGCTCATTTTTTTAAAATCTAGAACATTTTTAAATTTATGTACAAATATGAAAACAAAATCATTTTTTAAAAATTTTAAAAGCGCGAACATTTTTTTAGATAAAGAGGGTTCGCTTGAATATTTATCCCACCTCGCTTTGATCCACAAAAGTCTACCAGTTTAGATACGCCGGATAGTTGTCAAGCCCAATGAAGGGTATGGTGCGGGAGTGAAGGAATTAAGGTTGGCTCTAATTAAATGAAATTATTGGAATAGAGCCTAACGAAAGAATTAAATGTTGGCTCTAAATTGAAATGTGGGAAGTATGGCTGGATTGTGGCTCGGGATGTGCTTGCATGTCCCATGGAGTGTATGGTATGGCTGGATCTAACTAACAAAATTTATAAGATACCTGGTTGGAGTTGTATATATAGCTAGTGAGTGATGGCTGAATCTTAATGTGCACTAACAAAACAACCACCGAGATGCGTGCAACAAGAGGGATGATGCTGCCTTCTTTCCATGGAATCAATCTGATCTTGCTCGCGAACTACTAAAAAATGAAAAATGAAGCAAACGACCTGCCGTCAGTTTGATTTTTGGGCGACATGTTAACCTTTTCAAGTGCAAGGGAATGTTTTTATTTCTCAGTGTTTTTGCCGCTATTATGTTTTACTTTTTCAAAAAATACCTTGTTAATCTACATGCAAGTTTTGATTGTTGCTACAAACGGCACACACAACAGTTTTAGGCCCACTATTGTTGCTCAAAACTTAACACAACGTTGGAAGGCCAATTGCTTGCTACATCCGGGAGCACACCAATGTAACACAAGTCGCCGCTATTATTTTTCTATTAGAAAGTTGGACCGTCGTGCTGTAAAACCAGTTACATAAATGATGCCAAGACAACAAGTCATACGGACAACGTAGCAAAGACGACGACATGGACACAACAAGGATGACCGCCACTGCTACAAGTCGGACGCATGTCGTAGCGAGGTCAATCGGTGTCCTACAAGTTAGATGTGCAGAGGTGTAAAGGTAACTAAGTGTAGATGGTAGGATTATAAGGAGAATTAATTGATCCTTAGTACCCGTGTTAAGGGTTGTTGCATGATTAATGTCTGACTGATATGCATTTGTTTTAGAGCTTGATGTGCGTCTCCCTGCGTGTGATACTTTCTGGATGTTATCATGCCACATTGGTGACCACACTAATTTTCACTCCCGTTGCAACGCACGGGCATATGTGCTAGTGTAGCAACAATGACAGGCTATGCAGCTGAATAGGATTAACCGAAAGTAGTAACATGCTACACTACTCTAATGCAAGCAGTATAGAGAAGGAATAGGCGATATCTGGTGATCAAGGGGGGGCTTGCCTGGTTGCTCTGGCAAGAAGGAGGGTCGTCGGTGACCTAGTCGTACTCAGTGGCATCAACGCCGGCCTCGGGGTCTACCGGAGAAGAAGAGGGAGGAAGAAACAGTAAATACGGAGCAAACAAAGCACCACAAAATATAAGAAGGCAATACGCGGTCCCAGGGGTGATCTAACGCAGGGATAGGTGATACTGGTGAAGGGGGGAAACATCCAGGAAGTGTTCCCGGTGTTTGGCATTTTCGGACAGACGAAATAGAGGGGGACGGTTGCATGTTCGATAGGTTAGGGATGCGTGGCGGACGGACAGGCTGTGTATCCGGATTCGTCTTGTCGTTCTGAGCAACTTTCATGTACAAAGTTTTTCCATCCGAGTTACGGATTAAAAGATATGATTTTCAAAAGAATTTATTAATTTCTGGAATTTAATTAATTATTTAATTTAAATCAAAATTGGATTTATGACATCAGCATGATGTCATGCTGACGTCAACAGTCAACAGAGAGTTGACGGGGTCAAACTGACATGTGGGTCCCACTTGTCATTCACTGTTTAGGTTAACTAGGTTCTAGCTAATCTAATTATTATTTAATTAAACTAACTAGTTAATTAGATTAACTAAACATGATTAATTAGCTTAATTAATTTATTTATTATTTATTAATTTTATTAATTAATTATTTTATTATTATTATTATTTTAACGTTCTCAAGGGCATGGGCCCTGGCTGTCATAGGCCCTCGGGCCTTTTTGAAGCGTCTGGTTACTGGCGCAACCTTAATTCAGGCGATGGCCCGAGTGGGGAGTAGGGCGAGTGGGGCGAGTGGGGTGATGGGTGGTTACGGCTAGGGTTTCGGGGTTAAGGAGAGGAGTGGGCCGCCGGTTGGTTGGGTCGGTGGGTTTGGTCAGGCGGCTGGTGGCCTCTCGGCCTTCGCCCGAGGGGAGTTCGTGGGGGTTCTTTTCTCCTATTTTTCTTTTGCCTTGTTTTATTACTTTTCTTTATTTTTCTTTTCTGTTTTATTTAATTTAGGTCATCTTAGCATTTTCTAAATATGTGTTTTCTTCACAACAATTACCTATGTAATATTTGGCACTAACTGAACATTTCTGTTCTAATGTTTGAAAACTTTCGTTGTTTGCCATATTTTGAATTTGAATTTTGAATCGTTTTTGAACTAACGCGAGATTAGCAACAGTAATCGAGGTGACGTGGCATCATTAGCAGAGGTTACTGTAGCTTGATTATCCGGGCGTCACAATTCTCCTCCACTACAAGAAATCTCGTCCCGAGATTTAAGAGGTGGTGTAAGGGGGAAATTTGTGGTTGTAAAATTCTAACGGATCTTCTCGGTCTTGGTTTCTCTTCTTGAGGAGGTCGATCCATTACGTTGATTACTTCATTTCTCTGCTTCAGGTCATCATGATTAAGTCGGTGTCCTTCCTTCGGGAGCTCCATCGTACTTACGAATAGGAAAGGGGCAGCTTGACAACGATAGAACGCTACCAGGGGTAATCATCGGGGGTTATCCCACGAATGATCATATGAGTATCTCTCGAGTTGAACGAATAAAACATGTCGGGAGCAAAGTAATATGGTACAATAAGAAGTTTCAAACGGGTAGACAATCGTTCAATCACTGACACAAGGTGTGAAAGGGGTACAGAGTAACGAGAATAAGTATTATGTCTGATACCAGAATAGATCACTAGGAAGGTGGCTCGCGAATTATACACGAAGCCAAGCGTGAGGAATAACCTTGAAACGGGGTGTACACGAGTCGTGTTTCGATCCCGTGGAGCTGTGGGTTATGGGCCCACCATGTGGTTTAAAGTAGAAAGGGGGCTGACATCTTGCACGGTCACGATAGCAAGGCATGTCAGAGGGTAGCCTGTCAGTTATGTCGGCAACAAAATCGATACCGAGCGGAGGGACGAAGAGAACCACTTTCCTGCTCGTTGAACGAGGCGGACCAATAGGCAAAGTTCTCGTCCATCGGTGGTTACCGAAATGTCATCAACAATAGTATCACGTTCTTACTAACAACGTGATACACCAGGGTGTTTACATAAGCAGCGAATCATTACTGCTTAGATCATATAGAGCACAAGAGTGGTTAAACAAATCAACAGAAATGAAAATGTGATCATCTGATCAAACAGAACAATGGAAAGGAAAATGTGTTTGACACATATAACAGGGGTATACCCTTCCCAAGGACAAGCAGAGCATGATATCCCTGGCAGGATATAAAGTAGAAAATGCTTTAGGAAAGGGGAGAGAAATTTCATGACATTACCCATACAACAGTGTTTGGATAATTTGATAAAGAAAATTTGGCATTGTGCTTCAAATGTTCTTATTGAAAATCGGAGTACCACATACATGCTTCGAGATAGCATTGACATGGTCATCATGTAAGGGTCAAATTTTGGATACACAAAGGATCCATCAGGAACAACTTATAGAATAATTTTACAATTTCATCATGGAAGAATGGATACCCTTGCCAAAATGGAACTATAACAACAGGCCTTCGGCCAGGTGTGCTAGGCATGACATCACCTTACCGGGTCATATAAGACCAATGTTATAACTTTTGGATATATGTTCCAACCATCATATCTGACCAAGATTCAGATCTGATTGGTGTCTACCTCAGACTCAGGATGTCTGAGAAGAAAGGTACAACACAAATTGACGGAATGACATTGCAATATTCTCGGGAAATGAACTATGGAAGCGAGTTCTGAAGCAAGAGTTCATCAGTAAACAAAGGAGATGTGGAGGAGGTGGCTGATGGACTCAGCGACAATTCATCAAGATTTCCAAAGGATGGATTTCCACAATTATGTGAACAAAGTGATATATTGGACATGTCGAAGTACATAACAAAGTATGTTTCGAGGAGAACATACTCGAGTGAATCATTGATCGAAACATGCAACTAGAAGATGGACTAACTAGCACGGTCGATGTTAGAATGGTGAGTCAATAATCAACACATGAAGAAAGAAACTTATCGTTCGTAACTTCCAAGCAATAGGGTTACTAGAAGTTTGAATCCACACATCATAGTTCATTTGTCAGCATTCCGGTTATAAATAACACGGGGACCAAGAAGGAATGATGATAGTGAGAAGTATCACTTGTATTAAGAGTTCTCAAGAGGTGGTGAAATTTCCCACGACATCTTGTCATAAAAGGTGCTAATATTCCAAGGTAAAGAAGAATAAATGCTGGATAGCAAGGAGCTCAAGGTATAACACAAAACACAATCAAGTTTGTGTTGGAAGGAAGGCAATAAAGTTGCCGATGTTAACAAAAATAATCGAGGGCAAGGATGGTATTTCCCATTGTCGGGGAAGCTGATCGTGACCCACGAACACCTATGGGACCTGGCGGACCGAGTCCCTTGTGGTTCGGTGGGGGGCGGAGATTGCACGAAGAGCAGATCGAGGCAATGCACACGAGCAGTTTACCCAGCTTCGGAGCTCTCCGGAGAGATAATACTCCTACTGCTGCTTGTCTGATTATCTTGTGTTCTTGCTAGGGAGCAATGAGAGCTACAAAACCTAGCTTGAGTGTATCTAGTCTCGAATGAGTCGAACCAGCCGAACCGAACCCTTTCTACGTTGCGCATGGGCCTCCTTTTATAGGCTAAAGGGGTCTCCGACAGGTGGCAACGTAGATGAGGGTACAAATGGAAAAACAGTAGTTGGTACACCGACTTGTACAGTGTACAGTGTACAATACCTAACTCTGATGTTAAGGGACAAAAACATTAAATGCCCGTCCCTGTCGCCTAAACAGTGCAACAGGGACCATCAGGTGCACCACCGTTTGCCACGATGGTAAGCTAGTCAGTGCCGCTTATCGCTGCTCTCCGCCGGCTGCACACCTCTCTGACACGCTGCATGGAATGGCCCCATGGCGACACGTTGGTGTATGAGCTGGAGCGGAGATGAAGAGAGGTTGCCTTCCGCGGCAAGTGCCTTGCCGCGGCTGAACCCTTGTCGCACTCGGAAGCTTGTCGCTCACCGAGCCTTCCCGGCAAGCTCCTCTTGCCGGGGTCTTGTTTCCTTCGTGCCTTGAGTGGCCTTCCCGGCAAGCTCCTCTTGCCGGGGTCTTGAATACTTTGTTCTTGGATGGCTCCAAAGGAGCCGCGGAGGACCTTGGCAGTCACTAGGCAAGCCCTGCCGCGGTGTGCTGCAACTGCCCGTGCACAAGTTCGGGATACTAGGGTACCCCTACTTTAGTACACCGACAGAGCCCCGGCCTGGCCCACACACGGCGCCGAGCTCATGGGCCAGGCCCAAAAAAGGCACGGGACACGCGCAGCCTAGATCGCGATTACTACTCGCCCGACCCACCACGCCCCCATTTAACAGCACGCTACCAACATGGCGCCGTGGGAGAGATCGTGGGGCTTTTTCATTGAAGAGGAACGTCCGCCCCTCTCCCTCCTTATAAGCGGGGAAACAGGGCAGGACGCCCACCTGCCATTGTTGTCACATCTCAAAACCACCGCCGCCCCCCTTCTTGTCAAGTCCGAAGAGAGCGACGCCCGCCCCATTGCCACCGGGCGCCATCAACGCCGCCGGACTCCTCCACCACCTCCGCCATGGCTCAAAGCCGACAAGGGAAAGGCGTGAAGTCGGCCGAGGCGCAGCGGCTCGCGGGCGCTGCGTATGAGCGGCCACCTTCGACCCCTGCCAACGCAGCGAGCTGCGGAGGGTATTACCTCTTCTGGTCGACGGAGACGCGGGCGCACCCGCGCACGAGGGTGATCTCCGCCGCCACATCCGAGAAGGTCTCTGTCGGGTACCCCTTCTTCGCGCTTTTCTTCTACTGCGGGCTCTGCCCGCCCTTTTCCGAATTCTTTTGCGACATCATGAACACCTACGGTCTCCGCCTCCTTGATTTCACCCCCAACGCCGCCCTAACCATGGCAGTTTTCGCACACCTTTGTGAAAACTTTGTCGGAGTCCACCCAAACGTAGCCCTCTTCCGCCACTTCTTCATGCCCCGCGTTGAGAGAGGAGAGCCGCTGTTGGAGGGATTGCTTGGATCTCGTGATCGGCAAGAAAGAAGCATATCTGGAAGGAGAGCTCCACAGCAAGTGGGAGGAGTGGAGAGCCGATTGGTGTTGGATCATAGAGGAGAACCCGCAGCCCTTCACTGCCCAGCGCCAAACTCCCATAGTGCGCGGCAACGACTGGAGCAACTTGGCGCCGGAGGATGCGAGGTTGAAGATTGCCGTGACCCGGATCCTGCGCCTCAGGCATGCCGGACTCACTGTAGGTGCTGTTGGCGCGGATTTTCTCCGCCGCCGCATCGCTCCCTTGTAGGAGAGGAGGAGACCTGCTTGGGAGTTCCAAAATGCGGCGGACATCATGAGGCTGCGCCCGGGCCTCAATTGGAATTTCACCGTCTTGGAGCTGGATGCGATGTTGCCGAGCTGTTCAAGCACGACGCAGATCACCCAGAGTGGTTCATGTTGCCGAGGGGGTCGCCTTTGTGCAAAAACTCTTCACTTGACCGCATCCGTGCGATGATGCCGTTGTGCGATTCCCATGGAATCGTTCCAACTTGGCAAGAGCTCGCCGACGACATCGTGCAGCAGTTCTTCGACAGCTTGAAAGAAGTGCCGATCCGCGCCGACGAAAGCGAAGTGGCTCACCGCGACACCACGACGCCGAAGCTGCAGCGCGCGCCACCAGGCTGGAGGAGGCGGCGGAAGCTGCTGCTACCGGGCGACCGGAGTTCACCGTGGAGGAGGCGGAGGCGGCAGAGGCGGCAAGCCTTGCCGACCGAGAGGAACTTGCCGCGCGGAGGAGCAGGCCGAGCCTGAAGCTGAGCCGAACGAGCCTGCCGGGGGCGCCTCCCCTCAACCTTCAGGTAGCTTGTCCCGGGAGGAGCCCACGGCCCCGCCAAGAAGGCGCCTCCGCAAGACCGGGGAAGTGACGGGGCGGCAGACGGGCTAACAGCCGCCTCGTCATGCGACGCGCTCCACCGCGACAAGCTCAAGTTGCAGCGGGCGCCTCTCGCCGCCACAAAGAATCGGAGGGGGCTTTGGGACCACGGCTCCCGCACTCCGCCAAGCGTCGAGGGAGCCTACTCTTCCAGCTTGTCGCCGGAGGCGGAGCGAATTCGACTTCTCCGCCTCAGCTCCGAGGAGGAAGAAGAAGAGTAAGATCTTGTCATTGTGTTGTAATTCTTCAATTTGCTGCTTTGTCTTGTATCGACTTGCTTCATTCTGAACTCTTTCCTTTTTCAGGACGCTGGCTCAGAGGGCGTCGAAGAGAGCCAAGACCCCGGTGGTTGTCATCGAAGACGATCCCCTCGTGGAGACAGGAGGCGCGTCTGAGACCCCCTTGCCGGACCCGGCAACCCTTCTTCAGAGCAGCCCCCAGCACAGCCCTCAGCGTAAGTATTTGGTTTGTTTCTTACGGTTAGGTGTGCATGGGTGCTCCTTCCCTACTGATATTTGACTTGTTGAATTGTGTAGGAGCAGAGCAGCCTCATCAGAAGGCCCTAAGTCGCCCCAGATTCTGCTCGCTTCAACCACGCCGCCAAGGGAGAATTCTCCGCAAGGAGCGCCTCCGGCAAGGAGGCTTCGACAAGGAAGTTTCTCCGACAAGGGGCAGCGCCGACGACCCTCCGGTGGTGGAGACCGCGGCTACAGATCCCATCGCAGGTAATCTCCTTGCCTGAAAATTTCCCTTCAGCTCCTTTTCTTCTGTTCTTCTTTTTGAACATTTGCTTGACTTGTTCTTTCTTTTTCTGATCGTCAGATCCATCTGCCGGAGAACCGATGGAGAATGAGGTTGCCGGTGAGGAGGACGTGCGCGGCAACAATGACGACGCCGCCAACATGGAGGAGGAGGCCGGCGCCGACGGGTCCGCCGGCGAGGAGGCCGCCAAGGCTGACGCCACAAAGGCCGGGCGAGGGTCCGCGATCGATCGACGACCACGAGGCCGCAGGAGCGCCAGGCGCTACACCAACGGCCGATCCCTCCGCCACCGATGCAGCATCAGTTCAAGAGCCCCAGCCCGCGCTTATCTGAAGGCCGGCGACGGCGTCTTCATCAAGCTCCCATGGGCGTCGAGCTCCAGGGCGCCGGTCGAGGGAGAGACCTTCGATGAAGAGCTGCTCACCTCCGCTGGGCTGTCGCTGGTTGACGCGCCAAGCAGCAGCAGTGGCGAGTCTGAGGAGGAGCAGCTGCTGAAGAAGCTGCTGTCGCTCTACCGCGCCCGACAAGCTAAGCTGGAGTCACGGGAAGCACTTGTCGCGAGGGCGGGAGCAGACATGGAGAAGCGCACAGAAGAGCTCCGGCGCACCAACAAAGAAGCCCTCCGGGACGTAGCAAAAGCACGGGAGCAACTCTCCGAAGAGCGCACAGCCTTCATTCTTGAGAAGGCTGAGGTCGAGGAGCAGCAAAGGCTTGCCGGCGAGAAGCTATCTGCGCAAGAAGGTGAGCTGGCGCAGCGGAAGATCAACCTTGACAGCTATGAGGAAGATCTTGCTGCGCGCGAGCAATCAATTGGCGAAGCTCTCAAGGAAGCAAAGGACGCTGCCGCAGCTGCCGAGGCCGCCAAGAAGGAGTTGGAGACGAGGGTGACGCGGCTGGAGGCCACCCTCCAGAAGAGCGGCGAGGAGGTCGCCGCGCTGAAGCATGAGCGCGAGAAGGACGCCTACACTCCTGGCGAGTTGCAGGGCCGTCTCGCTGAGAAGATCAAAGAGCTCGACGCCGCCAAGGACTCCAAGGCGGATCTTGAGCTGAAACTGGCCACCTTGACGGAGACGCTGGACGGCGCCAAGGAGCGGGAAGTGGATTAGTTGGAGAAGATCAAGGCCAACGGGGAGCTGCTGGCGAATGCCACGACCGCCCATAACACCCTCAGAGAGAACGTGATGCTCTGGATCGAGGGTCTTGTAAATACAGCCGCCGCCATCGACAAGGAGCTGATGGAGCCGGGATGGTGGATCTCGGTACCCCACCGACGCAGCATCTCCAACCCAGCGCCAAGCTCAGCCTGTTCTTCAAGGGCGTGGTGGCGGCTCTCCGCCGCTCCGGAAGAGATCCCAAAGCAGCTGGCCGACGAGTCGCGCCAAATCTGTGCGGGAGCCCTCCAGAAGGTGTTGATGAAGGTGGCCTTCCGCAATCCAGCGCCGCCTTCGCGAACGTCCTCAAGTCCTTGCTGCCGACAGCCAACGTTGAAGCGCTCAAGGCCCTTGTCGCACCCATCGTGGACAGGGTGAGCGGAGTCAAGAGGGTTGATGGCGACCGCGTGGACTAGGCCGCCAAGTTTATCTTTCCCTTGTCGTCGCCGATCATGTTTAGGAGAACAATTTATTAGATCTCATGACAAGTTATTTTTGTAATATACTCTATCTTAGGCAATGATTGCAATGTTATTTCCTTTACTTGATTCCTTCCTTTGTATGTTTGTGCCCTACGCTTTTAGGGAACTTGTCGCGCTGGCACCTTTGTCATGAAAGCGCTGAGTGCGGAACATCGCAGCCTCTTCAAGGTGCCGCCTCCGATAAGCAACCTTGTCGCAACTAGTTGCAGCTCACTTAAGTTGTTGAGCGGGCTCAAACAAAGTAAGGGCGCAAACTAGCTACGAGTTGGTTCCTCCGCCGCATGTGTTTTCCATACAAAGTACTATCGTTCGAGGAAGATAACTTAAAAATTTAAAAACTGATTGTTCAAGCTTTGGCAACTTAGCTTTTCTGTCGTTTGCTTCCCGGCAAGGCGATACTTCCTCGAGCGACACTTGGTGGCCCACACCATTATCTTCTCCTCCCCGCTAACTTGTGGGTGGATGAACCTTCCTTTCTTTTGAGAAGAAAGAAGAGAAAATAAAGTTAAGGAGCCTTGTGGCTCGTTATCGCTTACCGGGTGTGGATGCTGCACCAAATGTCAGATAATACATGCAAAATAATGATGAAAGCATGAAATTGACAAGTTGCGCGCAACACATGAGCTTTACTGATGCACGGGTCTGCGCTGGCTTTGTACAAAGGATTACATGCAACATCGGCAAGACTTGTACAAAAGGGTGGTTGCCGGAACGGGTTCCGGCAACCGCGCCCTATGGATAAAACTTACAAAGATGCTCTATGTTCCAGGAGTTGCTCACCGGAATGCCATCTTCGGTCTCAAGGCGGACAGCGCCAGGCCTAGTGACTCGTTTCACCCGATAAGGGCCTTCCCACTTTGGCGTCAACTTGTTGGAATTCTTGGCGGACTGAACGTGCCGAAGAACAAGGTCGCCTTCCTCGAAACTTCTGGCACTAACTTTGCGGCTATGGTAGCGGTGCAAAGCTTGCTGGTAACGAGCAGCTCGTACAGCGGCCTGAAGACGGTCCTCCTCAAGGAGCAGCGCGTCATCTTGTCGCAGCTGCTCTTGCTCGAGCTCATCATAAGCGAGTACTCGAGGTGACCCGAGATACGAAGTTCCGTGGGGAGAACTGCCTCTGCTCCATAGAGTAGAGCGAAGGTGTCCGCCGCTGGCTCGATTTGGTGTCGCCCCGATCGACCAAAGAACCATCGGCAGCTCCTCAATCCAGTTCCTTCCGCACTTGCGCAGCTTTGTCGAAAGTTCTGGTCTTGAGTCCTCGCAGCACTTCAGCATTTGCCCTCTCCGCTTGACCGCTGCTTCTCGGGTGAGCAATGTAGCGAAGCGACCTTGCCGCCAAGATCTTGGACGTCTCGCATGAAGGTGCGACTCGTGAATTGGGTGCCGTTGTCGGTGATGATCCGTTAGGAATCCCAAACGGCAAACAATTGACCAAGAACTTGATCGCCGATCGTGTTGTCACCTTCCTCATCGCTTCCACTTCCGCCACTTTGTGAACTTGTCGATTCATGACGCATAAGTACTCAAAGCCCCGACAGCTCGGGTGAAGGGGCCGAGGATGTCGAGCCCCTGCACCGAAAATGGCCGGATAAAGGGATCGCCTGAGAGCTTGAGCTGGCTGGTGTATCTGCTTTGAATGGAATCGCACGCTTCACACTTGGTTACTTGTGCGCTTGCATCCCGGAGGGCTGTCGGCGTAAGAAACCTTGCTGGAAAGCTTTGCCGGCAAGTGCTCTTGCGCCAATGTGGTGACCACATATGCCTCCATGTATATCTGCCAACAGCTTTTGTCCATCTTCCCGATGAATACACTTTAATTTCACACCGTTGAGTCTTCTTCTGTACAGTGTGCTGTCGACAAACTGGTACATACTTGACTGTCGGGCTACTCTTTCCGCTTCTTCTTGCTCTTCGGGAAGTTCTCCTGTCTGAAGGAAATGGACGATCTGTTGCGCCCATGCTGGAGCTTGTGGCTCGACAACAAGGACTAAAGGCACATCTGCTGCTGCGGGGACATCCGCTTCGACAGCAAGAACCTGAGGCTCGGCCGGAGCTTGATGTTCCCCGACAAGCTTGCCGGAGCAAAACTTGTCAGGGGTGTCTGCTTCAACGAAACAAACCCTGGGGCTTGTCGGAGCAGACTGCCCCTCAGCACTTTTGGTGTTGAACTTGGGGACCTTCGCAGCGGCGGCTTCGGGAAGCTCGGCCGGGAAGTAGTCACCAGAAATCAACTTCCTCTTATTGTTCTATCCAGTTGATGGTGTTACAGTTGGTTGAGTCAGCTTGAGCACAAAAATTCCTGGTTCCATTGTGTAACTTGAGGCGGGCGCACTTTGACAAGCCATCAGCAATATCATTCTCGAGCTCTTGGAACATGTTCCATTTGCAGGCCTTCAAAGTGCTCTTCTAGCTTTCTCACTTTCATCAACGTAGGCTTCCATCAACGGACTCTGATAATCTTTGTTTACTTGGCGGACGACAAGCTGCGAGTCACCCCTGACAATGAGCTTCTTGATCCCAAGGTTCTCTGCAATTCGAGACCGCAAGCAAACCTTCATACTCTGCAGATTATTTGTTGCTTGCTCCTTGGGAAAGTGCATTTCGACTATGTACTTGAGGTGCTCTCCGGTGGGTGCGATAAGCAACCGCCGCACCGGCGCCTTTGCAGCGAGAAGGCACCATCAAAGTACATCAGCCACTCTTTACTTGCCTCCTTGACGGGATGCTCGCCTCTCGAATTTCTTCATCTTGCGTCAAGTCCCATTCTGCTATGAACTCTGCCGATGCTCGCTTTGGATAGTTGAAGTGCTTTCAAACTTGAGGCCAAAGCTTGACAGTTCCCAAAGGCCCACTCGACAATCCTGCCTGCTGCTTCGGATTTTGCAATATTCTCTTGAAGGAAAGCGAGTGACGATCGTTATCTCATGTGCTTGGAAGTAATGGCGCAGCTTTCGAGGCCATGAGGAGGCCGAAAGCAACTTCGCACACCGAGTACCTTGACCTAGCCCCCTGCAGAAGGGAACTGACAAAGTAGACCGGGCGCTGCACCATCCTTTTCTGCATCTTCTCGCAATCCTGCGCAGATCCGTCCTTGTCGGGACCAGAGCTTGTCGGTGAAGCCCCCTGCTTGTCGCTGGATGCATCTGCCTCGGTTGCCGGCTCATCATCTGCCTCCCTTTCCGCTACTAACGCAGCACTAACCACTTGATTGGTCGCCGCTATATACAGCAGCAACTTCTCTTGTGGCCTAGGTGCGACAAGTATTGGAGTGGAGGACAGGTACCTCTTTAAGTCTGCAGCGCAGCCTCCGCTTCGAGTCCATTTCATTGACCTGCCTTTTCAAAATCTTGAAAATGGCAGGGTGCGCCAGTGACCTAGAGATAAACCTGCTGAGAGCAGCCACGCAACCGGCAAGTATTCGTACATCCTTGACACGCTTTGGTGCTTCAATCTGCTCAATGGCCTTGATCTTGTCGGGATTGGCTTCAATTCCCCGCTGAGACACGAAGAACCCGAGAAGCTTGCCGGAAGGGACTCCGAACACGCACTTCTCGGGGTTGAGCTTGAGGTTGATCTTGCGCAGATTTGCAAAGGTCTCATCTAAATCTTGAACCAGAGTTGTTTTGTCCTTGCTCTTGACCACTATGTCATCCATGTAGGCTTCTACATTTCTGTGCATTTGTGGCTCAAAAGCGTCATGGACTACTCTTGCAAACGTTGAACCAGCATTCTTTAGCCCAAAAGGCATCCGTATAAAGCAGTATGTGCCACATGGGGTGATGAATGCGGTTTTCTCTTCATCCACTTCTGCCATGAAGATCTGATGATATCCTGAGTATGCATTAAGAAATGAAAGCAAATCACATCCAGCCGTGGAGTCAACAATCTGGTCGATACGCGGCAAAGGAAATGGGTCTTTGGGACAAGCTTTATTAACATCTGTGAAATCAATACAGAGTCTCCATTTCCCATTTGCCTTTCGTACAACTACCGGATTGGCCAACCACGTGGGATGGAGCACTCCTCTGACAAGGCCTGCTGCTTCCAACTTCTTGATCTCTTCTGCTATGAATTCTTGGCGCTCCACTGCCTGCTTCCTGACTTTTTGCTTGACGGGCCGCGCATGAGGACAGACAGCTAGGTGATGCTCAATTACTTTCCTGGGAACACCGGGGATGTCATACGGTTGCCATGCAAACACGTCGACATTCGCCCACAGGAAAGCAACGAGTGCGCCTTCCTATTTAGGGTCAAGCGTGGCACTGATGGTGAAGGTACCACCAGTGCCGTCCTCCTTGGTGGGCACCTTCTTGGTCTTCGGCGGAGCTACCATCATCTTCTTGTACTTGCCGGTGGAGCTCGATGGTGCGTCCTCGATGGTAGCGCAGCACTCCGAAGAGGTGCGCTTGCCGGAGTGGGCATCAGAGCTCTTGCCGAACAAAGTGGTCTTCTTCTTCCCCCCGGGAGCTTCAGCGGCAAGTGATTTGCTATCTGTTGCAGCTGCTGCCTCCCGGTAGATCTTGTCGGCGCAGATAAGAGCATCCTTCTTGTCGCCATGGACAGAAATGACACTTATCGGGCTGGGCATCTTGAGTAAGTTGTATGCATAATGAGAGGCTGCCATGAACTTGGCGAGTGCCGGACGACCAAGTATTCCATTGTAGGGCAATGGAAAATCAGCGACGTCGAACGTGACCCTCTCACCCCGAAGTTTAGCTCGCTGCCAAATGTTACCAACAGAACGTGATCTTCCCTTTCGCTTGCTCCTTCCCGGGTTGATTCCTTGAAAGTGCCGCCTCTTCGAGCTCGCCGTCGGGGATCCAAGCTTCGGAGCACTGCAGAGGAGATCAGGTTCAAGCCGGCCCCGCCGTCAACCAACATCTTAGTGACTTTGAGGTTGCGGATAGTTGGTGAGACCAACATCGGCAAGCACCCGACCGCAGTTATGCGATCAGGGTGGTCCTCAATATCAAAGATGATGGGCGTGCTGGACCACTTCAGAGGCTTGCGTGATTCTATGGATGGTTCTGCTGCATTAACCTCCCGCATCCATTGTTTAAGCTGGCGGTGTGAGGTATGCAGAGAAGCACCACCGTCAACGCAGAGGACCTCCGTGGCTTTCTGAAACTCCTGCTCATCAGCTTCATCGTCTTCCATGTCTTCGTCGTCATCATCGTCTTCATCCTTGTCGCGGCCGCGGGGAGGTCTATCTCCTTGCCGCTGCTTGGCCTTGCCGCGGTGTCCTCCCCGGTCGGGTCGCTTCTTGCTAGCTGCCCCAGCACCTTCCTGGGCCTTCTCCTTGTCTCGCCGCTCGTACTCAGCCTTCTGCTGTTCAACAAGCTGCTCGACCTTCTTGCAGCTCTGGAGGTCGTGGCCCTTGGTGCGGTGAATCTTGCAAGATCGTTTGTTGGAGCTGTCACGCTTGTCGGCGGCCGCCAGGCTTGCTTGATCGGCGCCAGCCAGCGCAACCTCCTTGCCGGAGCTGCCAACCTTGGCCTTCTTGGCGCCACCTCCGTTGCCGGACTGCTCGACAACTAGTACCTCTTTGCTCTTCTTCCTTCGATTGTTCCGCCGCCGACTCTTCTTTGCCGGGGCGGTCTCCTCACCGTCAGATCCTGCTTCTGCATTCTCTCCTGGGAGTCTCCTTCCTTCCTCAGCACGTGCACACTTGTCGGCCAAGGCATACAGCTCACTGACATCCTTGACTTTGCACATCGCCATTTCCTCCCTCATCCTGCGGTTCCGTACGTTTTGATCAAACACACTGATCACCGCGGCGGGGTGGACATCTGGGATGTTGTAGTGCACACGGCTGAATCTCTGGATGAACTTGCGCAAGGACTCTCCCTCCTTCTGGGCGAGCAGGTGAAGGTCACTCTCTTGGCCATGAGGCTTGTGGCCGCCTGTGAAGGCGCCCACAAACTGATGGCACAGATCTGCCCAGGAGGATATGGAACTATCCGGCAAGTGCATGAGCCAAGATCTGACATTGGGCTTGAGTACCAGCGGGAAGTAGTTGGCAAGGATCTTTTCGTCTCGTCCCCCCGCAACTTGCACCGCGATGGTGTAGATGCTGAGGAACTCCGATGGATGCATCCTGCCATCATACTTCTCTGGCACATCTGGCTTGAAATTTTTCTTGTCGGGCCATTGGACTTGCCGCAGCTCACGAGTGAACGCAGGGCAACCTACCGTGTACGGCAAGTCGCCTGGTTCCCCTGGCGCATGCACGTCAACAGAGGGCCCAGCGCGCTTGTCGGATTGACGCTGTGCTTCTCTTCGGCGCTCGATGCGGGTTCGAGCGTCTTCTTGTTGCCGTTCTTGAAGAACTTGGCGCTGATCACGGCGAGCTCGTGGATTCGATGACGCGGTGGAGTCGCTGTCGAGGTGGATCCGAGGAGCTGGTGATCTTGGCCTTCGGGATGGAGAGTGCATGGTGGTTGCACCCCCATAGGTTTCGTCGCCACCGGCTCGTGCCTTGTCGTCTCGCTGCGGCAGTGATGTGCTTGGTTGCCGCGGGACGTTGCCGTTGGCAAAGCCGATGAGACTTTGGATAGTGGCCCTCCATTCGTCAACCTTGTCGGCCGTTGGAGGGTAATCTAGAAGCAGTTGAGCTCTCACCAAGGCTTCTGCTGGAGTGGTGGGTGGCAATGGCGTACGGTGCGAGGAACGGGATATGCTCGGACTTCTAACCAAGTTAGAAGGAGCAGCATCCCGTCCAGGCGATCGTACTCCGTTCGTACCAGCATGCTGACGTGCATGCTGGTCCCGAGGGCTTCGGGATCCTTCAGCTTGGCCTTGATCCAACGAGCGTATGGCGCTGCGAGCACCATGACGCTGTCGGTCTCGCGCCTCCTGAGATGGACGCGGTACGTATCCGGACGCCGAGGTCTGCGCCGCCTTGTCCTTGGACTTGGCAGCGTCGTGGGCTCCCTCGACGATGCCCGTTCCTCCGCTAGCGTCTTCCCCACCACTCGTCAGCTCCGGTGGTGGTGGGTTTGACGTGGACGGCTCTGCTGCCGCCGAAGCCTTCTTATTTGGTGGCATGTTGATGAAGATGATGAAGATTGTTGCTCGTGTGAACGCCGGATCAGGTTCACACAGCCTCGACGCCCCCTACCTGGCGCGCCAAACATGTCGGGGAAGCTGATCGTGACCCACGAACACCTATGGGACCTGGCGGACCGAGTCCCTTGTGGTTCGGTGGGGGGCGGAGATTGCACGAAGAGCAGATCGAGGCAATGCACACGAGCAGTTTACCCAGCTTCGGAGCTCTCCGGAGAGATAATACTCCTACTGCTGCTTGTCTGATTATCTTGTGTTCTTGCTAGGGAGCAATGAGAGCTACAAAACCTAGCTTGAGTGTATCTAGTCTCGAATGAGTCGAACCAGCCGAATCGAACCCTTTCTACGTTGCGCATGGGCCTCCTTTTATAGGCTAAAGGGGTCTCCGACAGGTGGCAACGTAGATGAGGGTACAAATGGAAAAACAGTAGTTGGTACACCGACTTGTATAGTGTACAGTGTACAATACCTAACTCTGACTTAAGGGGAAAAACATTAAATGTCCGTCCCTGTCGCCTAAACAGTGCAACAGGGACCGTCAGGTGCACCACCGTTTTCCATGATGGTAAGCTAGTCAGCGCCGCTTATCGCTGCTCTCCGCTGGCTGCACAGCCTCTTGACACGCGCGCATGGAATGGCCCCATGGCGACACGTTGGTGTATGACCTGGAGCGGAGATGAAGAGAGGTTGCCTGCCGCGGCAAGTGCCTTGCCGCGGCTGAACCCTTGTCGCACTCGGAAGCTTGTCGCTCACCGAGCCTTCCCGGCAAGCTCCTCTTGCCGGGGTCTTGCTTCCTTCGTGCCTTGAGTGGCCTTCCCGGCAAGCTACTCTTGCCGGGGTCTTGAATACTTTGTTCTTGGATGGCTCCAAAGGAGCCGCGGAGGACCTTGGCAGTCACTAGGCAAGCCATGCCGCGGTGTGCTGCAACTGCCCGTGCACAAGTTCGGGATACTAGGGTACCCCTACTTTAGTACACCGACACCCATCATGAATTCGATTGATATCCTGGAAGACCTCATAAGGTTGATGATGATCACGACACATTTGTCGAGAGATTTCATGAAGATGTAATCAACCAGCGACGACATCAAGTCAAAGGAATGATGAAGCGAAAGGTTATTGGAACCATGGGTACGACACAACTCGAAATCAAGCTTGTTGTTCAAGGCAAAATGATATAATGAGGAAAATCGACGTAAGCTTAGCTCATTGTCGAAAATTGTGCTCCGGAAAGAAGGACCAGGTAGCACAGTAAAAATTTAGCACGATAAGGATATAGCCAATCAGGATAGAAATGAATTGAAGTATTATTAAACACATAAGCAACGAAAATTACTTAGAGTTATCGTATCGGAGCTCGGAATCGATTCACTTATCGATGTTCTCGATTGATGACAACCCAGAACCCATGAAAAATTGGAACCAGTGAGAAATAATAGCCGATGAAGACTTATAATATGCAACACAGTTCTTAGATATTCTCGAGATACCAGAGGGTAATACTCGACGGTAGATCAAGGTAGAGGTTGGACTGGTGTATTGACTTGCAAAAGACAAGTACTTTAACTTGTATGAGAAATGGGATCAAAGAGAAAATATGGTCGGAACCACGATTGCAAAAGGCCAGATCCCAAATATAAGATGAACTTATACCAAAAGAATAATTAATTTAAGAGAAGCTTTAATGATAAGATCTACATCGTGTCCATGGGCATGAACACAAAGTTCAAGGTCGACTCCCACTTCTTCAATGCATAACCTTTCATTCACTGCTCGTATTTCAAAAATGACATTAGTTGTTGAAAGTTTTTTACCTGGTGCAATACCAGATAAGTATGACCCGTGAAATCTTTTGGGTTCACACAGATTAGGGAAGGCGTAGGTTCAACCCATCAGGGCATCTTAGGAACATATACCACAAATTTCAAGAATAAATAACACAAACTCGATAGTAGGGCATGCTTGAGAAAGCAGAGGATACAATTTATGTATCCGAGGAAAGGCATTATGTATCCGAGGAAAGGCTCACAAGCTTATTGAATATGAAGGACATTGTCGGATAAAATCCAACAAAGGGTCTGGTGGTCCACAAGGGATCTGATGTGAGCATCGGCACACAACCAGATGAAGAAAGAATGCAAGGAGATCCGATTAGAGAACAACTGACTAATTCAAAGCTCAATTGCTAAGGAATTTATTATTTCCAAATCAAGGGATCAAAAGCCAAAAGTCTGATTAAGAATGGATAAGTTGAATAGACTTAGGGGTACAATCGACGGCAATTTAATTAGTTGATAACCAGCTCATGTTCAAAATTACATATGAGCCGGAAAGATAATTTAAAAGGATCAACTGATGATTGCGTGCAATCTCTCTCATGTTGAATCAATAGGATCAAAATGACGATGTCTAAGGATACTAACGAATATTGCCAGACATATGGGAAGCATCCATAATGCAAGCAGACAAGTATTTGTAGAGCAATAAAGCTGCTAAGGATTTTCAGAGGATTGAATAGTATTCCGAAGACTTTGTGGAACACATGAACAACTGGGGATGAGAGGATACTCGATAAGGGCGAGAAATTATCCGAAGGGGTATTCAGGTGGCAATGAACTTCAAGGCAGTAGGCAGAAAATATTATCGGAACAATAGAGAGGATTTCAGAGTATCTTGTATTAATAAGATCAACTGGGAATAAAAGTAAGAACGGCAAGTGTATGTATTTATCCATAGGGATATTTTGGTGGTAGGGAATTGCAAAAGCAACAGGCACAAAGTCTCGAAAGAGTATCGGAGAGTAACTGCGAAATCTTCTGGTGAAGTCGGCGATCATCTGGACTGAAGGGCTCTCCAGGAGAAAGTGTTTTCGAGAACCTAAAGTTAGATTTTAGAAAATAATTTAGCCCGAATAGAAGAGAGATCAGAATCCCAGAGTATAGACGAGGAATAAAAGATCCTAATACCACCCATTGGCGACGTGGGCCCATGGGCCGCACAGCCATGTTAGTAAAACAGTTTTCATCGACTAGACTCAACTTCGGCCAAGGAGTGTGGAAGGGGGATTCCTACAGGCAGTCGGCTCTAATACCAACTTGTGACGCCCCCAATTCAATCGTACACTAATCATGCATAAACGTTATGCGATCAAGATCGAGGACTCACGGGAAGATATCACAACACAACTCTAAAACATAAATAAGTCATACAAGCATCATAATACAATCCAGGGGCCTCAAGGGCTCGAATACAAGTGCTCGATCATAGACGAGTCAGCGGAAGCAACAATATCTGAGTACAGACATAAGTTAAACAAGTTTGCCTTAAGAAGGCTAGCACAAACTGGGATACAGATCGAAAGAGGCGCAGACCTCATGCCTGGGATCCTCCTAAACTACTCCTGGTCGTCGCCAGCGGGCTGCACGTAGTAGTTGGCACCTCCGGTGTAGTAGGAGTCGTTGTCGACGGTGGCGTCTGGCTCCTGGGGTGTTTAAATACATATTTCAGGGGTTTTCTAAATTGTCTTAATTTGAAAATTAAGTGTCCAAGTACTATTGTCACCTGGGGTTGTGCTACCCAGGGAGTATGATAGTGGAGCCAGAGGGTCCAGTCAGCAGTAGTTGACCAATGAATGCTGACTGGTCAACAGGGCCCAAGGGCCCACATGTAATTGACATCTGTGCTAAAAGACTTAACTAAACTAGTAAAAAAACAACTAAACAGGGGGGCCACTGGTCATTGGGCCATCTAACTAATCTACCAAATCAACAGGGCTAATCCCACCTAACCAGGTCAGCCCCTACGTCCAGCAGCTCAAGGCCATCACTGGTCGCTCGTTCCAGCCAGTGAGGCTAGCGCCGGCGTCTTGGGGAAAGCGAGGCACGACCTGGCAAGGGAAGCGCGTCTGGCGGCGACAGTCGAGCGTGCAATGAGGGTAGCGGCAGCGTGCGGGGTGGCAAGTGGATGCGAGGCAGCGGCAGCAGCGATAGCGATGCAGAAGCAGCAGGAGGGCGGCGAGGTGAGCATCGGGCGAGGCCTCGCGTAGGCGGGCGCGGGTGCTGAGCTCCGATGCGACGACGGCGAGTAGCGCAGCTGCGGGAGCTCACGGCTGCTGCGGGAGCTCACGTTTGCATGCATGATTAGTGTACGATTGAATCGGGGGCGTCACAAGGGGCCATTCATGGATCACTATCCAACCTATACTAAGCAATTTAGGATAAGCAGGTAAGGTACAAGAGCAGGTTACAAAAGCAGGCTATGCATTAGAATAGGAGCAATCAAGTACAGTAGCAAAATCTAATGCAAGGAGAGAGAGAATGGAATGGTCGATGTCGGAATGATCAAGGGGGTTTGCTTGCCTGGAAGCTCTGCAGACAGATACTGACCCTTGACGGTGAAGTAGTCGATCAACAGATCAACAACGGTCTTGGGGGTCTACCGGAAAAGAAGTAACGGAGGGGGAACATAATAAATAACGAAGCAACCAAAATCATCATAAAGCATAACATGGCAATATACGGTGCTAGGGGTGATCTAACGCAGCGCTACGCAATACACACAAAGAGAGAAAATATCCGAGAATATTTTCCCAGCGTTTGGCAGTTTTCAGACAGAGATCCAAAGGGGAAGGTTCCATGTTCGCTGTGATGGGGGCATGTGACGGGTATGCAGATGGCGTATTCAGATTCGTTATATTTTTTCTGATTATTTTTCATATATGAATTATTTTCATCCAAGTTACGGTTTAATTTATATGATTTTCAAAGTTTTAAAAGATTTTCTAATTTTCTGGAATTGATTTAATTCGAAAATAAATTAAATATTATTTGCTAAGTGCACACAAATAAGTGTACACATCAGTGGCATTAGAGGTTGACAAGTGGGGCCTATTGACTCGACAAGGGTCCAGTCAGCAGAGGCTGGCTGGTGGACCCTAGTGCCAAGTCAGCAGAGCATAGTCAGCATATCTTATCCAAAGGAATAGTAACACGGCCCCACTTGTCAGTTTAGATAGTTTAACTTAACCATTATTTTAGCTCTTAATTAAATGTGCGGGGCCCTATGTCAGTCAGTGGGTTAGGGGTTAATTAGACGGTGGTTAGCACCTAATCTAATTGGTCGGGCCCACCCACCGATGGCAGCGTATAAAGGCGACGGGGGATCGTCGGACTCGCGGCTCCGGCGACCATTTGGTCAATCAAGAGCGGCTACAGGGAGAGGGCGACGGCGCGTGCAGAGGAGAGGTGACAGTGGGTGCGAGGCTGGCCGAGACCGATGACGATGACGGCGTGCAGTCGCGGCCGAAGCCGGGCACGGGCGAGCGCGGGAGGAGGCATAGGCCGCGGCGGGCAGCTGCTAGCTCGGTCGGGTGCGGCGCGTCGAAGGCGGGCGCGATCGGCGAAAGCTAAAAGCTGCGGCGGCGCGCGAGACAAGCAGACGGCAGCGAAAGCGAGCAACAGAGCAACGTGGCGGTCACAAATGGAGCGGCGGCGCGCGGGCGGGCGACGAGTGGAGCGACGAGCAGCGGCAGCAAAGCAGCGAGCAAGCGCAGGAGGGGATGCGTAGGCGTGGGCGGCGCCACGGGCCTGTGCGGCAACAACGGGAGCGCGGAGCAGGGCAGGAGCGATAGCAGCCATGACGTGGCAGCGACAAAGGCAGAAGCTAGTAGTGGCGGGCAGGGGCGACGCAGCTGTGCGCGGGCGCGCACGATGGAGGGGGGCCAGCCGGAGCGCTGGGGAGGTAGGGGACGGCGCCTACAGAGCATGGCTGCGGGATGTGGCGAGCGCATCCAGCGACGGAGTGAGCGGGCACAGGAGCGAGCGCGGCCATGAGCGCGGGGGCGTGGCGACGAGCGCGACGGCTACACGCTCGTCGCGAGCTCGGACGCAAGGGGGTGCACATGGACGGCGCCTACGGCATCAATTCTGTGGAACGGGGAGGCAGGTGTGGCTCGCTAGGAGGGGGCGATGGCAAGGTCAGGGGACTTGGGAGGCGCCGGCGAAGGAGATCGGGCGGGGCAGCGTTGGCCCAACGCGGCATGGACGGAGGAGCTCGAGGCGCGGGGGGAACAAAGGAATAGGGCGGAGTAGCTAGGGTTCAGGGCGGCGGCGGGTGGCGCCTTGTAGGCGCCAGGTGGTGACCGGATGGCTGCCACATGGGCGATCTGGCAATGGACGTGCGGGCAATGGCCACGGCGCCCGGGGTGAACAGGGGAAGGAGAGGAGAGGGGAAGTTTGGCCGGATTTGCCAGCTGGGCCTAGAGACCCATGGGGGCAGGGGGTTTCCCTTTTTTCATATTTTTACTTATTTTTGTGTTTTCTCTTTTAGCTTGTTTTTATTTTAGTTTTATAAAATATAAATCTAGCACCTAATATATTATTATAATTTAAGCTAGTGCCACAATTAGTTTAGCATTAGAATAAAATACTTTGCAACTTTTATTATTAAAAAAACATTTAAATTATTATTTTAGGACGGTTTTAATTAGTTTAGGGCATTTAAATACCATTTAAAAATGTTGGTTCACCACCAATATTAACAAATGATTACTTGACACATGATGAATATTTTAGTTTTCATGTTTGAAAAAAATATAGTTTTCACTTTATTTTAAATTTGAAAATGGCTTTGATTTTTATCAATGGCAATTTGGCTTAGTTAATTTGATGACATTGAATAATTAGGGGGTTACTATAGCTCGATACCGGGGGTGTTACACTAAGGATTCGGTCGGCTGATCCGATCCCCCTTCTCTCTCTCTAACCTATGGGGCCTGCCGATCGCCAGAATGCCCTGGCACTCACCTTCCTCCTGGCGCCTCCCCCTCTTTTTTTCGCCGGAGATTCGCCGCCGCCACCTCGAGATCCTTCATCCTTGTTGTCCGAACGCCCCTCGCCCATCCTACCCATCCCACACCCGTTCCCCCTGAATCTCTCTCTCTCTCGCGTGCGCCCATCCCGTCCTGATTGCTCGCCAGACTTCTTTGCTGCCACTGCACGCCATCGCTCCCTCTGCTCGCTACACTCCTCCCCAACACCAACCGAAGCCACCACTCTCCTCGCCGCACTCGCGTGCGCCGTCTCGTGAACTCCCCATAGCCCGAGGACCACCGGATCTCCCTTCCCCATCAACCCTGAGCCGCCGCCGCCACCGAAGCCTCACCGGACCTCGGCCCCCTTGATGTAAGCATCGGCAAAACACCCTCAGAGTCAGATCTAGGACCAACGACCCCGATTAGATTGTGTGTTTTGTTTTTGTATGCTGAAATGTTTTCTTTTAAGTTCCGTCACCCGTGCACTTTGCTCTTTCGGTCGCCCACCGTAGCCAATCAGGATGTGCTACATAGCCCCTATCCGTTCGGTAGACTTTTAGGTTTTCTGTTTTTGTTTCTAATTTACATAATTAGTTCTGATTATATATTTGTAATATATTTTAAGTTCTAAGTCCAATTTGAGTGCTTCTTTTTGCCTTAGTTTTATAATTTCTTGTAGTTTCTATTAGTTCAATTAGTTTTCAAATTTGAGTAGTTTAAATTTGAATTTGCATGAATTTGCTTCAAACACTAGTTCGTGAATATCTTGAGTTTAAAATAGATTTTAATTAATTATTTTTGCTCCTAGTCACTAGTATAATTGTTTATCCAAAGAGTATTTAGTATTTTATTTTAGGGTAATTTAAATTTGGGTTTTAGCAAAAATAGTATTGTTTTGCTTATACGGTTGTTTTACTTATTACTTAGTGTTTTTATTTTTAAAATTATTTATTTTTGTCACTTTTGACAAATTGTTTTTGTTTCTGTTAGTCAATTGTAGTCACTTTTATTTGTTAGTTCAAATAATTTTATTATTTTTGTTCCTTTTGTTTTGTATTAAACTAGTATAGTCCATAACTAGAGTTTTATAACAGCTTGAGGTTGATTCTTTTTGCATAGAAATCTTTAAGTAAAATTCTTTCTGTTATTTTAATAAAACTTTACTTCTTCTATGTTAACTTATTAGTTTAGTGTTTTACTTGTTGTTAAGTTTTATTTAGGACAAAACTATTTCTTGGGTGTCATAGAATTTTCTTTAGTAGTTTCTTTATAGTTTCTTTGAAGTTTCTTTTTGATTTGGTTTTTCCTATTGATTTTTCCTTGTTGCTTTTATTTATTGATAGCTAGTATTGAGTGCAATATTGAATGCTTATATGAAGGCCATGCTTGTTTACTATAGATTTCATCAGAGTGATGAATAATTCTACCAAGACATTTTCTGAGAGCGTTATAATCTTCGTCAAGTAATACCACCCAAGTTCACTTTGAACATATGTTCATACCTATGATTTTTATTGCATTTAGTGTCACCATTTCATCAATCCCTCCAGTAGTTATATTGAGTCTTGTAGTTGAGTAGAAGCATGAGGTAGGAACCAACACCCTTGTTACTAAAGCCCCAAGAATGTTAGTTATTTTAATGTTGTGCTATTGTAGATGGGGATGGTATGAGTGTTCGTGAGTGGTGTGAGAAGGAGGACTCTACATCAATGACGACAACTTCATGACGGCATCTTCAAGGCCTGCATCTTCAAGACCTCCAGACTTCAAGACTCGAGACAAGAATTCAATACACACTACTAGGTGGAGGATGGTTCGATGGGCAGCCTAGAGCAACCAGTGGATGACCCGAGATGCATGGAGAAGAGCCATGACATTTTGCGGAAAGATTCACCCAGACTCAAAGAGATGAAAGAATACTTCATGCACGGAAGCTTACCTGTGCAGCCACAAGTCATTATGGGCTTTGGCTTGGTTGATCATCATAGTGACTCTGACTAGATCAGTGCTAGCAGATGTAGATGAAAGGTAGGTTTGGATGGGCACTAACAGTTGTTACGAAAACTCTTTTAAAGACCATGTTTCAGTCATCTTGTTTTCAAACACCATGAAGTGCGGGAACGTAAAAAGAGGGATCGAATCTTGTGGGTAAAGTGCACAACACTCTGCAGAGTTAAAACCTAATCGATTAGTCATGTCCCCGGTTACGGAAAATTTGAGCCTCTGGACTTGGATCTATCTCAGAACTCTCAACACCGGATTGATAAGTAATTGTGGGCAAGTGATAATTATGGGCTATGAGACATCGGTTGGCGAATCCATGTCATAGTAGATAACTCAGTAGTGAAGGTTCCTTGATTATCCTTTGTTGTAGGGAAAATAAAACCAACTTTTACGCAAAAACTCGGCACAGAGCCAAAAAAGCCATATTGTACATAGAATAGTTTTATCATCTACTTTTCTTATTGTGATCTTGCCGGTACATTCAATGTATTGACCTATATGGCTGCAACTTATCATGTTGCAAATATTTCTATGGCGAGTAAGAGTACGGTATAGGGTTACATTCTACACTCAACTTGCCGTTGGCATTAATGGGACTCCACACACTTGTTAATTTTTTTCCGTTGTGATAAATGATATGTCTCCAACGTATCTACAATTTTTGATTGTTCAATGCTATTATAGTATCAATTTTGGATGTTTCATATGAAATTGTATATCTTTTTTGGGACTAACCTATTAACTTAGTGCCAGGTGTCAGTTGCTATTTTTTGCTTTCTTGGTTTTCCAGGAAATCAGCACCGAACAAAGTCCAAATGCCACAAAACTTTTTGATGATTTTTTTTTCTAGACATAAGAGACCCTAGAAGCTTCAAGAGGAAGTCAAAAGGCGAAGGAGGTGGCCATGAGCCACCAGGGCATGCCCTGGTGCCTCGTGGGCCCACCTTTGCTCTATTTGACCTAATTCCGCCTCTATAAATTCTCTAAAATTGGGAAACCAAGGGAGAGCCACCCAAAACACTTTTTCCGTTGCCGCAAGTTTCTGTTCTCGTGAGATACCATCTGGAGGCCTTTTTCAGCACTCTGCCAGAGGGGGAATCGATCATGGAGGGCTTCTACATCAACCTTGCTGCCCCTCCGATGATGTGTGAATAGTTTACAACGGACCTATGGGTTCATAGCTAGTAGCTAGATGGATTCTTCTCTATCTTTAACCTTCAATACAATGTTCTCCTCGATGTTCTTGGAGATCTATTAGATGTAATCTTTTTTTGCGGTGTGTTTGTTGGGATCCGATGAATTGTGAGTTTATGATTAGATTATCCATGAATATTATTTGAGTCTTCTCTGAACTCTCTTATGCATGATTATTATAGATTTTTATTTCTCTCTGATGTTTTGATTTGGTTTGGCCAACTAGATTGATTTGTCTTGCAATGGGTGAGGTGTTTTGTGATGGGTTCAATCTTGCGGTGATCTATATCCTAGTGATAGAAGGGGACAAGACACGTATTTGTATTATTTCCATTAAGGATAAAACAATGGGGTTTATTCATATTGCTTGAGTTTACTTTGTCTACATCATGTCATCTTGCTTAAGGCGTTACTCCTTTCTTTATGAACTTAGTACTCTAGATGCATGATGGATAGCGGTCGATTTGTGGAGTAATAGTAGTAGATCTGCAAGCAGGAGTCGGTCTACTTGTCTCAGACGTGATGCCTATATACATGATAATTTCCTTGGATACGTCATGATTATTCACTTTTCTACTCGATTGATAACCTTGGTTCTTAACTAAGGGAAATACTTATCTCTACTATACTGTATCATCCTCTCCTCTTCGGGGAAATCCCAACACAACTCACAAGTAGTAGGAGAATTTCTGGCGCCGTTACAAGGGAGACATCATCAACATCTATGAAGTACCATCGCATAAACTCTCATCTCCTAGCATTTACATTATTTTCCATTTGCCTCTCATTTTCATCTCCCCGACTTCTAAAACGTTTTCACAAAAACACAAAACATTTTCCGTTTGTCTTTTTGCTTGTTTGCTCGTTTGCTTGGTTTTATTGCCTTCATGTCAACACTCAAAAACAGGAAATGAACATGAAAAGTAAACACATATGGATCTTTATCCACTTGCTAATCTTTTCAAAAGATCTAATTATGTTGAACCACTTGCTAGTGAGTTGAGTGCACTTGATTATCTCTATGAAGTTTTGCTTGAAAATCATGAATCTAAAAATTACGATGAACTGTTAAACAAAAAAAAATTATAAAGTGATTCATGATAGCCCCTTCAATGAAAAGCATGATTGGAATGATGTTATTATAAATTTTATTAATGTCAATTGTGCTAATAATATGCAAAACTACGAGCTTGGGGATGACAATTGTGTTATATCCACTACTTATTGCAATGATCATGATTGGGGTGATAATGCTTCTTATGATCTTGAAAATTTATTTAAGCCTCGTGATGAATATGGTATTGATAATGATGTTTGCAATAATACTGAAAGTGGGTTTAAAGAGTTTCAACTTCAGGTAAAAAGAATCCCACATATTTGGAGAGTGTTCAATCTTATGAAATTTTTGATGAAAGTGGGTTTGTAGAGGTCATGACTTTACTTGATGTTAATGCCATAATTGTAACGCCCAGATAATTAAGCTATAGTGAACCTCTGCTAATGATGCCACGTCACCTCGGTTACTGTTTTTAAACTCGCTTTTGGTTCGAAACAGATTCAAATTCAAATTCAAAATGAAGTTAAATAGTAAAGGTTTTCAAATATTAAAATTAAAATGTTCGGGTTGTGCCAGATATTGCATAGGTAATTATGGTGGAGAAACCACACTCTTATAAAATGTTTAAATACTCCAAAATGAATAAAATAGTAGGAAAAACAATTACTTAAATGCTTTTAAAATAATAAACAATTACAAACTATTTTATTTTCGGTGCCAAGTTAATTGTGGTAGTGGCATAAATATAATATTATTTTAGGTACAACTTTTGTATTTTATAAAAACTAAAATTTAAGAAAACAAAAAAGAATAATAAATAAATAACAGAAAAGACAAAACAAAGAAACAAAGGGGGCAACCCCCCTTGCTGGGCCTTGGCCCAGCTGGCTACCGGGCCGCCAGGGCGGCCAACCGCGTCCTCTACTAACCCACGTTGGGCGCCCGAAACCCTAGCCCCTCTCCCCCACTCCTCCCGACCCGCCTCTGCCTCTTCCTCTCCCCCCGATCCAGATCAGGATTGGGCCTACGATTGCGCCCCGACGCCGGTGCCCCACCCCGTCGCTGGACCTCCTCTGTCGTCTCCATTGCCGGACTGCCCCGTTCCCGCCTCTCCCTGAGCCGCCCCCACGAGCTTCGCCGCCCCATACAACTACACCGCTCGTGAGCTCATCCCCTCCGTCACCCCTTCCCTGCCATTGTCGTCCATGCCCTACGCGCCCTAGAAAGTGCCTCTGCGTGAGGCCGCACCCCGGCCGGACCACAAGAACCGCCCACCCACGACGGTCGCGCCCCTGCTCACTGTGCCCCCTTCGCCCGTGCCGCTCCAGCGGGGCCGCGTCCGTCTGACCCGCACGGCCCTGCGCCCACTGAGCCCCCCTCTTTCGCTCGCGCTCTGATACGTCTCCAACGTATCTATAATTTTTTATTGTTCCATGCTATATTATATTCTGTTTTGGACATTATTGGGCTTTATTATACACTTTTATATTATTTTTGGGACTATACTATTAACCGGAGGCCCAGCCCAGAATTGTTGTTTTTTGCCTATTTCAGAGTTTCGCAGAAAAAGAATTTCAAACGGAGTCCAAACGGAATGAAACCTTCGGGAACGTGATTTTCGGAACGAACGTGATCTAGAGGACTTGGACCCTACGTCAAGACATCAAACAGGAGGCCACGAGGTAGGGGGGCGCGCCCTCCACCCTCGTGGGCCCCACGTTGCTCCACGATGTACTCCTTCCTCCTATGTATACCTACGTACCCCCAAACTACCAGATATGGAGCCAAAAACCTAATTCCACCGCCGCAACCTTCTGTACCCGTGAGATCCCATCTTGGGGCCTGTTCCGGAGCTCCGTCGGAAGGGGCATCGACCACGGAGGGCTTCTACATCAACACCATAGCCTCTCCGATGAAGTGTGAGTAGTTTACCTCAGACCTTTGGGTCCATAGTTATTAGCTAGATGGCTTCTTCTCTCTTTTTGGATCTCAATACAATGTTCTCCCCCTCTCTCATGGAGATCTATTCGATGTAATCTTCTTTTGCGGTGTGTTTGTTGAGACCGATGAATTGTGGGTTTATGATCAAGTTTATCTACGAACAATATTTGAATCTTCTGAATTCTTTGATGTATGATTGGTTATCTTTGCAAGTCTCTTCGAATTATCAGTTTGGTTTGGCCTACTAGATTGATCTTTCTTGCAATGGGAGAAGTGATTAGCTTTGGGTTCAATCTTGCGGCGTCCTTTCCCAGTGACAGTAGGGGCAGCAAGGCACGTATTGTATTGTTGCCATCGAGGATAACAAGATGGGGTTTATATTATATTGCATGAATTTATCCCCCTACATCATGTCATCTTGCTTAAAGCGTTACTCTGTTCTTATGAACTTAATACTCTAGATGCATGCTGGATAGCGGTCGATGTGTGGAGTAATAGTAGTAGATGCAGGCAGGAGTCGGTCTACTTGTCTCGGACGTGATGCCTATATGCATGATCATACCAAGATATTCTCATAACTATGCTCAATTCAGTCAATTGCTCGACAGTAATTTGTTCACCCACCGTAAATACTTATGCTCTTGAGAGAAGCCACTAGTGAAACCTATGGCCCCCGGGTCTATTTTCCATCATATTAATCTCCCGACAACAAGCTATTTCTGGCACCGTTTTTATTTTGTTTACTTTACTTTGCATCTTTATCATAAAAATACCAAAAATATTATCCTACCATATATATCAGATCTCACTCTCGTAAGTGACCGTGTAGGGATTGACAACCCCTTATCGCGTTGGTTGCGAGGATTTATTTGTTTGTGTAGGTGCGAGGGACTCGTCCGTGGCCTCCTACTGGATTGATACCTTGGTTATAAAAAACTGATGGAAATACTTACGCTACTTTGCTGCATCACTGTCGGTGTCAAAACCGGCAGATCTTGTGTAGGGGGTCCCGAACTGTGCGTCTTGGCGGATGGTAACAGGAGACAAGGGACACGATGTTTTTACCCAGGTTCGGGCCCTCTCGATGGAGGTAAAACCCTACTCCTGCTTGATTAATATTGATGATATGGGTAGTACAAGAGTAGATCTACCACGAGATCGAGAGGCTAAACCTAGAAGCTAGCCTATGGTATGATTGTTGTTAGCCCTACGGACTAAAACCCTCCGGTTTATATAGACACCGGAGAGGGCTAGGGTTACACAGACTCGGTTACAATGGGAGGAGATCTACATATCCGTATCGCCAAGCTTGCCTTCCACGCCAAGGAAAGTCCCTTCCGGACACGGGACGAAGTCTTCAATCTTCTATCGTCATAGTCCAGGAGTCCGGCCAAAGGTTATAGTTCGGCTATCCGGACACCCCCTAATCCGGGACTCTCTCAGTAGCCCCCGAACCAGGCTTCAATGACGACGAGTCCGGCGCGCAGATTTGTCTTCGGCATTGCAAGGCGGGTTCTTCTCCAAATTCTGTGTACCTGTTGAATAGTGGCCGGCTTCTTGTGAATATTGTGCTCCTTGGCTTCCACGCCCAATAATAGCCGTCTTCCACGTGTCAAACAAATGCGAAAAACCAGGGTGTTTTTACTTTTACCCCCCTAGCTGCGCAAATAAGCTGCCTTATAAAAGAGACGAGGATTTAGATCTGAATCACACCATCTTCCCTTCGCGAGCATTCATCGGAGCGCATCCGACAGAAGTCCATTCCATCATGGCCAGTCGACGCAGCTCCTCCTCTCGCCCTCCCAGCCCTCAGCCTGGAGATTGGAAGAGATGTTTCGTCCCACACAGCGAGCTAGTGACGCTCCAAACCAAGGGATTTCTTCCCCCAGCCTTCATGGTCCCGGTTCGAGCCGGACTCGCCACCTATAATGGCGGAAAGCAGGCGGAGAGCGTCCCCAATCCCTCCAAAGGAGAGCGGGTATGCCTTGTCCCTTATTTAATAAGAGGGCTCGGATTTCCAATTCATCCGTTTCTCCGGGGGCTCCTGGAGTTCTACGGCCTCCAGCTGCACAACCTTACGCCTGCCTCCATATTGCATATTGTGGGCTTCGTAGCCCTTTGCGAGCTATTCTTGGGCGTCGAGGCTCATTTCGCGCTGTGGAAGAAGCTGTTCTGCCTTGTGCCCCGTTCTTAGGAGGGGTCGATATATCAAGTGGGCGGAGCCGAACTGTGGCGCATCGCCGGGACCGGATATCTATCCAGAACCCCAAGGAAGGCGTCCGAAGACTGGCCTTCAGAATGGTTTTATATAGAAGATGTCCCTCTGCCGGACCCTGTTCGGATCGGCCTCCCCGAGTTCAATAATGCTCCCTTGAAGAAGCGCCTAAGCTGGCGTCCACGGAGCCCTCAGAGGGAAAATGACAAGGACGTCCTCTACCTGATGAGCCGGATAAGGTTGTTAGCTCATTCCAGACTGACCATGATTGGGGTCATGGCCACATGCATTATGCGGGGGGTGCAGCCGCTTCAGTATAGAGGCCACCCCATGTGGGATTTCAACGGGGAGGATGATGCCACCCGCTGCGGTCGTAAGGGGCCGAGATCGGTTGCTGCTCTAACGAAGGCATTGTCCGCATTCTACAAGGGAGAAGAGGAGGAGTTCCTCCGCGTCAATCCACAGGACGGATTTTCTATGTACAATCCTCCAAGCTGGGTAAGCGGACACTTCTTTTTGCCCATCCATTCCATATTCCCATAGTTAAGTACCTTATCTTGTGATTTCGACGCAGGAATTGCGCCGCCGTAAAGGATATAAACAGCCCTCCTCCACAACCCGAGGATCCGGAACGGTCCCTCGATCCGGCCTCCCAAGAGGATCCAGACATCTCCGTGGTGTTGATCGATGGGGTATTTTACCAACTGAGCATCGACAATGCCTGCCATTACGGCCGATTACCCCGGAAATCTTCCCGCCTGACAGATAACTGAGACCGAAGTCCCAATACTTTGAAAATGATCCATCCGTGCTTATTTTTTATCACCGTATATCAATGGTGTTTTGCAGGGGGAGCCCTTGAGGCGGAAGGCCGAGCCTGCGGTGGCTAGCCAACAAGGGGCAGCATGGCCCAGCAGGCTGAAAAGAAGTGCGGTCCGGATTGAGACGTCGGCGCAACGGTATGGCGTGCCATCTTATTCCTAGGTTTTATTCCCGGAAGGTATACTAACGCTCGTGCTCCTTCAGGAAAAAGCGCCGCGGACTATATCCGGCGAGGTTATATCGAGCCTCCACCAGCCGTGCTCCAAAGCGAGTCGAAGCGGAGGCGAACATGAGGCGTGCGTCGGACACCCCTCCGACAGAGGATGCCGACGGACTATCTGCCACCAATTCCAAGGTGGAGAGTGCCATGAATCACAGGCGTCGCCGGACAGTTCTTCGTGATGCATGTTTCTCCCAAGAGGCATTGGATGCCTTCAATTCGGGAGATCGCACCTCCGTGCCGCTCAAAATGGTCTAGCGAGCCATGGAGCGGTATGTGAAAGACATACGGTGAGAAAATTTGATGGTTATATATACCAAGAGCCCCGAGACTTGAAATAGTTAGAATAACTGATTTAAGGATCATTTGTTATCAGGATCTTACAAAAAGAATACCCAACTATCCCAGAGCTGGAAGAGTGCAAAGCCCAACTTGAGGCCGCACTAGCACTGCAGGAGGCCAAGGAGACCCCTCTTGTAATATCGCTTGAAGATAAGTATGTTGTGAAGTCGGCGTGTGTAGATCGACAATATCATTGCAGATGGCGCCGAGTAGATCCGGACAAGCAACAACTCTTGCGCGGTTAAAGGCCGGGAGAGCATGCTTACGAGGGTGAGGCAGGATAAGAATAATCTCCAAGATGCCAACACCCAGCCGGGCGAGGAACTAAAGGATGTTCGTGCTCAGGTGCCGGACTCCGTGAAGGAGAATCGACGGCTTCGACGCGGCATTTTTAGTAAGTGCTTGAACGAACTTTGAAAAAGAGTTTGGCGAGGAAGTCGACTAACAGAGTTATGTCTGTAGGTATGCTCACAGGTCATCCTGTAGAGGAAATGCCCGGTTCTATGGGTGACCTTCTTCCCGAGCTCTTACAACTGCACGAACGAGTTCGGCAGGTGATGACAGGCGTTGCCCAGGCCTTGTGCCAATCTGTCTCCCTGCCCGAAGGCCTTGGAGAGCTTGCAGAGAGGCTTAAGGGAGCGTGGAGGCGCTTCCGATTATGGAAGATATCGGCCTGCCGTCAAGGAGCCAGGGAGGCCTAGGCCATGGTGAAGACGCTGCACACGGGCTGACCCAAACCACATGGCGAGGTCGGACTGTGGGGCCCGATGGGAAGGAGATCCATGTGAGCTTAGTGTGCGGCCAAGTAGAATTGGCATAAAGTATTCCCAACAGATCTGTAAACTAGACAGCCTATTAGATGGTATTGAGGAGGAATACACCCAGTCAAATTGACTATGTAATTGAAGATGACATGTAAAAGTGCCTTCTAGCCGGATTGTATATCGTTTGTCATGGCGGACCTTTTCGCTTCAACCTCGGGACCCTATAGTCCAGGTGTGTCGAATACCCTCACGGTTATGTAAGAACCGGGGCATGCGTGGAGACCAAAGCGTAGGGGTCATTAGTGCTTGAATGCACAAGTGCCCAACTAGTTATGTTATATTACATGGTTAGTAAGAAACATCTTCCAGGAGAATAGTTCCCTTAGGGGTTCCTTTCCCTAGGAGGCATGCCTTAAAGTGCATGTCCGGATCATGCAAAAGCGTAAAAGCATCCGGGGCAGATAAATAAATAATTGAGAAATCATCTTTAGTTCACCGACCGAATATTCCCTTAAGAACGCTAGCTTTCGGCTTCACCTAGTCTGAGGTACACATCCGGCTGACCCGGCAGTAACAATCGCAGAGGTGCTCCCTTTACCACCTAGCAGAACAATCGGGAATGTAGGGGTAAGCACAGGAGCCAAGCAACCCAGCTTGGCCAAAACTTAAGTCATATCGATGCATATAATCGTGAATAAAAGGTACATGCGGAAGCATTACACATGTGTTAGGCATGAAGCCCGTACAAATAAGCTTCTGTTAAAGAAGCCCCCAGGTATAATGAGCGCGGATAGCGCGTCAAGTGTGTGCGAACAATGCGCGAACGAGCCTTTAAAGGCTGTAAGTGAAAAAGAGGTAGAAGGAGAGAAATATAAGACAGCTAATGTGTAAAAAATAGACAGAGGAAGGAGACGAACACAGAATCCGGCGCTAGGCGTAGAATCTTCGGAGACGGGCCGCGTTCCATGGGTTCGGCTCGAGTCGGTTATCCGATGCATCTCGCAGACGGTACGCTCCACCGGTCAGGACTTGGTCGATAATAAAGGGACCTTCCCATTTGATCTTGAGTTTGTCCTTTTTCTTGTCCGGCAGGTGTAGAACTAACTCACCAACATTGTAAGTTTTGGCCCGTACTTCTCTGCTTTGATATCTTCGAGCCTGCTGTTGATAGAATGTGGAACGGGCTTTTGCCACGTCACGCTCCTCCTCCAAGGCGTCCAAACTGTCCTGCCGATCGAGCTCGACTTCTCTTTCTTCGTACATGCGCACGCGAGGTGAGTCATGAATTATGTCGCAGGGCAGAACTGCCTCTGCGCCGTATACCATAAAGAATGGTGTGAATCCGGTGGTGCGATTCGGCGTGGTCCGCAGCCCCCAAAGTACGGAGTCGAGCTCCTCTACCCAGTGCGTGTTAGATTCCTTGAGGGACCGCACTAATCTGGGTTTGATGCCGCTCATGATTAGACCATTTGCTCGCTCGACTTGACCGTTAGGTTGAGGGTGATAGACTGAAGCATAGTCGAGCTTGATGCCCATGTTTTTGCACCAGAGTTTGACCTCATCGGCCGTGAAGTTTGTGCCGTTATCAGTGATGATGCTGTGGGGGATGCCGTAACGGTGTACGACCCCTTATATGAAGTCTATCAGCGGTCCAGATTCTGCCGTCTTAACAGGCTTGGCCTCTATCCATTTGGTGAATTTATCCACCATGACCAGAAGGTATTTTTTCTTGTGGGTTCCTCCTTTAAGGGGTCCAACCATGTCAAGCCCCCAGACCGCGAAGGGCCAGGTGATGGGTATAGTTTGGAGGGCGGTGAGTGGCATGTGGCTTTGATTAGCAAAGAGCTGGCAACCGACGCATCGTTGGACTAAGTCCTGAGCATCTGCCCGGGCCGTCGGCCAATAAAATCCTATACGGAAGGCCTTGCTTACAAGGGCCCGGGCTGCGGCGTGGTGCCCGCGAGTCCGGCATGAATTTCAGCCAGAAGATTCCGCCCTTCCTCTTCGTAGATACACCTTTGAAGGACTCCGGTCGTGCTTTTCTTATAAAGCTCTCCCTCATGGACTTTATAGGCTTTAGATCGCCGCACTATGCAGCGTGCCTCGTTTTGGTCCTAGGGAAGTTCTTGCCTGGTTAGGTAGGCTAGGAATGGTTCCATCCACGGGGCAATGACTGCCATTATTACGTGGGCTGAAGATGTTACTTCGTTGGTAGAGCCTCCAGTTGTGTCAGAATGTTTGGTGTTAGGTAGTGCTGTTGGGTCCGAGCTATTATTTCCGGACTCCCCTTCCCATTCTACGGATGGCTTGAACAGCCTCTCTAAGAAGATATTGGGGGGTCGGCATCGCGCTTTGCGCCAATGCGTGCCAAGACGTCTGCTGCCTTATTGTTTTCTCGAGCTATATGGCGAAACTCGAGCCCTTCGAACCGAGCTGACATTTTTAGGACGGCGTTGCGATAAGCTGCCATTTTCGGATCCTTGGCATCAAAGTCTCCATTTATTTGGGATATCGCGAGGTTCGAATTCCCGCGCACCTCTAGGCGTTGAATGCCCATGGATACTGCCATCCGGAGACCATGTAGAAGGGCCTCGTATTCGGCTGCGTTGTTGGAGTCCGTATACATTATCTGGAGTACATATTGTAACGCCCCGGATACAACGTTCCATATTCGTAACTCCAACTCTTGCCTTTTCCGGAGATGCGATATCTTATTTTCCTCCGTGGTTGGGTTTTTGTTTTTTTTTTGTTTTGCATTTTGTTTTGTTCGTTGCATTCATCATTGCATCATTTGCATTTTGTTCATGCCATGCATTTCATCTCATAGCATCATCCGCATGTTTTCATAAAACCTCGTAGCCGTTGTTAGTTGCCGCTTCTTCCTCGTCTCTGTTGACCTTTCTCAGACCGACCCTTCTGTTATTGCCCGACCGTTTGACCCTCTTTGTACAATACTCAAACCCCTCGCGCGCGTCCGAAAGCTGTTCCGTACCCGACCCGGGGTGTCGTCGCCGTTGGGTCCGGATCATCCCCAAACATCCCGAAAATATCTTCGTTTTATTCATTGGATTCCCTAACTTATTTATTCTCGACCGCCCGATTTCGATCGGAGGGACCGATTAGCCCCTAAGCCAACCACCTGCCTATATATATATATATAAACCAATAAAACCCTAGCCTAACCCTATTCCCCTCCTCGCGCCGCCACCCAGTCTCCACCTTCCTCGGGATCCTCCCCGAGCAGCCGAGCCAGCCGACAGCCTACCTCCATCCTCGGGAACCCTCCCGATCCAGCCACCAGTTCTCCTTCGTTTTCAGCACCACCCCAACCGGCAGCCTCCACCTTGCCCCGATCCAAATCCACCGAGCCCACCCCACGTCTGAACCAACAGCATCCGATCCCCTCTGCCTGAGCATGTTCCCAAGCGAGCTCTCGCTCCATCTGTGCCTCCTCACGCCCGAGTCTGCTCAACCCCGCCGTCGGCCATGAGCTGCCTCACACCGCTCGCCCCTTTGACTGCATCGCCCCGAACCGGTCTTCCCCGACCTCGTCCCTGGCTCCAGGTCGCCGCGCCGCCCCACCGGAGACCGCCAAGCCCTCATCGCCGGCCTCCCCTGCTTCTGCGTGCGGGGGCGACAACCAGCGCCAGTCCCGCTCCCTCCTCTGTTCGAGAGGAGGAGACTGCAGTCGCAACGGCTGCGTTGACCGTGCCCCCTCCCCTCGTTCGATCCAACCAGCCCAGCGCAGCTCCTGCTTTCGGCCCAGCGCTCCCCTTCCGGCCTGCCTGGCCTCCTCCCCACCAGCTGGGCCAAGAGCCCATGGTGAGCCTCAAGTTCCTGTAGCCCAGTCCGCTCGAGATGTGGCCTAGTTCTTTTTTTTCCAGTCTGCGAATTTAGCATTAACCAGGGATTTACAGATTTACAGAAAAACCCTCATGTTCATGCATTTAATATCTCACAAACCGTGCATCGGATTAAAATGATTTATATATGAAAAATGCTTAGATTTTCTTCTAGTTTCATAATCTGCTGTTTTCATCCCATGTTAAAATGTTTAAAATGTTGTTTGTTTAAATTTGCCTAAATGCATGCTAAAATGATTTATTTCATAACTAAATAACCATAACTCGGAATTAAATGTTCTTTATATGTAAATGGGGTGGAAAAATGCCTAGTTTAACATGGTGCAGTTTATTTTCCTGTTTAACAACAATAAAATATGTTTTAGGGCAGAACAGTACCAAATTTGAAATATGCACATGGGGATTTTCCGGAATTGTTGTTTCTTATTTTCGGCCTCATTTAAACTTGCCTAAATAGATAGTTTACTTATGCTTCACCTCTTGCCATGTTTAACAACATTTAATATTGTTGGGTATATAAACGAGATTAAACTAAATAATTGCACGTGGTGTTTTGTCAATATGCAACTCGTTGCATATTGAGCTCCACTTAATTGGTAGTATTGTTTGTTGCACTTTGCCATGCCATGCCTCATTAAACCGGACATGCATCATACTTGATTGTGCATCATGCCATGTTTATGCTTGTGCATTTATCATGTTGTTTGTTTCTTTCCGGTGTTGCTTCTCGGTTCCGGTAATGTTGCGATTGTGAGGATTCGTTCGACTACTTCCGTTCGTCTTCTTCATGGACTCGTTCTTCTTCCTTGCGGGATTTCAGGCAAGATGACCGTCACCTTGGATCTCATTACTATCATTGCTATGCTAGTTGCTTCGTTCTATTGCTATGCTGCGTTACCTATCACTTGTTGTTCAAGCCTCCCAATTTCCATGTCAGCCCCTAACCTTTTGCACCCTTCCTAGCAAACTATTGCTTGGCTATGTTACCGCTTTGCTCAGCCCCTCTTATAGCGTTGTTAGTTGCAGGTGAAGATGAAGGTTGTTCCTTGTTGGAACATGGAGATGTTGTTCCTTGTTGGAACATGTTTACTTGTTGGGTTATCACAATATATCTTATTTAATTAATGCATATATATACTTGGTAAAGGGTGGAAGGCTCGGCCTTATGCCTGGTGTTTTGTTCCACTCTTACCGCCCTAGTTTCCGTCATATCGGTATTATGTTCCCGGATTTTGCGTCCCTAACGCGGTCGGGTGATTTATGGGACCCCCTTGACAGTTCGCTTTGAATAAGACTCCTCCAAAGAAGGCCCAACCTTGGTTTTACCATTTGCCTCACCACCACCTATACCCTTCCCTTGGGTCGGCCAACCCAAGGGTCATCTTTATTTTAGGCCCCGGCCGTGCTTCTCTAAGTGCTTGGTTCGAACCGAGCACGCTCTTGAGGCCACCACGGGAAACTCGAGGCTTGGTTTTACTCGTAGCTGTCTCATCCGGTGTTGCCACGAGAACGAGATATGTGCAGCTCCTATCGGGATTGTCGGCGCATCGGGCGGTCTTGGTGGTCTTGTTTTATTACCGTCGAAATGTCTTGTGGCCGGATTCCGAGACTGATCGGGTCTTCCGGGAGAAGGAATATCCTTCGTTGATCGTGAGAGCTTATCGTGGGCTAAGTTGGGACACCCTGCAGGTATAAACTTTCGAGAGCCGTGCCCGCGTTATGTGGCAGATGGAATTTGTTAATAACGGTTGTAGTAAACTTGAAGCAAACTCTTCTAAAATACACCAACCGTAGCGTAAATCGTGAGTGTCTCTTTTGGGGTTGATCGAGAGGAGAACACGGTTTCGGGTTATGTCGGCGTAAGTAGGAGTTCAGGATCACTTCTTGATCATTACTAGTTGACGACCGTTCCTTTGTTTCTCTTCTCGCTCTCATTTGCGTTTGTTAGCCACCATATATGCTTAGTCGCTGCTGCAACCTCACCACTTTATCTCTTCCTTACCCATTAAGCTTTGCTAGTCTTGATATCCATGGTAATGGGATTGCTGAGTCCTCGTGGCTCACAGATTACTACACCAACAGTTTCAGGTACAGGTTCATTCGATGATCATGACGCGAGAGCGATGCTTGCTTGTCTTGAGTTCTTCTTCTGCTTCTTCGATCAGGGGATAGGTTCCAGGTCGGCAGCCTGGGCTAGCAGGGTGGATGTCGTTTAAGCTTCTGTTTATGTTTCATCCGTAGTCGGATGATGATCTTGTATATGATGTTGATGTATTCTTGTGGCATTTGTGCCTTATGTATGTATCCCCATCTATTATGTAATGTTGATGTAATGATATCCACCTTGCAAAGCGTCTTCAAGATGCGCTTCTATCCTTGGTGGGACCTTGAGTTCCTTTAGGATAGGGTCGCATCTTAGGCGTGATACATATTGAATCAGATCTCCTGTTGGGGACGTCGAGCACGCCATGACCCACAGCCAACATTTTGGAGCCGTCGAAGTGCATGATCCAGTTGGAATATGTGCCGTACTCTTCGAGGAGTTCGGCTTGAGTCCATTTAGCGGCGAAGTCGGCCAAAACTTGCGACAATGGCTCGCCGTGGCTTATAGGTTATGTCGAACGGGAGGAGCTCAATGGCCCATTTGGCAATCTGGCCCGTAACGTCGCGGTTGTTTATAATGTCGTTAAGAGGTACTTCGGAGGCTACTATTATCGAACACTCTTGAAAGTAGTGTCGCAGCTTCCGGGATGCCATAAACACCGCGTACGCTATCTTTTGATAATGCGGATACCGTGACTTGCATGGAGTGAGGACAGTGGACACGTAGTAAACTGGTTTTTGAAGGGGAAACTTGTGTCCGTCCGTTTCTCGTTCGACAACGAGCACCGCGCTTACAACTTGATGAGTTGCAGCGATGTATAATAGCATTGGTTCGCCCATGTTGGGCGCGGCCAGGACCGGGTTTGTTGCCAATATGGCTTTTATTTCTTGAGTCCGGCCGTGGCGGCATTCGTCCCACTCGAAGTGTTCGTGCGCGGAGGAGGCGATAGAGGGTAATGCCTTTTCTCCCAAGCGGGAGATAAAGCGGCTTAGAGCCGCCACGCATCCAGTCAATTTTGTATTTGTTTGAGGTCCTTTGGGATATCCAATTGTGACAGAGCTCAGATCTTGGCTGGGTTTGCTTCAATTCCTCTACCGGATACAATGAAGCCCAAGAGCTTTCCGGCTGGTACCAAAACGCATTTTTCGGGTTAAGCTTGATGTCATATGTTCGAAGATTATCGAATGTGAGCCTCAAGTCGTCTAGTAGAGTTTAGACATGCTTGGTTCTGACGACCACATCATCTACGTATGCCTCCACTGTTTTGCCGATCTGGTTTGCCAGACATGTCTGAATCATGCGCTGATATGTTGCGCCGGCGTTTTTCAGCCCGAAGGGCATTGTGTTGAATCAGAATGGGCCGTATGGGGTGATAAATTCCGTTGCGGCTTGGTCAGACTCTGCCATCTTGATTTGATGGTAGCCGGAGTATGCGTCGAGGAAACACAATGAATCGTGTCCTGCGGTAGCGTCGATAATTTGATCGATGCGGGGGAGGGGGAAGGGATCCTTTGGGCAAGCCTTGTTGAGGTCCTTGAAATCGACACATAGGCGCCAGGATTTGTCCTTCTTTGGTACCATCACCAGGTTTGCTAGCCAGTCCGGATGTTTTATATCTCTGATGAATCCTGCCTCCAATAGTTTGGCTAGCTCCTCTCCCATGGCTTGTCTCTTAGGTTTGGAGAAACGACGAAGAGCCTGTTTGACTGGCTTGAATCCTTTTAGGATGTTTAGGCTGTGCTCGGCCAGCCGGCATGGGATTCCTGGCATGTCTGAAGGGTGCCAGGCAAAAATGTCCCAATTTTCGCGTAGGAATTCTTGTAGTGTGGCATCTACATCAGGGTTTAATTGTGCCCCGATGGAGGCTGTTTTTGTAGGGTCCATTGGGTGGACTTGGAATTTGACTATTTCGTCCGCTGGTTTAAAGGAGGTGGACTTGGATCTTTTATCGAGTATCACATCGTCCCTGTTCACCGTGGAGCGCAGCGCAGTCAATTCCTCGGCTGCTAGGGCTTCGGATAGTGCCTCAAGGGCTAGTGCAGATGTCTTATTTTCGGCGCGGAGTGCTATGTCTGGGTCACTAGCAAGAGTGATTATTCCGTTGGGCCCGGGCATTTTGAGCTTCATGTACCCATAATGGGGTATAGCTTGAAAAATTGTGAATGCCTCTCGCCCTAATAGAGCGTGGTATCCGCTGCTGAACGGGGCCACTTGGAACGTGACCTCCTCGGACCTGTAATTATCCGGCGTGCCGAACACCGCATCCAGTGTGATTTTTCCTGTGCAGCACGCTTCCCGACTAGGTATTATTCCTCTAAAGGTTGTCCTGCTTCGCTCAATGCGGCTCCAGTCTATTTCCATTTTTCGAAGGGTTTCTTCATAAATGAGGTTCAAATCCGCTGCCACCGTCCATGAGTACCTTGGTAAGGCGAAAGTCGTCCACTATTGGACTGAGGACCAATGTTGCTGGTGCTCGGGCTGTTCGGAATTTAGGTTCATCACTGGCATTAAAGGTAATAGCCGTGTCACTCCATGGATTTATTGTTGCTACTTGGTAGACTACGGCAAGGCTGCGGAGTGTTCGTTTTCACATATTGTTTGATGCGAAAGTCTCAAAGACTGTTAATCTGTCTTGGTATCCACGGCTGGTGCTCTGTGGATCTTTGGGGTTAAGCTCTTCGCCACTTTTGGCCACGTGCCGGAGTATCCAACATGCTCTAAGGCTATGAGTTGGTGTGGTGCCCTCTGTACTATGAATTTTACAGGGTCCGTTGAGCCATCCCTCCAGTACGGTTCCATGCCCCGTAGGGGTTTTTTGTTTTTTGGTGTTTAACCTGGGTGATTGGCGATAATGCACCCTTTTATTTCGGACTGGGTTTGTATTCGGGGCCGGATTGTCCCAAAATCTTACTTCGGTTTTCCAGGCGCTTTCCATCGCACAGTACTTTCGTACTATGGACGCCAAGTCAGCAAAGCGTGTAATTTCACGGTGACCTATGGCGTTGAGGATTCCCTTGTCCGTGCAATTATTGCAGAAGAATGAAATTGCGTCTTCCTCACGGCAGTCCTTTATCCTGTTCATAACCAGGAGGAATCTGGCCCAATAATGATGTACTGTTTCCTCGGGCTCTTGCCTAATTTTGGATAGATCGCCTATGTTCGGGTGGGTGGGTGTAATTAGATATGAAACCTCACCCAATCTGAGGCTCAAGGGCCAAGGAGTTTCCGAACTCTGAAGCTTGGATTCTTGGACGTTGTCCAATGAATCTAGCCCGTTGCCTGACTCTAAGTTCAGGTCTTGAGTGTCGTCCTCCCCTCCGTGGGTATCCGGCTTGGAGGGATCGGGAATCCGGAAATAGCTAGTCCTTAAGATAGATGAAGGGTTGCCGCATTGTTCCTCCACCACGGCAGCGTGATGGGTGACCTGGGGAGAGTTAATCTCTCTCAGATCGGGTTTAGGCCCAATCTGATCATAGTCTGTAGCGACTCCCAGGGCGGCGATGCGATCCAGGAGCTCGTTTAAGGAAGAGAGCTCCGTCGGATCTAACTGCTCGGCGAGTTCCGAGTTTACGTGAAGATTTCTTCCGATGACCCGAGAAGTCATCACCGGCGCGGCGGCTGAACAGGCGGTCATAAGAAAACTGCCTAGCCGGAGAGCTTGGCCGATAGCCAAAGCTCCTTTAGCAACAGTGTCGTCTTTAAAGACGGGATGAGGGATCCTTCCTGATGGCGACAGCACAGAGGAACTCTCAATGAAAGCACCAATGTCGGTGTCAAAACCGGCGCATCTCGGGTAGGGGGTCCCAAACTGTGCGTCTAGGCGGATGGTAACAGGAGACAAGGGGCACGATGTTTTACCTGTGTTCGGGCCCTCTCGATGGAGGTAAAACCCTACTCCGCTTGATTAATATTGATGATATGGGTAGTACAAGAGTAGATCTACCACGAGATCGAGAGGCTAAACCCTAGAAGCTAGCCTATGGTATGATTGTTGTTCGTCCTACGGACTAAAACCCTCCGGTTTATATAGACACCAGAGAGGGCTAGGGTTACACAGAGTCGGTTACAATGGGAGGAGATCTACATATCCGGATCGCCAAGCTTGCCTTCCACGCCAAGGAAAGTCCCTTCCGGACACGGGACGAAGTCTTCAATCTTGTATCTTCATAGTCCAGGAGTCCGGCCAAAGGTTATAGTTCGGCTATCCGGACACCCCCTAATCCGGGACTCCCTCAATCACCCTTTCCTCTTCAAGGGAAAACCAATGCAGTGCTCAAGAGGTAGCAAGACGGATTTCTGGCGCCGTTGCCGGGGATGTCTATGCAAAAGTCAACATACCAAGTACCCATCACAAACCCTTATCTCCCACATTACATTATTTGCCATTTGCCTCTCGTTTTCCTCTCCCCCACTTCACCCTTGCCATTTTATTTGCCCTCTCTTTTTCGTTCGCCTTTTGTTCGCTTGTTTTTCATTTGTTCGTGTGTTGGATTGCTTGCTTGTCATGATGGCTCAAGATAATACCAAATTGTGTGACTTCACCAATACCAACAACAATGATTTCCTTAGCACTCAGATTGCTCCTCTTACCGATACTGAATCTTGTGAAATCAATACTGCTTTATTGAATCTTGTCATGAAAGTTCAATTCGCCGGCCTTCCTAGTGAAGATGCCGCTACCCATCTAAATAGCTTCGTTGACTTGTGTGATATGCAAAAGAAGAAAGATGTATACAATGATATTGTTAAATTGAAGCTATTTCCTTTTTCGCTTAGAGATCGTGCTAAAGCTTGGTTTTCATCTTTGCCTTAAAATAGTATTGATTCTTGGAATAAGTGCAAAGATGATTTTATCTCTAAGTATTTTCCTCCCGCTAAGATCATCTCTCTTAGAAACGACATTATAAATTTTAAGCAACTTGATCATGAACATGTTGCACAAGCTTGGGAGAGGATGGAATTAATGATACGTAATTGCCCTACTCATGGTTTGAATTTGTGGATGATTATACAAAAAGTTTATGCCGGATTGAACTTTGCTTCTAGGAATCTTTTAGATTCGGCCGCAGAAGCACTTTTATGGAAATCACTTTAGGAGAAGCTACTAAACTCCTAGATAATATTATGGTTAATTATTCTCAATGGCACACTGAAAGATCTACTAGTAAAAAAGTGCATGCGATAGAAGAAATTAATGTTTTGAGTGGAAAGATGGATGAACTTATGAAATTTTTTGCTACTAAGAGTGTTTCTTCTGATCCTAATGGTATGCCTTTGTCTACTTTGATTGAGAATAATAATGAATCTTTGGATGTGAATTTTGTTGGTAGAAATAATTTTGGTAACAACGCGTATAGAGGAAACTTTAGTCCTAGGCCTTATCCTAGTAATTCCTCTAATAATTATGGTAATTCCTACAACAATTCTTATGGAAATTTTAATAAGATGCCTTCTGAATTTTATACTAGTGTTAAAGAATTTATGAATTCACAAAAGAATTTCAATGCTTAGCTTGAAGAAAAAATTGCTTAAAGTTGATGAATTGGCTAGAAACGTTGATAGAATTTCTCTTGATGTTGATTCTTTGAAACTTAGATCTATTCCACCTAAACATGATATCAATGAGTCTCTCAAAGCCATGAGAATTTCCGTTGATGAGTGCAAAGAAAGAACCGCTAGGAATATGAATCTTGATGCTAAAATTGATAAAAGTGGGATTGAAGAGATCAAAACATTAGATATTAATGAACCCACTATTTTGGATTTCAAGGAATTTAATTATGATAATTGCTCTTTGATAGATTGTATTTCCTTGTTGCAATCCGTGCTAAATTCTCCTCATGCTTATAGTCAAAATAAAGCTTTTACTAAACATATCGTTGATGCTTTGATGCAATCTTATGAAGAAAAACTTGAGTTGGAAGTTTCTATCCCTAGAAAACTTTATGATGAGTGGGAACCTACTATTAAAATTAAAATTAAGGATCATGAATGCTATGCTTTGTGTGATTTGGGCGCTAGTGTTTCCACGATTCCAAAGACTTTGTGCGATTTGCTAGGTTTCCGTGATTTTGATGATTGCTCTTTAAACTTGCACCTTGCGTATTCCACTATTAAGAAACCTATGGGAAGAATTAATGATGTTCTTATTGTTGCAAATAGGAACTATGTGCCCGTAGATTTTATTGTTCTTGATATAGATTGCAATCCTTCATGTCCTATTATTCTTTATAGACCTTTCCTTAGAATGATTGGTGCAATTATTGATATGAAGGAAGGGAATATTAGATTCCAATTTCCATTAAAGAAAGGCATGGAACACTTCCCTAGAAAGAAAGTAAAATTACCTTATGAATCTATTATGAGAGCCACTTATAGATTGCCTACCAAAGATGGCAATACCTAGATCTATCCTTGCTATGCCTAGCTAGGGGCGTTAAACGATAGCGCTTGTTGGGAGGCAACCCAATTTTATTTTTTAGTTTTTTGCTTTTTGCTTCTGTTTAGGAATAAATCTTTGATCTATCCTCTGGTTAGATGTGTTTTTATGTTTTAATTAGTGTTTGTGCCAAGTTAAACCTATAGGATCTTCTTGGATGATAGTTATTTGATATTGCAGAAAATTCCAGAAACTTTCTGTTCACGAAAATAATTGTTAAAAATCACCAGAACGTGATAAAATATTGATTCTAATTGCTGCTGGTCAATAAACAAATTTTCTAGGTCTTCCTATTTTGGATCAATTTTAGGAGTTCCAGAAGTTTGCATTAGTTACATATTACTACAGACTGTTCTGTTTTTGACAGATTCTGTTTTTCGTGTGTTGTTTGCTTATTTTGATGAATCTATGGCTAGTAAAATAGTTTATAAAGCATAGAGAAGTTGGAATGAAGTAGTTTAACACCAATATAAATAAAGAATGATTTCATTACAGTATCTTGAAGTGGTCTTTTGTTTTCTTTCGCTAACGGAGCTCACGAGATTTTCTGTTGAGTTTTGTGTTGTGAAGTTTTCAAGTTTTGGGTGAAAGATTTGATGGATTATGGAACAAGGAGTGGCAAGAGCCTAAGCTTGGGGATGCCCATGGCACCCCCAAGATAATCCAAGGACACCTAAAATCCAAAGCTTGGGGATGCCCCGGAAGGCATCCCCTCTTTCGTCTACTTCCATCGGTAACTTTACTTGGAGCTATATTTTTATTCACCACATGATATGTGTTTTGCTTGGAGAGTCTTGTATGATTTGAGTCTTTGCTTTTTAGTTTAACAAAATCATCCTAACTTTACACACCTTTTTAGAGAGCCACACTTGATTCGGAAATTATTAGAATACTCTATGTGCTTCACTTATATCTTTTGAGTTATATAGTTTTTGCTCTAGTACTTCACTTATATCTTTTAGAGCATGGTGGGGGTTTTGTTTTATAGAAACTATTGATCTCTCATGCTTCACTTAGATTATTTTGAGAGTCTTAAATAGCATGGTAATTTGCTTAAATAATCCTAATATTCTAGGTATTCAAGACTAGTAAAAACTTTCTTATGAGTGTGTTGAATACTAAGAGAAGTTTGATGCTTGATGATTGTTTTGAGACATGGAGGTAGTGATATCAAAGTTGTGCTAGTTGAGTAGTTGTGAATTTGAGAAATAATTGTGTTGAAGTTTGCAAGTCCCGTAGCATGCATGGATGGTAACGTTATGTAACAAATTTGAAACATGAGGTGTTCTTTGATTGTCCTCCTTATGAGTGGCGGTCGGGGACGAGCGATGGTCTTTTCCTACCAATCTATCCCCCTAGGAGCATGCACGTATGGCTTGGTTTTTGATGACTTGTAGATTTTTGCAATAAGTATGTGAGTTCTTTATGACTAATGTTGAGTCCATGGATCATACGCACTCTCACCTTTCCATCATTGCTAGCCTCTTCGGTACCGTGCATTGCCCTTTCTCACATTGAGAGTTGGTGCAAACTTCGTCGGTGCATCCAAACCCCGTGATATGATATGCTCTTTCACACATAAACATCCTTATATCTTCCTCAAAATAGCCACCATACCTACCTATTATGGCATTTCCATAGCCATTCCGAGATATATTGCCATGCAACTTTCCGCTTTTCCGTTTATCATGACACGTTCATCATTGTCATATTGCTTTGCATGATCATGTAGTTGACATAGTATTTGTGGCAAAGCCACCATTCATAATTATTTTATACATGTCACTCTTGGTTCATTGCATATCCTGGTACACCGCCGAAGGCATTCATATAGAGTCATACTTTGTTCTAGTATCGAGTTGTAATCATTGAGTTGTAAATAAATAGAAGTGTGATGATCATCATTTTCTAGAGCATTATCCCAAGTGCAGAATAAAAAAAGATAAAGGCCATAAAAAAGAAGAAGGCCCAAAAAAATGAGAGAAAAAGAGAGAAGGACAATGTTACTATCCTTTTCCACACTTGTGCTTCAAAGTAGCACCATGATCTTCATGATAGAGAGTCTCTTGTTTTGTCACTTTCATATTCTAGTGGGAATTTTTCATTATAGAACATGGCTTATATATTCCAACGATGGCCTTCCTCAAATGCCCTAGGTCTTCGTGAGCAAGCAAGTTGTATGCACACCCACTTAGTTTCTTTGGTTGAGCTTTCATATATTTATAGCTCTAGTGCATCCGTTGCATGGCAATCCCTACTCCTTGCATTAACATCAATTGATGGGCATCTCCATAGCTCATTGATTAGCCTCGTTGATGTGAGACTTTGTCCTTTTTTGTCTTCTCCACATAACCCCCATCATTATATTCTATTCCACCCATAGTGCTATATCCATGGCTCACGCTCATGTATTGCGTGAAGGTTGAAAAAGTTTGGGATTACTAAAGTATGAAACAATTGCTTGGATTGTCATCGGGGTTGTGCATGATGAGAGCGTTCTTGTGTGACGAAAATGGAGCATGACTAAACTATATGATTTTGTAGGGATGAACTTTCTTTGGCCATGTTATTTTGAGAAAACATAATTGCTTAGTTAGTAGCTTGAAGTATTATTATTTTTATGTCAATATTGAACTTTTATCTTGAATCTTTCGGATCTGAATATTCATACCACAATTAAGAAGAATTACATTGAAATTATGCCAAGTAGCATTCCACATCAAAAAATCTGTTTTTATCATTTACCTACTCGAGGACGAGCACGAATTAAGCTTGGGGATGCTTGATACGTCTCCAACGTATCTATAATTTTTTATTGTTCCATGCTATATTATATTATGTTTTGGACATTATTGGGCTTTATTATACACTTTTATATTATTTTGGGACTAACCTATTAACCGGAGGCCCAGCCTGAATTGCTGCTTTTTGCCTATTTCGAGTTTCGAGAAAAAAATATCAAACGGAGTCCAAACGGATTGAAACCTTCGGGAACGTGATTTTCGGAGCGAACGTGATCCAGAGGACTTGGACCCTACGTCATGACATCAAACAGGAGGCCACGAGGTAGGGGCGCGCTTGGTCCCCAGCGCGCCCTCCACCCTCGTGGGCCCCACATTGCTCCACCGACGTACTCCTTCCTCCTATATATACCTACGTACCCCCAAACTACCAGATACGGAGCCAAAACCTAATTCCACCGCCGCAACCTTCTGTACCCGTGAGATCCCATCGTGGGGCCTGTTCCGGAGCTTCGCAGGAAGGGGCATCGACCATGGAGGGCTTCTACATCAACACCATAGCCTCTCCGATGAAGTGTGAGTAGTTTACCTCAGACCTTCGGTTCCATAGTTATTAGCTAGATAGCTTCTTCTCTCTTTTTGGATCTCAATACAATGTTCGCCCCCTCTCTCGTGGAGATCTATTCGATGTGATCTTCTTTTGCGATGTTTTTGTTGAGATCGATGAATTGTCAGTTTATGATCAAGTTTATCTATGAACAATATTTGAATCTTCTGAATTCTTTTATGTATGATTGGTTATCTTTGCAAGTCTCTTCGAATTATCAGTTTGGTTTGGCCTACTAGATTGATCTTTCTTGCAATGGGAGAAGTGCTTAGCTTTGGGTTCAATCTTGCGGTGTCCTTTCCCAGTGATAGTAGGGGCAGCAAGGCACGTATTGTATTGTTGCCATCGAGGATAACAAGATGGGTCCCTCTACATCATGTCATCTTGCTTAAAGCGTTACTCTGTTCTTATGAACTTAATACTCTAGATGCATGCTAGATAGCGGTCGATGTGTGGAGTGATAGTAGTAGATGCAGGCAGGAGTCGGTCTACTTGTCTCGGACGTGATGCCTATATACATGATCATACCTAGATATTCTCATAACTATGCTCAATTCTGTCAATTGCTCAACAGTAATTTTTTTTCACCCACCGTAAATACTTATGCACTTAAGAGAAGCCACTAGTGAAACCTATGGCCCCCGGGTCTATTTTCCATCATATTAGTCTCCCGACAACAAGCTATTTCTGGCGCCGTTTTTATTTTGTTTACTTTACTTTGCATCTTTATCATAAAAATACCAAAAATATTATCCTATCATATCTATCAGATCTCACTCTCGTAAGTGACCGTGTAGGGATTGACAACCCCTTATCGCATTGGTTGCAAGGATTTATTTGTTTTTGTAGGTGCGAGGGACTCGTGAGTGGCCTCCTACTGGATTGATACCTTGGTTCTCAAAAATAGAGGGAAATAATTACGCTACTTTGCTGCATCACCCTTTCCTCTTCAAGGGAAAACCAACGCAGTGCTCAAGAGGTAGCACGCTCACCTCGGCCGCCTGGTGAGGGGGGCACGCCCTGGTGGGTTGTGCCCACCCAGGTGCCCCCCTTCGGTAGGTCTTGGCTCCAGAAATTCTCTTATTTGATATAAAAATTCCTTGCAATGTTTCGTTCCATTCCGAGAACTTTTATTTCTGCACAAAAATAACACCATGGTAGTTCTGCTGAAAACAGTGTCAATCCGGGGTTAGTTCATTCAAATCATGCAAATTAAAGTCCAAAACAAGAGGAAAAGCATTAGGAAAAGTAGATATGTTGGAGACGTATCAACTCCCCCAAGCTTAAACCTTTGCTTGTCCTCAAGCAATTCAGTTAATAATCTGAAAGTGGAAAAGAAAACTTTTACAAACTCTTTTGCTCTTGTTTGCATAAATAGCCTTAAACAACACCCAGGATTTTAGCCAACATTATAACTAACCATGCCGACAATAACCTTTAAAGATTATATTAACTCATATCAATGACATAATCAACTAGCGAGCAATAATAAGATGTCTCAAAGGATAACACATTATCAAAACAACCATGATATAACATGACAATAGTGGTATCTCGCTAGCCCTTTCTGAGACCGCAAAACATAAATGCAGAGCACCTCCAAAGTTCAAGCAGCGACTAAACATTGTAATTCATGGTAGAAAAGATCCAGTCATGATGCACCCAACATTAGCTACACACAATGCATAAGTCGTGACAGTTGTGCTCTCAGGTTCTAGCGCTTATTTTAGAAGGTGATGACACAACATAAAAGTAAATAGATACTCCCTTAGAAGAGGGAAGCAGTGATTTGCATAGGTGCTAGAGCTCAAGTTTTAAAACAGAGGTAAATGGTATTTTGAGACATGCACCCTTCTCATTTACTTCACGACCATCAGTTATCAATATCTTCCATGCTAAGCACGCTAGTGGCGGTTCCCAAGTGATAAAAGTAAAGGTTTACTCCCCCTCCACCATCAATCACACTCCACGGCTTGTCCGAAACAACGGGTGCTGTCCATACCAACAACAGTCCCAGGGGAGTTTTGTTTAATTATTTGCATTTTTTAGTTCGGGACTGGGCGTCCCTATTACCGCCCTTTTCTCGTGCGATGGCGAGTGAATAAACACTTGACCTAAGAATAACCCCTTAGCATGGAATATACCGACCACCTCCTATTGTTCCATGAACGATCCAGGCACACAAAAATGATATTTATTTAGAAGTTTTTAGAGGTGGCACATGAAAATTTACTTAGGACGGCGGGGTAATATCGCATATAGGTAGGTATGGTGGACTCATCTGGAATAACTTTGGGTTCAAGGTTTTTGATGTTCAAGCAGAATTCCCACTTAGTACAGGCAAAGGCTAGCAATAAGATTGAGAAGCGGCCAGCTAGAGAGCAACAATGGTCATAAACATGCATTATGCTTAAGTAACATTGGACACTAGCATGATTAGGATATGAACACCATGAACATAACTATCATAGAGGCTATGTTGGTTTTGATTCAACTACATGCATGAATATGTGCCAAGTCAAGCCACTCGAACATTCAGAGGAGGATACCATATCATCATACTACATCATAATCATCTTAACGCAATGTCGATATCCAAGATAAATCATTATTCACTCCTAGCTACTTATGCATGGCATGAGAAACTATAATCTCTAATTGTCATTGCAAACATGTTTAATCATAATGTGCTGAATCATGGATACTAGGCTAAACATATTTCCACAAACAGAACAAGTCGAGTTCATACCAGTTTCTCTCCGCCATGGCCAGTTCATCGAATATCGTCATTATTGTCTTTCACTTGCACGACCGAACGATATGAAAATAATAATAGTGCAAGAGTGCCATGGACTAAGCTGGAATCTGCAAACATTTTATTCAACAGGAGAAGACAAGGTGAAATGTGCTCTTTATTAGTTCAACAATTATTCATATGAGAGCCACTCAACATTTTCATCGTGGTCTTCTCCTAGGTACAATTCGAATAAAAAAAGAAATTCAGAGAAACACATTGAAATATTTTTGGAGTTTTTGGTTTTCTTGAACAAGGAAATAAAAGGGAAAAGCAAAAACGAGAAAACTATTTACACGGGAAAGCTCCCAACAAGCAAAAGAAGAACAAGGAAATCTTTTTGGGTTTTCTTTTTAATATTACTACTAAGCATGCACAGAAAGTAAACTACTACAACTAAGTTTTTGGTTTTTCTAAAGTTTTTTAAACACACAAGAAGAAAGCAAGAAAATAAATCTAAGCATGGATGATACAATGAAAAAGTGTGAACACCGACAAATGGAATGATATGCGTAAACATTAATATAATGTCAGTGAGAAACACGTACTCCCCCAAGATTAGGCTTTTGGACTAACTTGGTAATCAATCAGTAGCCTCGGGGATAGTAGGGGTGCTGAGGAGCGGGCATCCACTCATCCCACTGCTGAGGTTCCTGTGCTACCTCCTCAGCAGCCTGGGCGTTCCGGTAGGCGATGATGTCCGCAGGCATAATCTATATCCGCCCCTGGCAACAACATCAAACAAAGCAGGAGCAGGCAATGGAATAACATCACGAGTCCTCACACTAAAAACCAGGTTATATGGAATAGGGATGTCAGGAGATTCGATATCAGTAAAATGGTGGTGATCCATGGCGGCGTGGTCTAGGTAAACCTTGGTCAGAGGATAATCATAAGGGCATATCCCAACATTAAAGTGGGCCGCCAAACGAGTAGCATAAATCCCACCATGTATTTTACCCTGAGATTTATTAAGGTGAAGGCGGCGAGCCACAATAGCCCCCAAGCAATAAGTGTTGTCTCCCTCCAGTGCACAATGTAAAACAACAAAGTCTGGTGCACTAAGCGCGCCTACTTTCTGTCTAGCAAGCAAACACTTAGCAACAAATAAAGCAAAATAATGTATGGCAGGAAAGTGTATGCTAGCGGATGTGGTAGCTGACACCCCTCTCTCATCTCCCACTGTCAAAGTGCGATAAAAGGCCTCAAACCCAGCCAGCCTAGGCTCGGCTAAGCTCCCATCACAAGGGATCATCCATATGTCACAAAATTCAGTAACTCGTATCTGATGGTTTTCAGCATATAAATCGAAGCTCACTTCAGGAGGATTATTCCTAGGCAGGAAAGTAAAACTTTTAACAAAGATGTTTGTGAGGATTTGATGCTGGTCACACTCATCTGCGATGAACTCGGTGAGGCCAGCATTTGCTGCATATTGTGTGAACTCTTGAAGGATTCCAGCCTCCTCCAGGAACGGGGTGTGCGGCCATTCACACTGTCGTACTTCCGCCGACCTCCGAGGATGGAGATTACTATCAGATGACTCCCCAATAACACCCGTGGAGTTCTTCTTAGAGCCAAACTTCCTAAAGATATTCATGGTTTTCCTATGAAAAAATTCTGAAATTTATTAGCCCACAAAATTTTCTCAACAAAACTTCACAAAAATGTTACCAACTACTCATAGGGATACATAGAGGCCATAGCAAGCATTCAAACTACTTAGAACTCTAAGAATTCAACATGCAAGTTCATCTACAGTAGCACCAAGAGTAGCTAATTATTCCAAATATAAACAACTAAAACAAAAACTAATTGGACAAACGGTGGAGTCACATACCAAGCAAGAATCCCCCGAAACAGTTTCGGAAACGGAGCTTCGAGCAAAGAGATCGAAATCCATGGGTTTGAGAGCAAGAACACGGGAGAGAGAGCAATGGAGATTTTTTTCTGGAGGTAAGTGATGATGTGGGATGAAGAGGTAAGTGAGGGGGGCCATGTGGGGACCACAACCCACCAGGGCACGCCTAGGGGTCCTGGCGCGCCCAGGTGGGTTGTGCCCACCTGGTGCACCTCCCTCTGATATTATTTGCACCAGAAATTCAGAAATATTCAGAAAAAAAGTCATATTAAATTTTCAGGGCATTCTGAGAACTTTTATTTTTGGGTCATTTATTATTGCATGGAAAATTCAGAAAACAAACAAAACATGGCATTTTATTTTATTTAACTAACAAAAAAAGAGAATAATAAGTAAGGACAGAAGGTAGTGCTTACTAAATTCATCAACTTCATGCCGCTAAAAAATGATCCATTAATAAGGTTGATCAAGTCTTATTAACAACCACTTTCGATTGGCATGAAACCGAACAACTTCCGTAAATCTCTAAGTTACCTCAATGGGGATATGAATGTCCCCAACAATAAGCATTTCATATTTCTTTTTGGTAGTAGGTAGAGGTATTTGAAAACTTCCAATGGTGATTGTCGGAGATTTTTCAATAACGTTAATACCATTCACTTGGAATTGTTTCTTCGGAAAGTGCACCGTATGCTCATTACCATTGATATGAAAAGTGATCTTGCTTTTATTGCAACTAATAACAGCCCCTGCAATATTCAAGAAGGGTCTACCGAGGATAATCGACATGTTGTCGTCCTCGGGCATCTCAAGTATAACAAAGTCAGTCAAAATAGTAACATTAGCAACAACAACGGGCACATCCTCACAAATACCGATAGGTATGGCAGTTGATTTATCAGTCATTTGCAAACATATTTCAGTAGGTGTGAGCTTATTTAAGTCAAGTCTTTTATATAAAGAGAAAGGCATAACACTAACACCAGCTCCTAAATCACACAAAGCAGTTTCACATAATTCTTTTTGATAGAGCAAGGTATAGTTGGTATCCCCGGATCTCCAAGTTTTTTAGGTACTCCATCTTTAAAAGTATAATTAGCAAGCGTAGTGGAGATTTCAGCTTCTGGTATTTTTCTCTTATTAGCGATGATGTCTTTCATATACTTTGCATAAGGAGGCATTTTCAAGATATCAGCAAGCGAGTATGCAAAAAGACTGGCCTCAGCATTTTAGCAAAGCGTTCAAATTCTTCATCATCTTTCTTTAGTTGACTTAGGTGGAAAAGGCATAGGTTTTTGAACCCACGGTTCTCTTTATTTACCATGTTTTCTAGCAATGAAGTCTCTTTTATCATATCTTTTATTCTTAGATTTTGGGTTATCAAGATCAACAGGTGGTTCTATCTCAACATCATTATCTAGTTCTTTTTCATTTGGTTGAGAGGCTTCATGAACCTCATCATTATCTTTTTCATTATCACTAGGTGAGTGTTCATTTCCTGATTGAGTTTCAGCATCAGAGATAGAGGTTTCATTATCATTATCAGGAGGTTTCTCTATTTCAGGTTCACTAGAAGTGTGCAAAGTTCTATCCTTTTTCTTTTTCTTTTTCTTTCTAGAAGGACTAGGTGCACTAGTGTTATTTCTTTGTGAGTCTTGTTCAATTCTTTTTGGGTGTCCCTCAGGATAAAGTGGTCCCTGAGTCATTTTACCTCCTCTAGTTGCAACTCTAACAACAAAGTCATGCATATTATTATTCATTTCATCAAGCAATTCTCTTTGCGATTTAGCAAGTTCTTCTAACTGAGTTTGAACCATAGAAGCATGCTTTCCAACATCTCTAACATCATTTGAGATTCTAAATAACAAGTCACTCAAGCGAGCAATCATATTAGAATTATATTTCAATTGTTTCATAACATTTGCATTGAAGTGATATTGCTATCTAATATAGTTTTCAAACTCATAAAGGCATTGGCTAGGATGCATATTGTGAGGATTGTCATTATCATTGAATTTCATTAGAGAATTTACCCCTAACACCTCAGGCACTGTTGGTGTATTAAGCCCATGTATTTCTTCAATGGGAGGTAAAATTTTAACATCTTCAGCTTTAATACCTTTTTCCTTCATAGATTTCTTTGCTTCTTGCATATCTTCAGGACTGAGATATAATATACCCCTCTTCTTCGGAGTGGGGTTAGGCGGTGGTTCAGTAAGAGTCCAATCATCATAATTTTTCAATATGTTATTCAATAATTCTTCAGCTTGTCCAATAGTTCGTTCCCTGAAAACACAACCAGCACAACTATCTAGGAAGTCCCTAGAAGCATCGGTTAGTCCTTTATAGAAGATATCAAGTATTTCATTTTTCTGAAGAGGATGATCAGGCAAAGCATTAAGTAACTGGCAAAGCCTCCCCCAAGCTTGTGGGAGACTTTTTTATTTAGTTTGCACAAAGTTAAATATTTCCTGCAAGGTAGCTTGTTTCTTATGAGCAGGGAAAGATTTTTCAGAGAAGTAATAAATCATATCCTGGGGACTACGCACACAACCAGGAGCAAGAGTATTGTACCAAGCTTTAGCGTCGCCCCTTAATGAGAACATAAATAATTTGAGAATAAAGTAATAGCGAGTCCTTTCATCATGAGTAAAAAGGGTGGCTATGTCATTCAACTTAGTAAGATGTGCAACAAAAGTTTCAGTTTCATAACCATGGAAAGGATCAGATTCAACCAAAGTAATTAACTATGTGTCAACAGAGAATTCATAATCCTAATCATCAATAAAGATAGGTGAAGTAACAAACTTAGGATCACATTTCATTCTAGCATTCAGATATTTTTCTTTATACTTGCATAATAATTTCTCTAGATCATCTCTATCCTTACAAGCAAGAATATCTCTAGTTGTCTCCTCATTCATAACATAACCTTCCAGTACCTTAGGCAATTCATATCTAGGAAGGCGAGTTCTAACAGGTGTTTCAGGAGTTTCAGTTTCAAGCTCATCATCAGATTCAACAACATCATGTTGTATTACTCTAACAATTTGTGCATCAAGAAAATCACCAAGTGGCACATCATCATTATCAAGCAAGGTACTGGCATCATCATGAGCATTATCCATAGCAGAAGTAGCATCATCAATAACTTGCGACATATCAGAATTAATAGCATGTGGTGGTGTGGCACCCCGGCTCAGAGCGACCGGTTTACCTTGCATTGCCAACCCAGAGATAATGTCTTCTCGCAACACACAACATCTTGGTACAGAAATCACCGCCTTATTGAAACTAGCGGAAGCATAGTGTGACATTACAGCAAGTTGCGAGGCCAAGCAGCACACCCGATGCAGCTGAACAATATGTACATTATTTAGTGAACATAAAAGGGGCCTCGAGCACGACATCTACACGACAGCGGAACAATGACGTAGCGGGACTCCATAGCACAGGGACACCGATTTGGACACGGTCTAGACACGGCAGCACTCCGATCCAGTTAGACTTTCCTGAAATCTGGCATCACACGCCAGGTTAGTACATTGAATGTACTTGCAAGCTCACAGCAAACAGAACCATAATGACAAACAATATCATGACATATAATCAAGTTAAATGCAAACAACAACATGCTACTCATGCATTGAAACCAAACTTGTGCACCGAGTCACTCGAACTCTCTTACCAACAGGTTGCCTCGCAACCGAACAGTGCTCACGATGAATTACAAACGGAACAATACTTGGTTCAACTGGTTACCTTGTAACCAAATAGTGATCACTCCCGGATCACAGGTTATACGACAACAGTCAGTCTCACAAACATCATCATGATCCAACATGTGCAATGAAAATAACTTAGTGTGCAAGACTTATTTATGAAAGTTGATCCATGGTGTGACTTACTTACGAACTGGGCCCTTATCCACGGGTGCGGCTATTGATAGATGATTACACTCTACAGAGGTAGCGCACTTTACCCACACCACGGAACCCATGGTCTCGCACTCCCATTCGGGTGGACCAACGGCATTCCGGCAGAACTCTCCCATTGCCATGACACTCTTACGGCCACTCCGACCAACTCCCCACTGAGATTAGTCATGGGTGACCGAGCCTACCAAAGGCAAAAGAACCACCGCCGTGGCAAATAAACAGTCCCAACCGGGGACAAGGTACCATAACAACAGCAGGTCCACAAGGTTATGTCTGCTTACTGGGCTAGGGTAACGCATGCCCATAACCTTCCCTTGTTGGAGGCACCGATAAAAGGCATGACAATGGAACGACTAATGGCCTTCCCATACTAAGGCAAATGTGGTTGCACTTGTCAGCCCGATTCAGTGGCACCATGACCCGACCAACTTTATGTTCAAGTTCAATTATCATCAGGTTTAACTTGAAACTAAAATGCTCGAGTCACTATATGCCATGTTTATGCAACCATATATCATGCATCACATCCATTTAGAATTAACAAATCAACCTTATTCAAAGTTCTACTTGCACAAACTCAACTTTCAACATTTCAGGTCCTTCCTTACTTGTTATTTATACTCATCACTTTAGTTGGCATTTATCAAATAAAACTCATTTTTTGCATATAGGAAAGAAAATAAGACCGATGATCATATCACCATAGCCATGAAAAATTTAGTTAGATCAACTACACAAGCTATATCTCACTAGTTCAAGCATTCATTTCTGTTAACTAAGCATGCAATGAATAACATATAAATTCAAGTAGAAAATCATGGATATTGCAAAGACACCATGACAATGGTGTTGTGGCTTGCCTTAGTGCAGAGGAGCTTCACACTCCTCCTGGATGCCTTCAAGACAAGCTTCACCTTCTGAAAATAAATCAAATGACAAAAAGAAAAATATCAAAAACACTTCTGAAAATTACCAGGAATTCTAGGCAGCAAAGAAAAATCCCATCTTGGGTGTGCTGCTAGGATTTTCCAGTAAGAACAGAATGCAAAAAGAATCAACTCATTTGTACTTGTAGAATAAAAGTTACAGCTAGTCAAAGTTCTGGTCAAATTTGAACTAAATTTGAATTAAAAGAAAAATCAGAGGGGGGTGACGTCGAAGGCGTAAACCTCCTGGGCGCCACTACTCATACCGCTTCGGCCATGGCCTGAGTGGCTGACAGCGGACCCCATCGGTCGGGTCGGAGGGGGAGGGGAAGAGAAGCAGAGGCGGGCGGCGCGGCGACGGCGCTTTCTCCGGCGAGGAGTGCCCGGCGACGAGATCTAAGAGGATAGGGTTGTAAACGAGATCGAGGCGCACTTGCCCATACCCGTAGCATGGCTAGGGTGGCCGGACGGGGTCGGAATAGAGCTCTCCAGCGGCGGTAGCGAGCGGAGCTCGTCGGAGGTGGTGGTTCCGGTGAAGCAGGGCCAGTCCAGCAGCTTCAACGGCACCAGCACGCACCAGTGGACCACCACGAACACGCCGGAGTGGTCAGTGGAGCTCGAGCGGCTCTGGAGAGGGAGGGGCAGAGGACGGGGATCGCCGGCGAGATCGGGGCGGGGACGGCGGCCAGAGGCCTGCCCGAACGGGCTGCGGCTTCCTACGGTGGTGTGGAGATGTGCCGAGTGTGTGTGCTGAGAGAAACGAGCTCGGGGGAGCTCTATTTATAGGCGAGGCCGAGGCGGGGATCGAGAGCTCACCGGAGCTCTATAGAGTGTCACACGGTGACGAATGGCATCAGTGAGAGGGGGAGAAGGTGTCGGGGATCACGCAGGGGCTGTAGAAGAGTTGCGACGAGCATAGGAGTGCGGTACGCGATGAGCACAGGGGCAAGGGCGCACTGTTGCCTTGGCCGCGCCATGCCCGTGCTCGCTACGGCAAGCTCCGGCATCGGCGAGCGCCAGGGTGGAGTTATGGAGGTGCAAACAAGGATGGGGGCACAGTTTGGCAAGGTGCGGTGGCCGGGGCAGCGAGCACGCCCGAAACAGAGACGCTGGCGCACCGCAGAGCGCGTCAGACGCATGCCAACCCCCTTGGACGCTCGTGGTCACCGCATGAACTTTGGCATCAGGCTGAGCTAAGTGCAAACACCATGTCTGGCAGTTAGTACTTAGTGGTTTTGGTTGTTTTGCATGTATGGCTGGGTCACATGTGAACTGTGGGAGTGGCTTTCTTCCTGACAAGTTTCTGGACAGAAACTTGTGAGCTTCACTGAGAAAAATTTAGTGAGAACTAAAGGCTGTGCTTTGGAGTTTAGCAATCTCTTAGGAGGGTAATCAAGCTCAGAAAAGATCAGCCCCAAAAGACCAAGCAAAAATATACTTGTTGTGCAAAGTGATCATTCTGTCTAGAACAGAAATGATTTTCTGTAGCAAAAATATTACAAAAAGTTATGCAATATTTTTGCTCAGGAAGGTGCCATAGGGTTCAAAGAATATTTGTGAATTTATTCAGGATTTTTGGAGCAAGAAATCTAGGGTTTGCTTTGGAGCATACTTCTCTGAAGTGATTTTCTGGGAAAAAATGAATATTTTTATTTTATGGAAAATATTCCTTGGGCTTTTGTTGGAGTTTTTCCGAGAAGGAAAGGTGAGTTAGAGGTGGATGGGTCACTTGGGTGAAAATCAAGGGTAGGCCCAAGTGTTCAAGTCCATTTGAATTGATTCAAAACTCCAAATCCAAAGCAAATGCAAATGAAAGTCTGGAGAAAGAGAGAAGGCAAATCCAGGGTGTCACAAACCTCCCCCACTTAAGATGAATCTCGTCCTCGAGATTCGGTTGCTTGGGAAAACAATTCTAGGTAGGTTGTCCTTAAAAATTCCTCTCTTTCCCTGGTTGCTTCTTCTTCTTTGTGATGCTCCCACTGGACCTTGTAAAATTTGATCACTTTGTTGCCTGTGACCATTTCTGCCTCATCCAAGATTCTTAATGGTCTCTCCTCATAAGTTAAATCTTTGGCAAGCTCAATTTGTGACATATCAGTCCTCTTCTCGGGTGGTGAAATACACCTTCTCAGCTGGGATACGTGGAACACGTTGTGTACTTCCAACAATTCTGGTGGCAATTCCAACTGATAAGCAACTGTGCCAACTCATGTCATGACCGGGAACGGACCAATATATCTTGGTGCCAATTTGCCTCGGGTCTAAAATCTCTTGACTCCCTTCACGGGTGTGACTCGGAGATACACGTGTTCACCAGGTTCAAAACCGACTTGCCGATGTTTGGCATCATAATAACTCTTATGTCGTGACTTAGCCAGTTGTAGTCTATCTCAAATTTCCTTGACTTGTTTCTCTGCCTCTAATATCAGATCAGTACCAAAGATACGGCTGTCTCCGGTTTGAGACCAATTTAATGGGGTGCGGCACTTACGGCCGTGTAAAACTTCAAAGGGTGACATTTTCAGACTGGTATGAAAACTGTTGTTGTATGAGAATTCCGCATATGGCAGACAATCTTCCCATTTGGGTCCATGGGTAAGGCACATGCTCGAAGCATATCTTCAAGGATTTGATTTACCCGCTCAGTCTGACCGTCTATCTGTGGATGATAGGCGGTACTATATTTGAGAGCGGTCCCCAGAGCTTGATGGAGTCGGGACTAGAATGCGGATGTAAACAATGAACGTCGGTCCAAAGTGATTGTTTTTGGCACTCCATGCAAACTGACAATCCAGGATACATATAATTGTGCAAGTTGATCAGCGCGAAAGGTGGTGCGGATGGGAATAAAGTGAGCCACTTTAGTCAGCGTTTCCACTATGACCCATATAGCATAATTGCCTCGGTGAGTCCTGGGTAGACTAGTGATAAAGTCCATGCAGACATCGTCCCATTTCCATTGCAAGATGGGTAGAGGTTGGAGAAGTCCGGCGGGTTTTTGGTGTTCCGCCTTTACTTTGTTACAGATATCACAACAAGCGACAAAATATGCGGTGTCCCTTTTCATTCCATCCCACCAAAATATTTGTCGAAGGTCTTCTTCCATTTTAGTGTCACCTGGGCGTATTGAATATGAGGATTCGTGTGCTTCTGCCAAAATTTTCTTCCTCAAATCTGCTTGCTCAGGTATGCATATCTGTTGACACCAGATTTTGGCATGGTGAAAAACATAATTAAGAAGGCCTCAAATGGAGAAGTGCTCAAAGTGAGAAAGTTTCGTATTGTCAAAAAGAGAAACTTTGACATTTGGGCCGTAGCCATCCGATCTCATCTCTAAGGCCGAAGTTGTGTTTGAAGTATTCAGATTTTGTATTCATAACACTATTCGGCTGATTACGCCCCCAGGATGGCCTCATATGGGAAATGTTTCTACATGGATTGTCTTCGTCTCGTCGAAACGATTGATTTGGATATAAGAAACGTCTAAATCGAAATTCGTATGCAAAAGTTAGAGCTAAAACAGTGTGCTGCATAAGTCTGCCCCGGAATTTCCGGGCGAAACTTCCGGGGAGGTTCCGGGCTAAACACAAACTTTGCACGCGGTGCACCCCGAAAACTAGAATTTCAACATTATTTGCAGATTTGCGGGGCCGATTTCAACATCAAGATAGCCTCGGATGAAAAAGTGATCAACCAAGGAGTTTTTATGCATTGCAAGATCTACAACTTTCCTTTTGGGACCATCGCGATCCGAAGCCATATGAGACCTTCAGGAGCCGTGCAAGAGGGCTACTTAATGTAATTTCAGCCCGGAAGTTCCGGGCTGACCAGAAGTTCCGGCCCTCGTAGTCCGAGTTAGGTTGTCTTTTGATGTTTTGGACGGGATTTGAGTCCTTTTCTTGTACGGGAAGTCCAGCCGCCTCATATATATGTAAGGGGTGACGGCCGATTGAAAAACACACAATCGAACAAACACATCTACATCTTTTACCTTTACTTTTATCTTCTCCCTTGTTCTTCTTCTCCCTCGTTCTTCGTTCGTTCTTCTTGTTGCAGGGCGGCGAACCTCGAGGCCCTAGGGGCGGTCAGGCCGACCTAGGGCAGCCCATAGCCGCCGCGCGCCATGACGGGGTCCCTCCCGGGGGTGTGGGGTTTCGGGTGTACAAAAGCGCCCGCCGGATTGCTTGCGTACCGCGCTTCCGGACGGGTCTCCTTCGACGTGAGCTGCGGTGCATCACCCCGGCGTCGAGGGTACACGGTGACGTGTTCGTGTGCGAACACACTTTTTGGCGACTCCGCTGGGGACGAAACTTTGAACGGTCTCCAGCCCGTTCTTGCTATGAAGAGATCGTCATCTAGGGTTTGCAATCTACAAAGGTAATATCTATACCCAGTTCACTTATGTAGATGCAAATAATGCATATGTTGTTGCTAGATCATCTAATGAGCATAATGTATCGGCTAGCCCTAGCTTTATTAATCATGCATCTAATTATGTGCAAGGGCCAATGCAACAAAATCACCATGATTCTACTTCATATAATTTTAGCAACATGCATCATATGTATCCCAACTCTCATGCATCGGCAACCCCACAAATTTATATGCCGATGAATAACATGATGAGTTCGGTTAATCAAGTTGAGACACCCTATGTAGGAACTTCCAATGGTATGCAACAAAGTGTTTCAAGTTTTTATTCATCGGCAAATAACTTGCAGTACTTTAATCCAAACATGCTGGTGGCTAGGGGAATTGGCCATGCTACTACTAGTAATTCGGCCAATTACCCTAAAAAATCATATGCTACACCTCATGCTACTAGTTTTTTGGCACCATACGCAACTGTTGATGTCCATAATTCGGCTCCGCACCTTCATGGTCATGGCCGAATAAGTGAAACTTCTGTAGGAGCACAAATGCCTTCACCTACTACCGTGGCATATCATGTCCCCCCTACACAATTACAGAATTTCGGCAACATATCATTGCCAAAAGAGTCTAAAAGCATAGGGGGGCAACCATATCCAGACTGGGTAATTGAGAACAAGCTTACATTCTATTGGGATTTATGCAACTCTATTCGCCAGGAACTAATAGATGGCGGGAAGCCTCATGATTTTGCTGCTGTAAAAGCTAGAGTTGTGCAAATGATGTAGTCGCCCAGTGTTGTACCATCCAGTGTACCACCTAAACAATCACAAAATTTCAGCACCTCATTGCGAAAGAGTCTCAAAGTATTGGGGGGCAATCTCATGACGAGTGGATGGAAATTGAGATGAAAAAGTTTAAATCTCGCCAAGCTGAGATGTGGGCTAAAATTAGACGAGAGCGAGAAGCCTTGCAAATTAAAAAATATAAAGTTGTTGACTCAGGTAATAAAGAAAATTCGGTTATTAGAAAAGCTGGATCAACTAGTATATATTCTGAGTCCATCAAATCCAAAGAGGCAAGCATTATTGAGAAAGGGCATGGAAAGCATAGCAAAAAAGCCATACTTGATTTTTCCGAAGTCAATGGAACCTACTTCCTGCCCTATGAGTTCCGTGCCATAGAAATTGACAAGCCTCAAGGACAAGAACAAGTAGCTGAACAAAGTTCGGCTGACATGGATCTTCAAGGTAATGATGCACGGAATCAAGAAAAAGATGATGAAGAGGCGTTGGGGAGCCATCCAAAGGAGAAGCAAGATATTGTTCAAGTCACACCACCATCATGCTCTCCCAACATATTTCAAGAGGTATGTTTAGCAAGTAATTTACCTATTTTCAGATTTGGTCAGCACTTTATTGTTGATGCATCTATTAGAAAAATCCTCATGAGTAATTTTGAAAGACCAATGAAGAAGGGTAATTTACTTGTTAGCAATAAAATTGTTACGGAACATATCGGTCAACCCATTGCACCATTTATAAAGAACGATAATGACTTATTGTTGTGGCCAAAGCTTTCCCTGTTGCTTTATCTAAAGTTCATATCTAGTTGGGTAGCTTTGCTTATTTCTTACTTGGCTTGCACTTTGTCTCAATTGAGACATGTGTGTTCTAAATATTTTCATATCGGAAGTTTAAAGCCAAGGTTAATTTCTTTTGAGAAATCCGATGCTAATATAATATCTTATCCAAAGACACCGGAGACAGAGTGGAAAACACAATGTATAGCCGAATGGAAGATTCCAAATCTGAACCATTCGTTTGCCTATCTTCAAAGCCGTTCACACAACAAGATCGGCTAGAAAGCAAGAAGTTTACCTTCAATTCAAGCATGTGTGACCAAATATTTGATTTATTGCTGAAAAATAATTACATAAGAATTCTTGATCACCATGTCAAGCCATCAATTCAAGGACGAATGTATTGTAAGTTGCATGATTCGTTCAAGCATAGTTTTGAGGATTGCAATATGTTTCGTCATATAGTTAAATCGGCCATTAATAAAGGACGATTGAAATTTGTTGAGACACCAAAAGATGACCAGTCTATTCCGATTGGTCCCGATGGCAGAAAGTTTTTGCATCGGCTGCTTCAAGCAGATCCATTTAAAGAGAAGGTAAAAACTGCAGGTGATGGGATTAAGCTTTCAAATAAAGAAGTTGTTGAAGAGCATAATGAACATAATCTTGAGGGCGAGAATTCCATCGAAGCTACAATGGCGATGCCAAGGACTGGGGGGCAGCAAGCAAATACAATGATCGATGAAAGCAAACCAAAAGAAAACAAAGGTCGAAATAAGCGCAAGTGTAAGAGATCAAAAATCACCTTCGCTGAACTATTGGATAAATATCAAAAGAAGAGTGAAGAGAAGAATGCTTATTGGCCCAATCATGCAAAGAAACCAAGATCACCCCCAAGCCGCAAATATGAAGATCGGTATTGGCAAAGTGAGAATTTTAATGCAACATATTTATATCCTTATTTTGGGCCGCCAATGCCAATGCCGTGGATGCCTCCCTATGGTCATATAGATCCATATCCATCATGGGACATGTATTATACAAGGGCACATTCTCCATATTATTTTAGACCATCTCATCAATATTATGCAGCTCCTAGAAAAACAACATTTGAACAATCACATGTTAAAGACCGTTTCAATCATAAGGAATCGGTCCGGAGCTCAAGGAAGAAGAAAGAGGTAGTCAAGCAAGTTTACCGCGTTAAAAGAGATGGTCGTAAGAGTGCCACTTCAGATTTGATCTCAAATGAAAAAGAGCCAATGAAAGTGTTGACATTGGCTACTACAGGCAATGAGATGAAGCAATCAATTGTTAAGACTCAAAGTGCCAAATCTGAAGAAAAGAAGTTGAGAGTGCACAAGGGCAGAAAGAATTGCCATTGGTCAAAACAGAATCACAGCCGAGATGCCCACTCGGCTTATCATATTGGCAAAAGAAGAAATTATAAAATCTTAGTGCACAAGAACTTGAAGAAAGGAACATGGCATGGATTCCCAAAGGAAGTACTCAAAATAAAAATTATGTGCAAGTTTCCATTACAAGGAGTGCGGCAAAGGTGAAGAAGGAAAATAGTGAAAACTATGAAGGACCAAGCCGAAGGTTTCAGCATCTTCGGTCTACACATTATCCATATTCTTCAACTATGCCATTAACGCCTATGCCATGGAATTCGTCATCAGGTATGATTGGTAACCCTCAATGGGCTTATTTTAATCCATGAATGCAATATAATTTCTTACATCATGAAAGGGTATTACCAAATCACTATACATTTGATTAGCTACAAGTTTGTTGCTGATCTAAAGGGCCAAAATACTTGATTTGTCATTTCATTTGTGTATTTCGGCTATATGTGCTTTGAATAAAGTTTACATGGTAATGGCCGATATTTATCTATTGTCCTAAGATTATGTCAATGCATGGCCGGTGTAGTATCCTAACATCGTCCTTAGTTCAATAGGAGACCAAAACAAGCCTCATACCACTTCAAATATTTTTGCACAATAATAAAAGCTGAATATGAAATTTTATTCGGTTTGGAGCTTTTGATTGCCATAGGTGCTATACATATTGAGGCTTTGGGTGATTCGTTATGAGTAGTACAACAAATATCCAAGAGTTATCAATGTTTTGACGAATCACTTATAGTTTATCTTGAGGTATGTCTAGATGCAAAATTTACCTTGGGTTCCTTTAACATTGTTCGTATTTCTAGACATGACAATTCAAGAGAGTTGGCACAGCAAGCATCCGGCTACTATGTTAATCATGGTGTATTGCATTTCTATCAATAACCGATGCATAGTCTCGTCACCAGAGGTAAGGCCGAACCAAAGTCCACCGCTTCGGCCACTAATGATTTTTTTATGAAGGTGAAAGTAAGGATTTGAGAAAGTTTATTGTTGATTATCTGCAAAATTCTAGCAAAAGAGTGAACAATATGGTTCAGAGAACGACCTTGAGATACATATTTATGGAACTTTATCATTGGATTCTTAATGAAGTTGAAAAGGTTTCACCCAAGTTTGCATCAAGGATTCAAACAAATAACGGCCGATATATATTTATCGCCCTAAGCACATGCAAAGTGGCCGATGGAGTGCTGACATCGTCCTTAGAACCAACACGGTACAAGTTATTTTTCGGCACGCTACCTTTGCCGAAAAACAGGGGGGCATGTGTTGACGCTCAAAAATGGCATGATCACAAAGAGTAACTTGAGGCTATAATGAGATGTCAAATTCATGATTTCATGTCACCATTGGATGACTCTCTTCAAGCCGATGGGAATAAATATATAGATGGACCAAAACGGAGCTCGGATGCAAAAGTTATGACAATCTTAGAGATACTCGTATTGACACCAGATTATAAAATGGCATGAAACCTAACCAAGATGGCCTCTGATGGAAACAGTTACCACAGCGAAGTTCTTCGTCTCGTAGAGACGGACGATTTTGATATAAAGATCGTCCCCATCCGAGTTCGTATGCAAAAGTTACAGCAAAACTGTGCGCTGCAGCACTGTATGGCCGGATCATCTGGACCGGGGTCCAGATCATCCGGCCGAGGGCCGAAAAATTGACCAAAACAACAGAAGCTAAAATTTGAAGCCGGATGATCTGGATCAACTCACGGATGATCCGGGTAAAGGCCGGACAATCCGGGCAATCGTCCAAGTGTCCGGACACGTTTTTCTGTTGCAGACTTTAGAAAATGGCACGAAACACCCTCGAGATGGCCTCATATCGAAAATTGTTCAACATGAAAGTTGTGCGTCTCGTCGAGGTGGTTGATTTTGATAAAACGAACGTCCAAATCCGAGGTCGTATGTGGATTCTAGAGCCAAAACAGTGAGCTGCTGTCAGAAAACTGGGCTAGGTCGGATCATCCGGGCCTAGAGCCGGAAATCCGGGCCGGAAGTCGTAAGAAGTCTGAATTTGGCTAGATTTTGATGATTTAGATGACAAGGCAAGTATTTTTCTTGTACGGGAAGTCTATCCGCCTCTTATATAGATAGGAGGTGAAGGCCGATTAAAAACACACAATCGAACAAACACATCTACATCTTTTACCTTTACTTTTATCTTCTCCCTTGTTCTTCTTCTCCCTCGTTCTTCGTTCGTTCTTCTTGTTGCAAGGCGGCGAACCTCGAGGCCCTAGGGGCGGTCAGGCCGACCTAGGGCAGCCCATAGCTGCCGCGCGCCCTGACGGGGTCCCTCCCGGGCATGTGGGGTTTCGGGTGTACAAAAGCGCCAGCCGGATTGCTTGCGTACCGCGCTTCCGGACGGGTCTCCTTCGACCCGAGCTGCGGTGCATCACCCCCGGCGTCGAGGGTACACAGTGACGTGTTCGTGTGCGAACAATATCCTTCCTCAGAACCTGAGTGTACCCAGTGCGTCCCTTGAGAATTCCTGAGTCTTGCCTTCGTGCAGACGTTTGAGATAGACTTGCAGAATCTTGTCGTCAGCCTGTGCTATGCGAATGTCCTCTTCTAGAGTAGGAGTTACTTCCAAAATATTCGCAAGACCGGCATTTATAATTACCAATTTGAGCTGAGCGATCTCTTGCTGGAGTTCTGGAGGCAAAGACTCCATCATGGCATTTAAGTTGGCAGGCTTGCGACTGAGGGCATCAACAACCACGTTGGCTTTTCCCGTATGGTAATTTATTTCCAGATCATAGTCTTTGACCAACTCGATCCATCTTCGCTGTTGAAGGTTTAAGTCTGGCTGGGAGAATATATATTTGAGACTCTTGTGGTTGGTAAATATTTGACATCTCTTTCCAATGAGGTAATGTCTCCAAATCTTTAGAGAGTGCACAACAGCGTCCAGTTCCAAATCATGTGTAGGATAGTTTCCTTCATGAGGTCGTAGCTGGCGAGATGCGTAAGCTACCACCTTGTCGTCTTGCATAAGTATGCACCCAATGCCCTTTCTGGATGCGTCGCAATACACATCAAAGCTGCGGTAAATGTCTGGGAGAGTCAGTACTAGTGTTGATGCCAGTCTGGTTTTTAGCTCGTTAAAGCTCTGCTCGCAATCCTCAGTCCATTCAAACTTCTTGTCTTTCTTGAGGAGTTCTGTCATTGGCTTGGCAATTTTGGAGAATCCTTTGATGAACCGACGGTAATACCCGGCTAATCCAAGAAAACTTTGGACTTCGGATACTATCGTGGGTGCTTCCCAATCAAGCACATCTTTCACTTTGCTGGGATCCACTGCGATACCTTCTGCTGAAAGAACATGCCCCAGAAATCCGACTTATTTGAGCCAAAACTCACACTTGCTAAATTTTGCATATAGCTGATGGTCACAGAGTCTCTGTAAGACTGCTCGGAGGTGTTCCGTGTGTTCTTCGTCACTTTTAGAGTTTATGAGAATATCATCGATGAAAACAACCACAAACATATCCAAGAATTCCATGAATACCTTATTCATCATATGCATGAAAAAGGCGGGGCCGTTTGTGAGCACGAAGGACATCACCGTATATTCATAGAGACCGTAACGGGTAGTGAACACGGTCTTAGGAATATCTTCCTTCTTGATCTTTAGTTGATGATATCCGGTCCTTAAATCAATCTTGGAAAATACTTTTGCACCACTGAGCTGATCGAACAAGTCATCAATCCTTGGTAGTGGGTATTTGTTCTTGATTGTGACATCGTTCAACTGACGGTAGCCAACACACATTCTGAGACCAACGTCTTCCTTGTCTACAAATATTGCAGGTTATCCCCATGGTGACGAGCTTGGGTGGATATATCCTTTCTGCAGCATCTCATCTAACTGCTTCTTTAATTCCACGAGTTCGAAGGAAGGCATCCGATAATACTTTTTGTACAATGGTGCAGTGCCAGGTACAAGATCAATTTCAAACTCAAGCTCTCTGTTTGGGGGGCATTCTGGGTAATTCCTCAGAGAATACATCGAGAAATTCATTGACCACATGAATCAGATCCAATTCTTCGGCTACTGCAGTGAAGACCATCTCCCTTTTGGGTATACCTTTGCGGGCATAAAATTTTATGGCTCGTCCTTCCTGATTTGTCAAGGTGACTTCTCGGGTCGCACAGTTTATGCATACGTGATATTGAGCCAACCAGTTCATTCCCAAAATAACATCCAACTTGGCAGACTCGATGACAATCAAAGTGGTTGGAAAGCAGACCCCTTAGTATCAATTTCCAAATTCTGGCAGACCAAATTACTTTTGAGCATAGATCCCGGGGACTGAACCATCATATTTTTTCCCAAAAGCGAGCAAGGAAATTTGTTTTGGGCAACGAAACTCCGAGAAACAAAAGAGTGGGAAGCCCCAGAGTCGAATAAAATTATTGCAGGTATGCTATTAACAGAAACATACCAACAACGACTTCGGGGTTTTCCTGAGCCTCGTATGTGGAGAGGTGACGAACTTGCCCTTGGACGATCTTTTGGGTATGATATGCCCCATGTGATTGACTTGCGGCCGGAATGGGGCATTTGACATCCTGGGACACTGTCTGGCGTAATGTCCGGTCTTTCCACAGTTAAAGCATGCGTTGTTGCGTTGACGCTCCTCGTGTACTGGGCTGGTCACGACATTCTTGACTTGAGTAGTGGTCTTGTTCACATTCTGCTGCCAACTGGGTTTGTACTCCACTTGAGTCTGTTGCCAGGTACGGGCCTTCAGTATGGGTTGTCCGTCCTTCTCCGGCTCAAATTTACTCTTGTGGTCATTGTTTGCGGGTCGGTTGTGTTGCACAGGCTTGTACTCTCTTTCTGCGATGAGGGCCTTGTTTACCAAAGACTGAAAATCTGGAGAATCGAGCATGCAGAGAGCAGTCTTGAGGTGTTGATTTAATCCTCCAAGGAATCTGTCAACCTTCCTTTCTTCCGTGGCCACATCATAAAGGGAATAACGGACCAGATGGTTGAACTTGTGCAAATATTCACTTACTGACAGACTTCCTTGAGTGAGACCAAGAAATTTGCGTTGCTTGACCTTCATGGTACCAGCTGGAATATGATACTTGAGAAATTGGTCCTTGAAATTAGTCCATGCAATTTCTTCTCCCGCAGGCCACAGAGCTTTAGCATTATCCCACCATATAGCAGCAGCTCCTTCAAGATAGTGGGTAGCGAATAGAACCTTGTCAGCTTCTTCAGTGCGAACAATTTCAAGTTTCTTCTCAATGGTTCGTAACCAATCGTCTGCTTCCAAAGGGTCAACCACTTGACTGAAAATGGGAGGCTTAGTCCTTTGAAAATCTGACAGCTTGTAGTGATGGCCATTTTGATTCCCATTCTGTCCAACCTTAGCTTGCACACTTTTTAACAGCTCAATCAGATCATTGTTCCTTCTTTCCTCAAACATGCGCACAATTTGTTCAGTGGAGTGTGGATTTGGCTGTGGAGGCGGTGGTTGTGGATACGGCTCGGGGGAGTGTCCTGCCTGTCTTGCTGAGCGACGAACAGGGACATCCTCACGAGCCTGCGTGTTGCTGCGTCCCTGCGTCATCCTACTGTTTATTTTTCCCAATAAGAACAACCACGATGAGCAACATCCAAACGTGGGAAGAAAAGACAGTGACGAACCCGAAAGAGCAAAATGAACGAACCAAGAAACACGGTGATCGAATAAAAAGTTCCAACATAATTATATATAGACTCATACATGAAAGATAGACATCATGACTAGTGCGACTACTTGCATACATGTAACAATACAACATGGCTCATAAAACTACATTCGTACATCACATGACCACTGCGGATACTCAGACGCTCTAGGACTCTGTCGGTGCTGCCGGATCCTCTCCTGAGTCAGACCCAGATCCTGAACTGACGACGCCAACCGAGACCTCTGGGTTAAAGGTAACACGACAACGCTGCCTCGAGGGCTCTCCCTCAGGGGTAGGCGCGGGATGAGAAGGGATCATGGGAGCTGCGGGGGTAGCAAGAAGAGACGCCCACTCAGCAGGAGCACTGTGTGGGTTCACTGTCGAGGCGCCCGAGCTACTCGGGGGAGTAACCGGAGAAATAGTCGAGCTAGAACTCGGCACAATATAAGGAGTAAATCCCATAGAAGGTGGAGTAGGGTAGGATCTAGCGGCGGCTAAAGCAGAATGAGCATGATTCAGCTCTCGAGCCAACTCATGAATCAGAAGATAACTAGCAGTGATATATCAAGAAAGGTGGCTAGTGTCACTATCAGACGCCAGATCAATGGAATGAAAGCGAACACGACCATCATCGTGCAAAGATGGGTAGAAGCGAAAACCTGGGTGGTTCTGCATCCGAGCCTCAGCATAGCGTAACTCAACAAGAATCTCGAATGCAGCATACTGGACGGCCTGAGCGGCGGTGGATGCATAACCACTCCGAGAGGAGCGAGTGTAAGAACCCGCTGACGAACTGGTGCGCATAGTAACCATTGCATGATACTCATACACAGAGTCGGCTAGACGCTCCCAGTACACACGATATGTTGGGTCATCACCGTGAGGGTACAGTCGACGCCACACGCTACGAAGGAGATGCGGAGAAGTGTAGGACATCAGCTGCAATTGGCATGGATACAACACCAGAGCCATCTACACTCACAACCATTAACCGGTTAGAAATAACAATAAGTCTAATGCATGCAATGCAGCATCCAGATGCAAATACTAACGACACTCAATGAGCAAACTAACTAACGTTTACTTTGTGTGTCGGGGTCTAGCGTGTCCTACAGTCAGCGCGGCTCTGATACCAAGCATTGTGGCACCCCGGCTCAGAGCGATCGGTTTACCTTGCATTGCCAACCCAGAGATCATGCCTTCTGGCAACACACAACATCTTGGTACAGAAATCACCGCTTTATTGAAACTAGTGGAAGCATAGTGACATTACATCAAGTTGTGAGGACAAACGGCACACCCGGTGCGGCTGAACAATATGTACATTGTTTAGTGAACATAAAAGGGGCCTCGAGCACGACATCTACACGACAGCGGAACAATGACGTGGCGGGCTTCCGTAACACAGGGACACCGATGTGGACACGGTCTAGACAAGGCAGCACTCCGATCCAGTTAGACTTTCCTGAAATCTGGCATCACACGCCAGGTCATTACATTGAATGTACTTGCAAGCTCACATCCAACATAACCATAATGACAACCAATATCATGACATTTAATCAAGTTAAATTCAAACAACAACATGCTACTCATGAAGTGAAACCAAACTTGTGCATCGAATCACTCGGACTCTCTTACCAACAGGTTGCCTCGCAACCAAATAGTACTCACGACGAATCACGAACGGAACCATACTTGGTTCAACTGGTTACCTCGTAACCAAATAGTGATCACTCCTGGATCACAGGTGATACTACAGCAGTCAGTCTCACTGACATCATCATGATACAACCAGTGCAATGCAAATAACTTAGTGTGCAAGATTTATTTATGAAAGTTGATCCATGGTGTGACTTACTTACGAACTGGGCCCTTATCAGTGGGCGCGGCTATTGATAGATGATTACACTCTGTAGAGGTAGCGCACTTTACCCACACCACGGAACCCATGCTATCGCATTCCCATTCGGGTGGATCAACGGCATTCCGATATAACTCTCCCATTGCCATGACACTCTTACGGCCACTCCGACCAACTCCCCACTGAGATTAGTCATGGGTGACCGAGCCTACCAAAGGCCAAACAACCACCGTCGTGGCAAATAAACAGTCCAAACGGGGACAAGGTACCATAACAACAACATGTCCACAAGGTTATGTCTGCCTACCGGGCCAGGGTAACGCATGCCCATAACCTTCCCTTGTCGGAGGTACCGATAAAATGCATGACAACAGAACGACTAACGGCCTTCCCATACTAAGGCAATTGTGGTTGCACTTGTCAGCCCGATTTAGTGGCACCATGACCCGACCAACTTTATGTTCAAGTTCAATTATCATCAGGTTTAACTTGAAAAAAAATGCTCGAGTCACTATATGCCATGCTTATGCAACCATATATCATGCATCACATCCATTTAGAATTAACAGATCAACCTTATTCAAAGTTCTACTTGCACAAACTCAACTTTCAACATTTCTGGTCCTTCCTTACTTGTTATTTATACTCATCACTTTAGTTGACATTTATCAAATAAAACTCATTTTTTTGCATATAGGAAAGAAAATAAGACCGATGATCATATCACCATAGCCATGACAAATTTAGTTAGATCAACTACACAAGCTATATCTCACTAGTTCAAGAATTCATTTCTGTTAACTAAGCATTTTGATCATGACAAACTAAATAACACAAGCATTATTTATTTTAATGTTATATGTAATGAATAACATATAAATTCAAGTAGAAAATCATGGATATTGCAAATACACCATGACAATGTTGTTGTGGCTTGCCTTAGTGCAGAGGAGCTTCACACTCCTCCTGGATGCCTTCAAGACAAGCTTCACCTTCTTAAAATAAATCAAATGACAAAAAGAAAATATCAAGAACATTTCTAAAAATTACCAGAAATTCTAGGCAGCAAAGAAAAATCCCATCTTGGGTGTGCTGCTAGGATTTTCCAATAAGAACAGAATGCAAAAAGAATCAACTCATTTGGACTTGTAGAATAGAAGTTATAGCTAGTCAAAGTTCTGGTCAAATTTGAACTAAATTTGAATTAAAATAAAAATCAAAGGGGGGTGACGTCGAAGGCGTAAACCTCCTGGGCGCCACCACTCATACCGCTTCGGCCGCGGCCTAAGTGGCTGACAGTGGACCCCAGCAGTCAGGTCGGAGGGGGAGGGGAAGAGAAGCAGAGGCGGGCGGTGCGGCGACGGCGCTTTCTCCGGCGAGGAGTGCCCGGCGATGAGATCTAAGAGGATAGGGTTGTAGAGGAGATTGAGGCGCACCTGCCCGTACCCACAGTGTGGCTAGGGGTGGCCGGACGGGGTCGGAACGGAGCTCTCTAGCGGCGGCAATGGGCGGAGCTCGTCGGAGATGGTGGTTCCGGCGAAGCAGGGCCAGTCCAGCAGCTCCAACGGCACCAGCATGCACCAGTGGACCACCACGAACACGCCGGAGTGGTCGGTGGAGCTCGAGCGGCTCTGGAGAGGGAGGGGCAGAGGACGGGTATCATCGGCGAGCTCGGGGCGGGGACGGTGGCCAGAGGCCTGCCCGGCCGGGCTGCGGCTTCCTACGATGGTGTGGGGGTGTGCTGAGTGTGTGTGTGGAGAGAAACAAGCTCAGGGGAGCTCTATTTATAGGCAAGGCCGAGGCGGGGTCGAGAGCTCGCTGGAGCTCTCTGGAGTGTCGACCGGTGACGAATGGCGTCAGTGAGAGGGGGAGAAGGTGCCTGGGATCATGCGAGGGCTATAAAAGAGTTGCGACGAGCACAGGAGCGCGGTACGCGACGAGCACAGGGGCACGGGCGTACTGTTGCCTTGGCCACGCCATGCCCGTGCTCGCTGTGGCGAGCTCCGGCGTCGGCGAGCGCCAGGGTGGAGTTATGGAGGTGCAAACGAGGATGGGGGCGCGGTTTGGCAAGGTGCGGCGGCCGGGGCAGCGAGCACGCGCGAAACAGAGACGCTTGCACACCGCAGAGCGCGTCGGCCGCATGCCAACCCCCTTGGACACTCGTGGTCACCGCGTGAACTTTGGCATTAGGCTTAGCTAAGTGCAAACACCATGTGTGGCAGTTAGTACTTAGTGGTTTTGGTTGTTTTGCACGGTTGGCTGGGTCACAGGTGAACTGTGGGAGTGGCTTTCTTCCTGGCAAGTTTCTGGACAGAAACTTGTGAGCTTCACTGAGAAAAATTTAGTGAGAACTAAAGGCTGTGCTTTGGGGTTTAGCAATCTCTTAGGAGGGTAATCAAGCTCAGAAAAGATCAGCCCCAAAAGATCAAGCAAAAATATATTTGTTGTGTAAAGTGATCATTCTGTCCAGAACAGAAATGATTTCTGTAGCAAAAATATTTCAAAAAGTTATGCAATATTTTTGCTCAGGAAGGTGCCCTAGGGTTCAAAGAATATCTGTGAATTTATTTAGGATTTTTGGAGCAAGAAATCTAGGGGTTGCTTTGGAGCATACTTCTCTGAAGTGATTTTCAGGGAAGAAAATGAATATTTTTATTTTATGAAAAATATTCCTTGGGCTTTTGTTGGAGTTTTTCAGAGAAGGAAAGGTGAGTTAGAGGTGGATGGGTCACTTGGGTGAAAATCAAGGGTAGGCCCAAGTGTTCAAGTCCATTTGAATTGATTCAGAACTCCAAATCCAAAGGAAATGCAAATGAAAGTCCGGAGAAAGAGAGAAGGCAAATCCAGGCTATCACAGGTGGTGTTGCAAGTTTACTCATAACAGAAGGTGAGTCTAAAGCATAACCTGATGGTAGTTCCTTACCTCCCCTCATCCTTGAGGGAAATATCTTACTCTTAGGATCCTTCAGATTCTTCATAGTGATAAATTAATAATAATCCCAAGTGACTCAACAAATATAGCTATGCTCCCCGGCAACGGCGCTAGAAAAAGATCTTGATAACCCACAAGTATAGGGGATCACAACAGTTTTCGAGGTAGAGTATTCAACCCAAATTTACAGATTCGACACAAGGGGAGCCAAAGAATATTTGAAGGTATTAGCAGCTGAGTTGTCAATTCAACCACACCTGGAGATTAATTATCTGCAGCAAGTACTCAGTAGCAAAGTAATATGATAGTTTTGATAATAGTAGCAATAGTAATAGTAACAGTGATAGCGGTAATTTTGTAGCAAGTGTAACAATAATGATAGCAATAGTAACTTAGCAGAGACAATTTAAGATAAATTCGTAGGCATTGGATCGGTGACTTGTTGGATGGTATTCATCATGAGACAGTTATAACCTAGGGCGATACGGCACTAGCTCCAGTTCATCAATATAATGTAGGCATGTATTCCGTAAATAGTCATACGTGCTTATGGAAAGAACTTGCATGACATCTTTTGTCCTACCCTCCCGTGGCAGCGGGTCCATATTGGAAACTAAGAGATATTAAGGCCTTCTTTTAATAGAGAACCGAAACAAAGCATTAACACATAGTGAATACATGAACTCATCAAACTATGGTCATCACCGGAAGAAGTCCCGGTTTCTGTCACCCCGGGGTTACCGGATCATAACATGTAGTAGGTGACTATAACTTGCAAGATCGGATCTGGAACATGGATATAATTATGATACCATAAACGGTTCAGATCTGAGTTCATGGCACCCGGGCCCAAAGTGGCAAGCATTAAGCATGGCAAAGTCATAGCAACATCAATCTTAGAACTTAGTGGATACTAGGGATCAAGCCCTAACAAAACTAACTCGATTACATGATGAATCTCATCCAACTCCTCACCGACCAGCGAGCCTACGAAGGAATTACTCACTCCCAGTGGGGAGCATCATGGAATTGGTGATGGAGAAGGGTTGGTGATGATGAAGAACGAAGACCCCCCTCTCCGGAGCCCCAAACGGACTCCAGATCTGGCCTCCCGATGAAGAACAGGAGGCGATGGCGGCTCCGTCTTGTGGAGCGCGATGATTCTTTCTCCCTGATTTTTCTTCTAGAAAATATGATTTTATAGCGTCGGTTTCAGGGTCTGCGGGGCCACCAGGTGGGGACAACCCACCTGGGCACGCCTGGTGAGGGGGGCGCACCCTGGTGGGTTGTGCCCACCCAGGTGCTCCCCTTCGGTAGGTCTTGGCTCCAGAAATTCTCTTATTTGATATAAAAATTCCTCACAAAGTTTCGTTTCATTCCGAGAACTTTTATTTCTGCACAAAAACAACACCATGGTAGTTCTGCTAAAAATAGCGTCAGTCTGGGGTTAGTTTCATTCAAATCATGCAAATTAGAGTCCAAAACAAGAGGAAAAGCATTATGAAAAGTAGATACGTTGGAGACATATCAGGAAGCAGGGATTTCCAGAGGTGCCAGAGCTCAAAGCTTTTAAAACAGAGATGAAAATAATTTTGAGAGGTATGCTTTCATTGTCAACATAACAACCAAGAGTTCTCACTATCTTTCATACTGGACACATTATAGGCGGTTCCCAAACAGAATGGTAAAGTTTTTTACTCCCCCACCACCAACAATCACATTCCACGGCTGGTCCGAAACAACGGGTACCGTCAACCTATCAACAATCCTGGGGGAGTTTTGTTTGCAATTATAATTTGATTTGGTTTGAGCATGGAACTGGGCATCCTGGTTACCAGCCATTTTCTCGTGAATGATGAGCGGAGTCCACTCATCGTGAGAATAACCCACCTAGCATGGAAGATACTGATAGCCCCTAGTCGCTACATGAGCGATTCGGGCATACAAAACAGATTATTATTTAAAGGTTTAGAGTTTGGCACATGCAAATTTACTTGGAACGGCAGGTAAATACCGCAATAAGGTAGATATGGTGGACACTCATGGAATAAACTTGGTTCAAGGGTTTTTGGATGCACAAGTAGTATCTCTACTTAGTAGAGAAATTTTGGCTAGCAAAAGTTCTAAAAAGCAAGCACCACATGTTGGAGGATCTATAACAATAGAACTTCTATACAAATAATGGGGCTCACAATCATAGAAGAAGTCCAAGATAGTATATTTATATGTGAAATCTCTCTTCCTTCAATATTCTTAGTAGTCAAATAATTATTTAGCTATGTGAGGACTCTCTCTCATTTAAGTATTTCATATCTTTATATTTTATTCAAACAGCAAATCCTAATAAAATAAAATGACGCTTCAAGCAAAACACATATCATGTGGTGAATAAAAATATAGCTCCAAGTTAGGTTAACGATGAACGAAGACGAAAGAGGGGATGCCATCCGCGGCATCCCCAAGCTTAGGTTCTTGGTTGTACTTAAATTTTACCTTGGGGTGCCTTGGGCATCCCCAAGATTAGGCTCTTTCCAGTCCTTATTCCGTATTCCATCAAAACTTTACGTAATACTTGAAAACTTCACAACACAAAACTTAACAGAAAACTCGTAAGCTCCGTTAGTATAATAAAGAAAATCACCACTTAGGTACTTTTATGAACTCATTCTAAATTTATATTGGTGTTATATCTACTGTATTCCAACTCCTCCATGGTTCATACCCTCTGATACTACTCATAGATTCATCAAAATAAGCAAACAACACATAGAAAACAGTCAAAAACAGAACAGTTTGTAGTAATTTGGAAACTATCCATACTTATGTAACTCCAAAAATTCTAAACAATTAGGAAAACCTGTGCAATTTGTATATCAATAAACTGTAAAAAAATCAGATTTTTCGACGCTCCAATGATTTTTAACAATTTTGTGACTCGGCGCAAAAGTTTCTGTTTTTGGACAGAACTGAATCAACTATCATCCACACTATCCCAACGGTTTTACTTGGCACTTTATTGAAACAAAAGCTATAAAACATGATTACTACAGTAGCTTTTCTTCAATGCCTTTTTAGCTAGGCATGATGATTTCAACAAGCACTTTTCTTTAATGCCTTTTTAGCTAGGCATGAGATTTCAATGATGCTCACATAAAAGATAAGAATTGAAACACAAAGAGAGCATCATGAAGCATATGACAAGCATATTTAAGCCTAACCCACTTCCTATGCATAGGGATTTTGTGAGCAACCAACTTATGGGAACAAGAACCAACTAGCATAGGAAGGCAAAACAAGCATGACTTCAAAACTTTCAACACATAGAGAGGAAACTTGATATTATTGAGATATGTAAAAGCATATGTTCCTCTCTCATAATAATTTTCAGTGGCATCATGAATGAATTCAACAATATAACCATCACATAAAGCATTATTTTCATGATCCATAAGCATAGAAATTTTACTACTCTCCACATAAGCAAAACTCTTCTCATTCGAATAGTGGGAGTATCATAAGAAACTCGAATACTATAAATTGTTTCCACATTAAAAGAATAATGTTCAAAAAGTGTAATCATAATTATGACAAGCTTTATAAATATAATCATCACTACTTTTCATAACATAAGTGTCATCACATAATCATCATAAGTAGCAGCTTTGTTCTCATCATAATCAATTGAAACCTCTTCCAAGATAGTGGAATCATTACTAAATAAAGTCATGACCTCTCCAAATCCACTTTTATCATTATAATAAGATTCAACACCCTCCAAAATAGTGGGATAATTATTATCTAAAGTTGACACTCTTCCAAACCCACTTTCATAAATATTGCAATCATCATAAGTAGGAGGCATGCTGTCATCATAATAAATTTGCACATCAAAACTTGGGGGACTAAAAATATCATCTTCATTAAACATAGCATCCCCAAGCTTGGGACAAACATTAATTGCAGCAAACAAACTCTCAAACATGTCATTCTCATCAAACATAGAATCCCCAAGCTTGTGGTTTTGCATATCATAAGCATAATCACTCTCATCATTAATAGTATGGATAGCACCAATAGTATAGCAATTATTATCATCACAATTTTCTAAGTTGGTGCCAAAAAGATTCTCAAGATTATAACAAGTATCATTACTTTCCCAATCATAATCATCACAATGAGTAATAGGCATAACAATAATAGGGGCAACACCATTTGGGAGCGGTATACCTTTTTACCTTTGCTTCTCCGTCTTTTCTTTTTCTTCTTCACATCATGTGTGGGTTTAATCACCTTTGTGGAGCTCCTTATTGATGAGACTGGTTGAATAAAAAGCTCCTCCTCGTTACCTGATTCATCATAAGAAAAAATAGGAGGATATTAGGAAACCTCTTCCCCTTCATTAGTATTCTCTTCATCTTCTATTTGTTTTCATGTCTTTAAGTAATTGAAAATATAAGGATTGTCAATGCAATTTACCGTACAATACATATAAATTTCCTCTGGATCAAAATCAAGAAATCTCTTAAGGTTATATTCTGGAATACCCTTAGTTATACATTTCATTTCTTCATATACAAGAAGCAAACTAAGTTCATTATGATGCACAAGTGAAATCAAGTCATCAAAAATTTTAGACACGACTCGATCATCAAACAATTTGCATTGGAAATTTAAATGACCATGTTCATTGCAAAGTTCACAAGGATGGCGAGAAAAATTAATTTTTTCAGCATGAACATCTAGCCTCTCTTGCAACCATTTAGTTTATAAATACTTATGCCTCTTGCAAAATCTATCTTCCCTTTTTGGTATGTAACTGCAAACTCTATGCACTCCACAAAAATTGACATGCTTATAAGAAACATTTTTATCATGACTAGTGCAATCATCATTAGTACTATGGATATTTAAAGAATTCATACTAATAACATTGCAATCATGCTCATCATTCAAAGATTTAGTGCCAAACATTTTATAAACTTCTTCTTCTAACACTTGAGCACAATTCCTTTCCATCATTTTCACGAAAGACATTAAAAAGATGAAGCATATGAGGCAACCTCAATTCAATTTTTTTGTAATTTTCTTCTATAAACTAAACTAGTGATAAAACAAGAAACTAAAAGATTCAATTGCAAGATCTAAAGATATACCTTCAAGCACTCACCTCCCCGGCAACGGCGCCAGAAAAGAGCTTGATGTCTACTACGCAACCTTCTTCTTTTAGACTCGTGTTGAGCCTCCAAGCGTAGAGTTTTGTAGGATAGTAGAAAATTTCCCTCAAGTGGATGAACTAAGGTTTATCAATCTATGGGAGGCGTAGGATGAAGATGGTCTCTCTCAAACAACCCTGTAACCAAATAACAAAGAGTCTCTTGTGTCCCCAATACACCCAATACAATGGTAAATTGTATAGGTGCACTAGTTCAGCGAAGAGATGGTGATACAAGTGCAATATGGATGGTAGATATAGGTTTTTGTAATCTGAAAATGTAAAAATAGCAAGGTAGCAAGAGACAAAAGTGAGCGAAAATGGTATTGCAATGCTTGGAAATAAGGCCTAGGGTTCATACTTTCACTAGTGCAAGTTCTCTCAAAGATGTTAATGTAATTAGATCATATGGCAATCCCTCAACGTGCGACAGAAGTCATTCCAAAGTTCCTATCGCGGAGAACATAATATGAAATTGCATGTAGGGTTAGAAACCACCTCAAAGTTATTCTTTCCGATCGATCCATTGAGCTATTCCTATCAGTGTCACAAACAGCCCTAGAATTCATAGTAAAATAACACCATATGACACACATCAATCAACCCTAATGTCACCTAGATACTCCAATGTCACCTAGATACTCCAATGCCACCACAAGTATCCGTGGGTCAATTATACGATATCCATCAAATAACTTCAGATTCATAATATTCAATCCAACACAAAGAACCTCAGAGTGCCCCAAGATTCCTACTGGAGAAACAAGGACGAAAACATGCATCAACCCCTATGCATTGATTACCCCAATGTCACCTCAGGAATCCGCGAGTTGAGTTCCAAAACATACATCAAGTGAAACAATAGAATACCCCATTGTCACCACGGGTATCCCATGCAAGACATACATCAAGTGTTCTCAAATCCATAATAGTATTCAATCCGATAATAATGAAACCTCAGGTAAAACTCAATTCATCACAAGAAGGTAGAGGGGGAGAAACACCATATGATTCAACTATAATAACAAATCTTGTGGTACATCAAGATCGTGCTAAATCAAGAACACAAGAGAGACAGAGAGAGAGAGAGAGAGAGAGAGAGAGAGAGATCAAACACATAGCTACTGGTACATACCTGATGACCCACAAGTATATGGTCTCAATCGTAGTCCTTTCGATAAGTAAGAGTGTCGAACCCAACAAGGAGCAAAAGGAAATGGCAAGTGGTTTTCAGCAAGGTATTCTCTGCAAGCACTGAAATTATAAGTAACGAGTAGTTTGATAGCAAGAAAATTTGTAACGAGCAAGTAATGATAATAGTAACAAAAGTGCAGCAAGGTATCCCAATCCTTTTGAGGCAAAGGACATGCCAAAACGGTCTCTTACGATAAGCAAAGCGTTCTTGAGGGTACATGGGAATTTCATCTAGTCACTTTCATCATGTTGGTTTGATTTGTGTTCGCTACTTTGATAATTTGACATGTGGGTGGACCAGTGCTTAGGTGTTGTTATTACTTGAACAAACTCCTACTTATGATTAACCCAAGCATCCGCAACTACGAGAAAAGTATTAAGACTACATTCTAACCATAGCATTAAACTTTTGGATCCAATTCAGTCCCTTACGAAATAGCGCATAAACTAGGGTTTAAGCTTTTGTCAGTCTCGCAACCCACCATCTTATTACTACTCCACAATGCATTCCCTTAGGCCCAAATATGGTGAAGTGTCATGTAGTTGACGTTCACATGACACCACTAAGGGAATCACAACATACATACCATCAAAATATCGAACACATATAAAATTCACATGATTACTTGCAACAAGATTTCTCCCGTTACCTCAAGAACAAAAGTAACTACTCACAAATGATAATCATGCTCAATATCAGAGGGGTATTAAATAGAATAATGGATCTAAACATATAATATTCCACCAAATAAACCATATAGTGATGAACTACAAGATGTAATCAACACTACTAGTCACCCACAGGTACCAATCTATAGTTTCGGTACAAAGATTGAACACAAGAGATAAACTAGGGTTTGAGAGGAGATGTTGTCGGTGTACTAGAGTAGGGGTACCCTAGTACCCCGAACTCGTGCACGGACAGTCGCAGCACCCCGCGGCAGGGCTAGCCTGGTGACCGCCAAGGTCCTCAGCGGCTCCTTTGGAGCCATTCAAGAACAAAGTAATCAAGGCCCCGGCAAGAGGAGCTTGCCGGGAAGGCCACTCAAGGCACGAAGGAAACAGGACCCCGGCAAGAGGAGCTTGCCGGGAAGGCTTGGTGAGCGACAAGCTCCCAAGAGCGACAAGGACCTTGCCGCGGCAAGGCGCTTGCCGCGGCAGGTAACCTCTCTTCATCTCCGCTCCAGCTCATCCGCCAACGTGTCGCCATGGGGCTTTCCCAAGCATGCGTGTCGATGGGCTGTGCAGCCAGCGGGGAGCGGCGATAAGCGGCGCTGACAAGCTACCATCGTGGCAAACGGAGGCGCACTTGACGGTCTCTGTTGCACTGTTCAGGTAACAGGGACGGACATTTATGGCTCTTGTCCCTTGCCGTCAGAGTTAGGTATAGATTACTGTACACTGTACAAAGCGGTGTACCAACCAATGTTTTTACTATTTTACCCTTGTCTACTTGCCACTGTGGTGACCCTTGTGCCTATAAAAGGAGGCCCGAGTGCAACGTGAAAGGGTTCGGTTCGCCCGGTTCAGTTCATTGGCCACATACGAGACCGAGACACTCGGGCTAGGTTTTGTAGCTCCCATTGCTCCCTAGCAAGAACACAATACAATCAACCAAGCAGCAGAGGAGTGTTATCTCTCCGAGAGCTCCGAAGCTGGGTAAACCTGCTCGTGTGCATCACTTCGATCCGCTTTTTCTGCAATCTCCGCCCCCTCCGAACCACAAGGGACCCGGTCCCATAGGTGTTCGTGGGCCACGATCAGCTTCCCCGACATCTTTGGCGCGCCAGGTAGGGGGCGTCGAGGCTGTGTGAACCTGATCCAGCGGTCACACGAGCAACTTCATCATCATCTTCATCAACATGGCACCGAAGAAGAAGTCTTCGGCAGCAGCAGAGCCGTCCGCGTCGAACCCACCACCACCGGAGCTGACGGGTGGTGGGGAAGACGCCGGCGGAGGAACGGGCGTCGTCGAGAGAGCCCACGACGCCGCCAGGTCCAAGGACAAGGCGGCGCAGGCGTCGGCGTCCGAATCCGCACCGCGTCCTTCTCAGGAGGCGCGGGACCGACAGCGTCATGATGCTCGCAGCACCATACGCTCGTTGGATCAAGGCCAAGCTGGAGGATCCCGAGGCCCTCGAGACCTGCATGCACGCCAGCATGCCGGTACGAGCGGAGTACGGTCTCTTGGGCGGGATGCTGCTCCTCCTAACTTGGTTAGGAGTCCGAGCACATCCCGTTCCTCGCTCCGTACGCCATTGCCACCCACCACTCCAGCAGAAGCCTTGGCGAGAGCTCAGCTACTTCTAGACTACCCTCCAACGGCCGACAAGGTCGACGAATGGAGGGCCACAATCCAGAGTCTCATCGGCTTTGCCAACGACGACGTTCCGCGGCAACCAACTGTGTCCTTGCCGCGGCGAGGCGACAAGGCACGAGCCGGTGGCGACGAACCTGCGGGGTGACACCACCATGCACTCCTTCCCGAAGGCCAAGATCACCAGCTCCTCGGATCCACATCGACAACGACTCCACCGCCGCCGGATCCACGAGCTCGCCGTGATCAGCGCCAAGTTCTTAAGGAACGACAAGAAGAAGACGCCGAACCCGCGATCGAAGCGCCAAGAGAAGCGCGGCGTCAATCCGACCAGCGCGCTGGGCACACTGTCGATATGCATGCGCCAGGAAACAGCGACTTGCCGACGCGTAGGTTGCCCTGCGTTCACCCGCGAAGCTGCGGCAAGTCCAAAGGGTCGACAAGAAAAACTTCAAGCCGATGTGCGGAGAAGTATGATGGCGGGACACACCCATCGGAGTTCCTCAAAGATCTACACCATTGCGGTGCAGGCTGCGGGGGGCGAGACGACAAGATCCTTGCCAACTACTTCCCTCGGTGCTCAAGCCCAACGCCGATCTTGGCTCATGCACTTGCCGGACAGTTCCATATCCTCTTGGGCAGATCTGTGCCATCGGTTTGTTGGCGCCTTCACAGCGCCACAAGCCTCATGGCCAAGAGAGTGACCTTCACCGCTTTCCTGTAAGGAAGGAGAGTCCTGCGCAAATTCATCCGAGATTCATCGTGTGCACTACAACATCCTGCACGCCCACCCCGCCAAGGTGATCAGCTGCTCCATCGAATGTGCGGAACCGCAGGATGAGGGAGGAGATGGCGATGTGCAAAGTAAAAGACGTCAGCGAGCTCTACGCCTTGGCCGACAAGTGTGCACGCGCTGAGGAGGGAAGAAGACTCCCAGGAGAGAATGTGGGAGCGAATCGACAAGGAGGAGACCACCCGGCAAGGAAAAGCCAGCGGAAACAACGAAGGAAGAAGAACAAAGAAGTACTAGTTGTCGAGCAGTCCGCAACGGAGGTGGCGCCGGCAAGGCTAAGGCTGGTGGCTCCGCAAGGAGGTTGCCACGACACCGACCGCCAAGCTGTGGTGGTCACCGACAAGCGTGACAGCTCCAACAAGCAAGATCTTGCAAGATTCACCGCACCAAGGGCCACGACCTCCAGAGCTGCAAGAAAGTCGAGCAGCTTGTTGAACTGCAGAAGGCAGAATACGAGCGGCAAGACAAGGAGAAGGCCCAGGAAGGTGCAGGGGCAGCTAACAAGAAGAGACCCGGCCGGGGAGGGCGCCACGGCAAGGCAAAGCAGCGGCAAGGAGACAGACCTCCCCGCGGCCGCGACAAGGACGAAGACGATGATGATGATGAAGATATGGAGGAAGACAAAGCTGATGAGCAGGAGTTTCAGAAGGCAACAGAGGTTCTCTGCGTTGACGGAGGTGCTTCTCTGCATACCTCGCACCGTCAACTCAAGCAGTGGATGCGAGAGGTCAATGCAGCAGAACCATCCGTGGAGTCACGTAGACCTCTGAAGTGGTCCAGCACGCCCATCATCTTTGACATTGAGGACCACCCTGATCCCATAACTGCGGTCGGGTGCTTGCCGATGTTGGTCTCACCAACTATCCGCAACCTCAAGGTCATCATGATGTTGGTTGACGGCGGGGCCGGCCTGAATCTGATCTCCTCTGCAGTGATCCAGAAGCTTCAGATCCCTGACAGCGAGCTCAAGAGACCGGCACTTTCAAGGAATCAACCTGTGAAGGAGCAAGCGAAGGGAAGATCACATTGCCGGTAACATTTGGCAGTGAGCTAAATTCCAGGACTGAGAGGGTCACATTTGATGTTGCCGACTTCCCATTACCCTACAATGGCATACTTGGCCGTCCAACGCTCGCCAAGTTCATGGCAGCCTCTCATTACGCCTACAATCTACTCAAGATGCCCGGCCCGATAAGCGTCATTTCTGTCCATGGCGACAAGAAGGATGCGCTTATCTGCGCCGACAAGATTTACCGGGATGCAGCAGCCACGACAGATAGCAAACCACTTTCCGCTGAAGCTCCCGGGGGGAAGAAGAAGACCACCTTGTCCGGCAAGAGCTCTGATGCCCACTCCGGCAAGCGCACCTCTTCGGAGTGCTGCACTACCGTCGAGGACGCACCATCGAGCTCCACCGCAAGTGCAAGAAGATGATGGCAGCTCCGCCAAGACCAAGAAGGTGCCCGCCAAGGAGGACGGCACGGTGGTACCTTCACCATCGCTTGCCACGCTTGACCCTAAATAGGAAGGCGAGCTCGTTGCTTTCTGCTGGCGAATGTCGATGTGTTTGCATGGCAACCATCGACATCCCCGTGTTCCTGAAAGTAATTGAGCACCACCTAGCTGTCTGTCCTCACGCCGCCCGCAAGCAAAAAGTCGTGAAACAGCAAAGGAGCGCCAAGAGTTCATAGCAGAAGAGATCAAGAAGTTGGAAGCAGCAGGCCTTGTCAGAGGAGTGCTCCATCCCACGTGGTTGGCCAATCCGGTAGTTGTACGCAAGGCGAATGGGAAATGGAGACTTTGTATTGACTTCACAGATGTTAATAAAGCTTGTCCCAAAGACCCATTTCCCTTGCCGCGTATAGACCAGATTGTTGACTCCATAGCTGGATGTGATTTGCTTTCATTTCTTGATGCATACTCCGGATATCATTAGATTTTCATGGCAGAAGAAGATGAAGAGAAAACCGCATTTATTACACCATGTGGCACATACTGCTTCATACGGATGCCCTTTGGTTTGAAGAATGCCGGTTCAACGTTTGCAAGAGTAGTCCATGATGCCTTTGAGCCACAAATACACAGAAATGTAGAAGCCTACATGGATGACATAATGGTCAAGAGCAAGGACAAAGCAACTCTGGTTCAAGACTTAGATGAGACCTTTGCAAATCTTCGCAAGATCAACCTCAAGCTCAACCTCGAGAAGTGCGTGTTTGGAGTCCCTTACGGTAAGCTTCTCGGGTTCTTTGTGTCTCAGCGGGGAATTGAAGCCAATCCCGACAAGATCAAGGCCATTGAGCAGATTGAAGCACCAAGCGCGTCAAGGATGTAAGAAGGCTTGCGGTTGCGTGGCTGCTCTCAAGAGGTTTATCTCTAAGTCAGGTGAGCGCCCTGCCCATTTTTCAAGATTTTGAAAAAGGCAGGTCCAATGAAATGGACTCGAAGCGGAGGCTGCGCCGCAGACTTGAAGAGGTACCTGTCCTCCACTCCAATACTTGTCGCACCTAGGCCACAAGAGAAGTTGTTGCTGTATATAGCGGCAACCAATCAAGTGGTTAGTGCTGCGTTAGTAGCGGAGAGGGAGGCGGATGATGAGCCGCAACCGAGGCAGGTGCATCCAGCGACAAGCGGGGGCTTCGCCAAGCTCGGTCCCGACAAGGACGAATCTGCACAGGATTGCGACAAGACACAGAAAAGGATGGTGCAGCGCCCGGTCTACTTTGTCAGTTCCCTTCTGCAGGGGGCTAGGTCAAGGTATTCTGGCGTGCAGAAATTGCTTTTCGGCCTCCTCATGGCCTCGAGAAAGCTGCGCCATTACTTCCAAGCACATGAGATAACAGTTGTCACTCGCTTCCCGTTGAAGAGGATATTGCAAAATCCAGAAGCAACAGGCAGGATTGTCGAGTGGGCACTGGAACTGTCAAGCTTTGGCCTCAAGTTTGAAAGCACTTCAACCGTCCAAAGCAGAGCATTGGCAGAATTTATAGCAGAGTGGACGCCGACGCAAGATGAAGAAATTCCAGAGACGAGCATCCCCGTCAAGGAGGCAAATAAAGAGTGGCTGATGTACTTTGATGGTGCCTTCTCGCTGCAAGGCGCCGGTGCCGGCGTGCTGCTTATCGCACCCACCGGAGAACACCTCAAGTACATAGTCCAGATGCACTTTCCCAAGGAACAAGCAACAAACAATACTGCAGAGTATGAAGGTTTGCTTGCCGGTCTCAGGATCGCGGTAGACCTTGGGATCAAGAAGCTCATTGTCAGGGGAGACTCGCAACTTGTCGTCCGCCAAGTAAACAAAGATTATTAGAGTCCGTTGATGGAAGCCTACGTTGATGAAGTGAGAAAGCTAGAAGAACACTTTGAAGGTCTGCAAATGGAACATGTTCCAAGAGCTCAAAATGATATTGCTGATGGCCTGTCAAAGTGTGCCGCACTCAAGTTACCTGTGGAACCAGGAATTTTTGTGCTCAAGCTGACTCAACCAACTGTAACACCATCAACAGGACAGAGCAAGAAGAGGAAGTTGGTTTCTGGTGACTACTTTCCGGCAGAGCTCCCTGAAGCCGCCGCCAAAAAGATCCCCAAAATCAACGCAAATATCACTGAGGAGCAGTCTGCTCCGACAAGCCTCAAGGTTTGTTTCGTTGAAGCGACGCCCCGAAAAGTTTTGCTCCGCAAGCTTGCCAGGATCATCAAGCTCGGCCGAGCCACTGGTTCTTGTCGAGAAGCTGATGCTCCAGGCGGCAGATGAGCCTTTAGTCCTTGTTGTCGAGCCACAAGCTCCAAAGATGGGCACAGCAGATCGTCCATTTCCTTCAGACAGGAGAACTTCCCAAGAGCAAGAAGAAGCGAGAAAAGTAGCCCGGCAATCAAGTATGTACCAGTTTGTTGACAACATCTTGTGCATGTAAGAAGACTCAACGGTGTGAAATTGAAGTGCATTTGCCGGAAGATGGACGAGTTGTTGGCGAGAGATACACGGAGGCATATGTGGTCACCACATTGGCGCAAGAGCACTTGCCGCAAAGCTTTCCGGCAAGGTTTCTTCTGGCGAAGCCCTCCAGATGCAACCGCACAAGTAACCAAGTGTGAAGCGTGCTAGTTCCATTCGAACAGATACACCAACCAGCTCAAGCTCTCCGGGCGATCCCTTTATCCTCGCCATTTTCGTCCAGGGACTCGACATCCTCGCCCTTCCCCGAAGCTGTCGGGGCTTTGAGTACTTGTACGTCGTAATCGACAAGTTCACAAAGTGGCCGGAAGTGGAAGCAGGAGGAAGGTGACAGCACGGTCGGCAATCAAGTTCTTCAGTCAATTGTTTGCCGCTTCGATTCCTAACCGGATCATCACCGACAACCGCACACAGCTTCACGAGCCGCACCTTCATGCAATCGCCCAAGATCTTGGCGCCAAGATCTGCTTTGCTTCGCTGCTCATCCAAGAAGCAACGGTCAAGCGAGAGAGCAAACGCTGAAGTGCTGCGGGACTCAAGACCAGAACTTTCGACAGTGCTGCGCAAGTCGGAAGAAACTGGATCGAGGAGCTGCCGGTGGTTCTTTGTCGATCAGACGACGCCAAATCGAGCCACCGCCGACACCTTTGCTCTAGTCTATGGAGCAGAGGCAGTTCTCCCCACGGAACTCGATGCGGATCGCCTCGAGTGCTCGCTATGATGAGTTTGAGCAAGAGCAGCTGCGACAAGATGACGCGCTGCTCCTTGAGGAGGATCATCTTCAGTTCTTTGTCGAGCTGCTCGCTACCGAGAAGCTTTGCGCCGCTACCATAGCCGCAGTTAATGACAGAAGCTTCGAGGAAGGCGACCTTGTTCTTCAGCGCGTTCAATCTGCCAAGAATTCCAACAAGTTGACGCCGAAGTGGGAAGGCCCTTATAGGGTGAAACGAGTCACTAGGCTTGGCGCTGTCCGCTTTGAGACCAAGATGGCGTTCGGTGAGCAACTCCTGAATATAGAGCATCTTTGTAAGTTTTACCCATAGAAGCGCGGTTGCGGAACCTGCTCCGCAACCACCCTTTTGTACAAGTCTTGCCGCTGTTGCATGTAATCATTTGTACAAAGCCGGGCGCAGACCCCGTGCATCAGTAAAGCTCATGTGTTACGCACAATTTGTCAATTTCATGCTTTTATCATTATTATGCATGTATTATCTGACATTTTGTGCAGCATCCACACCCGGCGTTTATAATGAGCCACTAGGCTCCATAACTTTATTTTCTTCTTTCTTCTCAAAAGAGAGCAAGGTTCATCCACCCACAAGTTAACCGGGGGAAGGAGAAGATAAAGGTGTGGGCCACCAAGTGTCGCTCGAGGAAGTACCACCTTGCCGGAAGCAAACAATGTAAAAGCTAAGTTGCTAAGTTTAAGCAATCAGTTTTTAAATTTTCAAGTTATCTTCCTCGAACGATAGTACTTTGTATGGAAACCCGTGCGCGGAGGAACCAACTCGCGGCTAGCTTGCGCCCTTACGTTGTTTCGAGTCCGCTCAACAACTTAAGCGTGCTGCAACTAGTTGCGACAAGGTTGCTTGTCGGAGGCGAATCGCCAAGAGTTCTGTCGTTCTCAAGACTCAAAGACTCGCGCAAAGGTGTTTGCACTGACAAGTCCCCTAAAAGCGTAGGGCATAAACATACAAGGGAAGAAATCGAGTAAAGGAAATAACATTGCATTCGATTGCTAAGATAGTGTATATTACAAAATAACTTTCGCAGATCTAATGAGTTGTTCTAAACACGGTCTGCAGCGACAAAGGAAAGATAAAACTTGGCGGCCTAGTCCACGCGGTCGCCATCAACCCTCTTCACTTTGCTCACCCTGTCCATGATGGGTGCGACAAGGGCTTTGAGTGCTTCAACGTCAGCACTTGGCGGCAGGGACTTGAGGACATTGGTGAAGTTGACGCCTGGATTGCGGAAGGCCACCTTCATCAGCACCTTCTGGAGGGCCCCGACGCAGACTTGGCGCGACTCCTCAGCTAGCTGCTTTGGGATATCCTCTCGGAGCCGCTGGAGACCCGTCAACACGCCCTTGAAGAATAGGCTGAGCTTGGCGCTGGGTTGGAGGTTCTCGTCGGTGGAGTACCCAAGATCCACCATCCCCAGCTCCATCACTCATTATGGATGGCGGCGGCGGGTCCACAAGACCTTCATCCGATGCATTATACTGCCTCTGAGATTATTCAGGCAGTCACAGATTCGACAGCAGCTCCTCGTTGGCTTTGATCTTCTCCAACAGGCCCGCTTCCCGATCCTTGGGGCCATTCAGCGTCTCCGCTGTGGTGGTGGGGCCAGCTCCAGATCCGCCTTTGAGTCCTTGGCGGCGCAAGCTCCTTGATCTTCTCAACGAGACGACCTGCAACTCACCAAGAGTGTAGGCGCCCTTCTCGCTCATGCTTTAGCGGTGACCTCTTCGCCGCTCTTCGGAGGGTGGCCTCCAGCTGGGTCACCTCGTCTCTAGTTCCTTCTTCAAGGCCTCGGCGGCAGCAGCAGCGCCCTTGCCTCCTTGAGTGCTCCGCCACTTGATTCCTCGCTGCAAGATCTTCCTCATAGCTGTCGAGGTTGATCTTCCGCCACGCCAGCCACCTTCTTCGCAGAGCTTCTCACCGCGAGCCTCTGCTGCTCCTCGACCTCGGCCTTCTCAAGATGAAGGTCGTGCGCTCCTCAACAAGCTGCTCCCGCTCGCTATGTCCCGGAGAGTTTCCTTGTTGGCGCACCGAGCTCTTCTCTGCGTTTCTCCATGTCAGCTCCGCCCTCGCGACAAGCGCCTCCACAGACTCCAGCTTGGCTTGTCGGGCGCGGTAGAGCGACAACAACCTCTTTAGCAGCTGCTCCCTCGAGCTCACCGCTGCTGCTGCTCGAGCGCCGACCAGCGACAGCCCGGCGGAGGCGAGCAGTTCCGTCGAAGGTCTCCCCTTCGCCGGTGCCTCGAACTTGACGCCCACGAAAGCTTGATGAAGACACCTTCGCCGGCCTTCAGATAAGCGCCGGGCTGGGGCTCTTCGGAGTCTGGTGTGGCATCGGTGGCGGGGGGATCGGCGGTCGGTGCAGCGCCTGGCGCTCCTGCGGCCTCGGGGCCGTCAGTACAATCGCCGGACCCCTCCCCAGCCTCTGCTCCAGCAGCCTTGGCGGCCTCCTCGCCGGCGGACTCATCGGCGCCGGCCTCCTCCTCCATGTTGGCGGCGTCGTCATTGTTGCCGCGAGCGTCCTCCTCGCCGACAGCCTCAGTCTCCATCGGCTCCCTGGCGGATGGGTCTGACGATCAGAAAAAGAAAAGAACAAGTCAAGCAAATGTTCGAAGAGAAGAACGGAAGAGAAAAGACCCAAGGGAAATTTTCAGTCAAGAAGATTACCTGCAATGGGATCTGTTGCCGCGGTCTCCACCACTGGAGGGTCATCGGCGCTGCCCCTTGTCGGAGAAGCTCCCCTTGTCGGGGAGGCCTCCCTTGCCGGAGAGCGCTCCCTTGGCGGAGAGTTCTCCCTCGGTGGCGTAGTTGAAGCAAATGGAACGTCAGGAGTGACCTCCGGGGCCTCCTGATGAGGCTGCTCTGCTCTGCCGCATTCAAAAGTCGATATCAAGAAGAAGAAGCACCCAAGCACACCGAATCAGAAGACATAACCCAAACACTTACGCTGGGGGCTGTCTTTGGGCTGCTCTGTTGAAGGGTTGCCGGATCCGCAAGGAGTCTCGACGTGCCTCCTGTCGCCATAGAGGAATCGCCTTCGACGACGACCACCGGAGTCTTGGCCCTTTCGACGCCTCGAGCCAGCGTCTGAAGAAGGAAAGAGCTCTGAATGAAGCAAGTCGATACAAGACGGCAATAAATTGAAGAATTACAAGTAGCAGCGACAAGAACTTACTCGCCTCTTCTTCCTGAGCCGAGAGCGGAGAAGTCAAATCCGCCCAGAGCGACGAGCTGGAGGAGTAGGCTCCCTCGGGCGCTTGGCGGGGCCGTGGCTCGAAGGCCCGCTCCCATTGCTGAAGGGCAGGAGGCGCCCCAAGGCAACAAGCTTGCCGCGGTGGAGCGATCAGCGGCGAGGCGGCTGTTGGGCCGCCCGCCGCCCGCCACTTCTCCGGTCTTGCGAGGCGTCTCTTGGCGGGGCCGCGGGCTCCTCCTGCGGCAAGCTACTTGACAGCGGAGGAGGCACCCCGCAGGCTCATTCGGTCGACGCGGGCTCGGCCTGCTCCTCCTCACCGGCGAAGCTCTTCTCGGTCGGCAAGGCTTGCCGCCTCGGCTGTTTCCGCCTCGATGGTGAACCCAAACAGGGCGGTGGCGGAAGCTTCGCCGCCTCCTCCAACCTTGTGGCGTCGCGCCATCTCCTGCCGGTGGTGTCGCGGTGAGCCGCTTCGCTTTCGTCACGGATCGGCACTTCCGCCAAGTCATCAAGAATTGCTGCACGTCGTCGCGAGGCTCTCGCCAAGTTGGAACGATTCCATGGGAATCGCACAACAACATCATCGCGCTGGATGCGGTCAAGCGACGAGTTGTTGCACAAGGCACGACTCCCTCGGCAACATGAACCACTGGGTGATCGCATCCGCTTGAACAGCTCCCGCAGCATGCCGTCCAGCTCCAAGATAGTAAAGTTCCAGTTGAGGCCCGGACGCAGCCTCATGATGTCAGCCGCGTTTTGGAATTCCCAAGCTGGCCTTCCCCTCTCCTGCAAGGGCGCAATGCGGCGGCGAAGGAAGTCTGCGCCAAATTCTCCTACGGTAAGCCCTGCTTGCCGGAGGCGCAAGATCCTAGTCACGGCAATCTTCAACTTGGCATCCTCCGGCGCCAAGTTGCTCCAGTCGTTGCCGCGCACTATAGGAGTTTGGCGCAGGGCAGTAAAAGGCTGTGGCTCCTCCTCTAAGATCCAACACCAGTCAGCTCTCCACTCCTCCCACTTGCTGCGCAGCTCTCCGTCAAGATACGCTTCCTTCTTGCCGATCCTAGAGGTCCATGCAATTCCACCGCAAGCGGCTCTCTCTCTCTGGCTGGGCGTGAAGTAATGACGGAAGAGTGCGACATTTGGGTGGACCCGACAAAGTTCTCGCAGAGGTGTGCGAAACAGCCATGGTGAGGACGGCGTTGGGGTGAAGTCAAGGAGGCGGAGGCCATATGTGTTCATGACATCGCAAAAGAATTAGAAAAGGCGGCAGAGCCCGCAGGAAGAAAAGAGCGAAGAAAGGGTACCCGATGGAAACTTTCTCGGATGTGGCGGCGAGATGACCCTCGTGCGCTGGTGCGCCGTGTCTCCGTCGACGAAAAGGTAATACAGCTCCGCAGCTCCTTCCCCAAGCGGGGATCAAGAGGGCCCGCTCCTTCCGCAGCGTCCATGAGCCGCTGCGCCGGGCGATTCACCCTTTGCCCTTGTCGACTTCGAGCCATGGCGGAGGTGGTGGAGGAACTGGCGGCGTTGGTGGCGCCGGTGGCAATGGGGAGGGCGGGCGTCGCTCTCTTTGGGCTCGAGAAGAAGGGGAGGTGCGGTGGTTTCGATGTGACAAAGAATGGGCAAGTGGGCGTCCTGCCCTGTTCCCCCGCTTATAAGGGGGAGAGGGACGGGCGTTCGGTTTTCCCATTAAAGAAAGCCCCATGATCTCTCCCACGACGCCACGTCCCGAACGTGCTGCTCATGGGGGCGTGGTGGGTCCGGTTAATAATCGCGCGATCCAGGCAGCGTGCCCGTCGCTTTTTTGGGCCTGGCCCAACAGAGCTTGGCGCCGTGTATGGCCCAGTTCGGGGCTCTGCCGGTGTACTAGAGTAGGGTACCCTAGTACCCCGAACTCGTCTGCAGACATCGCAGCACCAGCAGCGAGGCTAGCCTGGTGACCGCCAAGGTCTCAGCAGCTCCTTTGGAGCCATTCAAGAACAAAGAAATCAAGGCCCCGGCAAGAGGAGCTTGCCGGGAAGGCCACTCAAGGCACGAAGGAAATAGGACCCCGGCAAGAGGAGCTTGCCGGGAAGGCTTGGTGAGCGACAAGCTCCCAAGCGCGACAAGGACCTTGCCGCGGCAGGTAACCTCTCTTCATCTCCGCTCCAGCTCATCCGCCAACGTGTCGCCATGGGGCTTTCCCAAGCACGCGTGTCGATGGGCTGTGCAGCCAGCGGGGAGCGGCGATAAGCGGCGCTGACAAGCTACCATCATGGCAAACGGAGGCGCACTTGACGGTCTCTGTTGCACTGTTCAGGTGATAGGGACGGACATTTATGGCTCTTGTCCCTTGCCGTCAGAGTTAGGTATAGATTATCGTACCTTTGTAAAGCGGTGTACCAACCAATGTTTTTACTATTTTACCCTTGTCTACTTGCCACCTGTGGTGACCCCTTGTGCCTATAAAAGGAGGCCCGAGTGCAACGTAGAAAGGGTTCGGTTCGGCTCCGGTTCAGTTCATTGGCCACATACGAGACCAGAGACACTCAGGCTAGGTTTTGTAGCTCCCATTGCTCCCTAGCAAGAACACAATACAATCAACCAAGCAGCAGTAGGAGTGTTATCTCTCCGGAGAGCTCCGAAGCTGGGTAAACCTGCTCGTGTGCATCGCTTCGATCCGCTCTTTGTGCAATCTCCGCCCCCCTCCGAACCACAAGGGACCCGGTCCCATAGGTTTTCGTGGGCCACGATCAGCTTCCCCGACAGATGTTGATGGAGATTGCCCTCCCCAAGTTGGGAGAGTTGTTGGTGATGATGATGACAATGATTTCCCCCTCTGGGAGGGAAGTTCCCGCGGTGGAATCGCTCCACTGGAGGGCAAAAGTGCTCCTGCCCAAGTTTCGCCTCGAGACGGCGGCGCTGCGTCCCAAAAGTCATCTCCTTATTTTTTATAGGTCAAAATGACTTATATACTAGAAGAGGGGCACCATAGGTGGGCCGAGGAAGGCACACCTGGGCTCCCTGGCGCGCCCAGGTGGGTTGTGCCCACCTGGTGGGCCCTCTCTGGTACTTATTGGCTCCAATAATTCTTATTTATTCCATAAAAATTCCTCATGAAGTTTCACCTCATTTGGAGTTGTGCAGAATAGGTAGCTTGACGTAGCTTTTTCTGGTCCAGATTTCTAGCTGCCTGAATTCTCCCTCTTTGTGTGAACGTTGCATATTATGAGAGAAAAGGAATTAGAATTACTCCAAAAAGCATTATTATGCATAAAAACATTATGAATAACAGTAGGTAAACATGATACAAAATGGACGTATTAACTCCTCCAAGTTTAGACCTCGCTTGTCCTCAAGCGGTAACCGAAATATAAAAACATGTACACATGCTTAGAGAGAGAGGTGTAGATAAAAACAAAATACGGACATAGAAGCATCATGTAAAATTATTATAACATCAACAAACGTAAACATAAAACTTTTATCATAGACTTCTCATGAATAAGTAACTATTCATCACAACATCGAAGTATAAAGCATAAACTCTATCAAAAACCAAAAAAATATGTTCTCAATCAACTTTGCAACTACAATTCATCATAATTTCAGGAAGGGTCATGTATCGGAGCCTTTAGGCAAGTCCACATACTCAACCATCATATAGTCTTCTATGATTGCTAACACTCACCGCATACACATGAGCAAAACATTTCAACTGGACACATAGAAAGATAGGGGCTTATAATTTCACCTCCCAACGTATTCACCTCAAGGGTGATGTCAACAATAATAACTCATGCTACCCATATCCAACTGGATACATGTGCCTAGATCTTTCCTCACCACATGATGCTTGCCAAAAGAGAAAACTAAAAAGGAATAGAGAGAAAAACTTTGACTCTTGTATGAAAGTAAATACATAAAAGTAAAAGATAGGCCCTTCACAGAGGGAAGCAGAGGTTGCCATGCACTTTTTATTTGTATGCTCAATCCCTTAGTGCAAAAGAACATCACGTTATATTGCCCCTTATGATAGCAACCTTTATTATGCAGTCTCTCGCTTTTATTCTTTGTTATCACAAGTTCGTACAACACTCAATTTCCTATTACACTAAATGATCTAACACTTTTAGAAGCAATTTTTATTGCCTTATTGCACCGATGACAACTTACTTGAAGGATCTTACTCAATCCTTAGGTAGGTATGGTGGACTCTTGAAAATAAGATTTGGATTTAAGGATTTTTGGATGCACAGGTAGTATCTCTACTTGCTGCGGAATTTTTGGCTAGCAAAGATGGGGGGCAAGCACCACATGTTGAAGGATCTATGACAATATAACTTCTATGTGAATATGAACAAACATAAATCATTACATTGTCTTCCTTGTCCAACGTCAACAATTTTGGCATATAATATTTTGATGGGAGCTCACAATCGCAAAAGATTTCCAAGACAGTGTATTTGCATGTGAATCTTCTCTTCCCTTATTAATTCTTTCATGAATTGCATCATTGACCAATGCTATGTTTCTCAATCTCCAATAAAATTTTCTACTTATACTTTTCCTTATGTGATGTCATTACTTACCATAAGATTAGCATATGATCTTTTTCATTTATTTCCTTTCTTTTTATTGAACATGAAAGTAAAGAAAACGAAACTCAAACTAAACTTTACTATATATCTCGCACACGATTACAAGGAGAGATCACTAAGCAAACACTCGAAAAGAAAGGATCGAACTAAACTTTTATTCATCTAAAGCAAAAGATAACTATGGATCGAACTAAGGTAAATAAAGGCAAAAGATAGTGGAGGTGATACGATACCGGAGCACCTCCCCCAAGCTTGGCGCAAGCCAAGGGGAGTGCCCATACCCGATACTCAATTTTCTTTTGGTGATGAAGAAGGAGGTGGTGGTGATGAAGTAGCGATCTTATCCTTCATGATCAAAAGATTCTCTAGTCTACAGATGACGCTCCGGAGAAAGGTGATGTGCTCTTGCAACAGAATATTTTCCCGAGTGAGATATTTATTTTGCACACGAACCGTTTCAATGATCCGAAAGGCTCCAATCTCAGTGGGGGTAAGATGATCATAGTAAGGTTTAAGGATATATTCTTCTTCCTCCTCGGCAGGCAGGGCTTGCTCGACCACCGGCGCTTGATCTCCGATGGCCTCCTTGCTCTTGCCCCCTTTGAGAGGTTCTTCGGGCTCCTCTCTCTTCGGCTAGATCTTCATCAACCAAGCATCCAATTCTACGTTGTTGGAGGAGGGAGAAAAATGATGTCTGGCTGAACAGATCTGACCGAAAACAACAAGAAAAGAAAACAGAAGATTTCTCCATGATACGGTGGTCAGTAGGTTCGGGGAGTATATAAATATATTTTTTATCTTGGGAAACAAGCAAACGGAAGAAAAACGGAGTCTGAAGGGTACCCGAGGTGGGCACAACCCACCTGGGCACGCCTGACAAGCCAAGCGTGCCCTGGTATTTTGTGCCCACCAGGGGTTCCTTCCTAGTTGTTTCTTATTTTCCTAATTTTTGTTATATTCCTAAACAGACAGAAAATATTTTTTCAGATTTTTTGGAGTCCGTTTACTTACCGTATCATGTACCTCCCTTTTTTTACGATTCTGGAGTGTTCCGGAAGGTTTTTTATGTGCTCTTCCAGTGTCATAGTTTGGATAATGTTGCTTTCAACATTAATGGGCATACCTGAGATATAATGTTTTATTTGTTGCCCACTAACAACCTTCGGGTTAGTACCTTCGGCATTATTTATTTTGATAACTCCAGATCAATAAACCTCCTCGATAACATTGGGTCCTTCCCATTTGGGGAGGACTTTTCCTGCAAAGAATCTGAAATGAGAGTTGTACAAAAGAACATATTCTCCAATTTTGAACTCACGCTTTTGGATTCTTTTATCATCCCATCTTTTAAATTTTTCTTTAAATAACTTGGCATTTCCATAAGCTTGGGTTCTACATTCATCTAATGAGCTAATATCAAATAACCTCTTCTCACCAGCAAGTTTGAAATCATAGTTGAGTTCTTTAATTGCCCAATAAGCTTTATGTTCTAACTCAGGAGGCAAATGACAAGCTTCTCCATAAACCATTTTATAAGGAGACATACCCATAGGATTTTTATATGTTGTTCTATAAGCCCAAAGTGCATCATCTAATTTCTTAGACCAATTCTTCTGGGACCTATTGAAAGTCTTTTGTAAAATTAATTTTATTTCTCTATTGCTAAGTTCAACTTGACCACTAGACTGAGGATGATAAGGTGATGCAATTCTATGGTTAACATCATACTTGGCAAGCATTTTACGGAAAGCACCATGAATAAAGTCTGAATCACCATCAGTCATTAAATATCCAGGGATTCCAAAACTTGGGAAAATAACTTCTTTAAGCATTTTAATAGAGGTGTTGTGATCAGCACTACTAGTTGGAATAGCTTCTACCCACTTAGTAACATAATCAACAACAACCAAAATATGAGTATACCCATTAGAGGAAGGAAAAGGTCCCATGTAATCAAATCCCCAAACATCAAATGGCTCAACAGCAAGTGAATAATTCATAAGCATTTCTTGACGCTTACCGATATTACCTATTCTTTGACATTCATCAAAAGATAAGATGAACTTATTAGCATCCTTGAAGAGAGTAGGCCAATAAAATCCTGATTGCAATACCTTGTGAGCAGTTCTGTCTCCCGCATGATGCCCTCCATAAGCTTCGGAGTGAAATTTCCATAGGATTTGTTCTTGTTCATGCTCAAGTGAACACCATCTAATAATACCATCTACTCCTTCTTTATAAAGATGTGGGTCATCCCAAAAGTAATGTCTTAAATCATAGAAGATTTTTTTTTCTTTTGTTGGCATGTGAAACTAGGTGGTAAATATTTAGCAACAATGTAATTAGCATAGTCAGCATACCAAGGAGTGTTATGAGAAACATTTATTGCAGCTTGCTCATCAGGAAAACTATCATCAATAGGTAGTGGGTCATCAAGAATATTTTCAAGCCTAGACAAGTTATCGGCCACGGGGTTCTCCGCTCCTTTTCTATCAGTGATATGCAAATTGAATTCTTGTAGCAAGAGAACCCATCGAATAAGCCTAGGTTATGCATCTTTCTTTTCCATAAGATACTTTGTTGCAGCATGATCAGTGAAGAATTACTTTTGAATCTACAATGTAGGATCTAATTTTATCATAAGCAAACAACACTCCTAGAAATTCTTTTTCAGTAGTAGCATAATTTCTTTGTGCATTGTCTAGAGTTTTACTTGTGTAGTGAATAACATTCAGTTTCTTATCAACTCTTTGTCCTAGAACAGCACCAATAGTATAATCACTAGCATCAGACATAATTTCAAAAGGCAATTTCAAATCAGGTTGTTGAACAATAGGAGCAGAAATTAAGGCTTTCTTGAGTGTTTCGAAGGCTTCTAAACAATCATCATAAAAAACAAAAGGAATATCCTTTTGCAAAGGATTTGTAAGAGGCCTAGAAATTTTAGAGAAGTCTTTGATAAATCTCCTATAGAAACCAGCATGACCAAGGAAACTACGAATACCTTTGATATCTTTAGGACATGGCATTTTCTCAATTGCATCAACCTTAGCTTTGTCCACCTCAATACCTCTTTCAGAAATTTTATGGCCTAAAACAATACCTTCATTAACCATAAAGTGGCACTTCTCCCAATTCAATTCAAGATTTGTTTGCTCACATCTCTGCAAAACTCGATCAAGATTGCTTAAACAATCATCAAAAGACTTCCCATAAACCGAAAAGTCATCCATGAAAACCTCAACAATCTTTTCACAAAAGTCAGAGAATATAGCGGTCATACATCTTTGAAAGGTAGCAGGTGCATTGCATAAACCAAAAGGCATACGTCTATAAGCATAAGTTCCAAAAGGACAAGTAAAAGTGGTCTTTTCTTGATCAGGTTGAGAAACAAGTATTTGTGAAAAACCAGAATATCCATCAAGGAAGCAACAAATGTGTGTGCTTAGATAATCTTTCTAGCATTTGATCAATAAAAGGCAGAGGGTAATGATCTTTCCTAGTTGCTTTGTTTAATTTTCTAAAATCAATTACCATTCTATAGCCGGTAACAATTCTTTGTGGAATAAGTTCATTCTTATCATTAGGAACAACAGTAATACCTCCTTTCTTAGGTACACAATGGACAAGACTTATCCATCTACTATCAGCTATAGGATAGATTATACCTGCTTCCAGAAGTTTTAATATTTCCGTTCTTACCACTTTTTTCATCTTCGGATTTAACGGACGTTGGTGATCAACAACGGGTTTACCATCAGGTTCCATATGGATGCCCTTTAAATCATTAAGAGTATACCCAATAGCAGCTCATTGCTTTTTCAAAACTTTTAATAATCTTTCTTGTTCATGTTCTTGAAGGTTAGCACTAATAATAACAGGATATATCTTCTTCTCATCAAGATAAGCATATTCCAAAGGGTCTGGCAATTGTTTTAATTCAAACACAGGATCAGCTTTAGGTGGAGGAGGACTTCCTAGAGTTTCAATAGGCAAATTGTACTTAAGCACATGTTGTTGTTCGAACAAGATTATATCTATTTAATTTCTTTCGTGCATATGCAAATCACTTTCATGGTCTAGCAGATATTGTTCTAAAGGTCAGTAGGAGGTAAAACGATAGAAGCAAGACCAATAATTTCATCCTTACTAGGCAATTCTTTCTTATGATGCTTTCTACTAAACTTGGAAAAATTAAACTCATGAGACTCATCACCAAAGCTAACACCGACAATTTGTTCTATTTTAGCATTAAGGGTATTCAAGAAAGGTCTACCAAAGATAATGGGACACAAGTCATCCTGTGGGGAACCAAGAACAAGAAAATCAGTAGGGTATTTTATTTTCCCACACAAGACTTCCACATCTCTAACAATCCCAAGTGGTGTGATGGTGTCTCTATTAGCAAGTTTAATAGTAACATCTATGTCTTTTATCTCAGTGGGTGCTATGTCATTCATAATTTCTTGATATGAAGTAAAAGGAATAGCACTCACGCTAGTACCTATGTCACATAAACCATGATAATTGTGATCTCTTATCTTAGCTGAGACAACATGCATGCCAGCAACAGGTATATGTTTATCTTTTTCACCGGGTTTGGCAATTCTAGCAGCTTCATCACAGAAGTAAATAACATGTCCATCTATATTTTCAACCAGCAGATCCTTAACTATTGCAACACTAGGTTCTACTTTGATTTGTTCAGCTGGTTCAGGTGTTCTAATATAACTTTTATTGACCACAGTTGAAACTTTAGCATGTTGCTTCATCCTAACAGGGAAAGGTGGTTTTTCAATATAAGCAGTAGGAACAACTGGATCAACATTATAAATAATAGTTCCATCTTTAGCTATTACTGTTTCTTTAATTTCTTATTTAATAGGGGGATGATATTTAAACCACTTCTCTTTAGGGAGATCAACATGAGTAGCAAAAGACTCACAAAAGGAGGCTAAAATCTCAGAGTCAAGTCCATATTTAGTGCTAAACTTTTGAAAAGCATCAGTATTCATAAAAGATTTAACACAATCAAATTTAAGATTAATACCTGACTCTTTACCTTCCTCGAGTTCCCAATCTTCAGAGTTGCGTTTAATTCTTTCTAAAGGATCCCACCGGAATTCAATAGTCTTCTTCATAAAGGAACTAGTACAAGAAGTATCGAGCATGGACCGGTCATTATAAGAAAGCTGAACATAAAAATTCTGAAAAATAATTTCTCTTGAGAGGTCATGTTTGGGGCATGAATATAACATGGACTTAAGCCTCCCCCAAGCTAGAGCGATACTTTCTCCTTCACGAGGCCAAAAATTATATATACAACTCCGATCACGATGAACTAGATGCATAGGATACATTTTTTGGTGAAACTCCAATTTCAATCAATTCCAATTCCAAGATCCAATATCATCGCATAGCCTATACCATGCCAATGCTTTTCCCTTCAAAGATAAAGGGAAAACCTTCTTCTTAGATTCATCTCCGGGTAAACCTACAAGATTAAACAATCCACAAATTTCATCCGCATATATCAAGTGCATATCAGGATATCCAGTTCCATCTCCTGCATAAGGATTAGCTAGTAGTTGTTCTATCATACCTGAAGGAATTTCATATTCAGTATTTTCAGTAGGTGCAGTGGGTTGAGGGGCAACTAATTGTGGTTCCGATTGAGCTGAAGAACCCAGAACAAACCCTCAAAGGATTGTTATCCATAGTAACAAGTGACAATAAATTTCAGCACGTAGTAATAATTTTTCCTTACCAAGAGTGCTTCACTCCCCGGCAACGGCGCCAGAAAAGAACCTTGATGACCCACAAGTATATGAGATCAATCGTAGTCCTTTCGACAAGTAAGAGTGTCGAACTCAACGAGGAGCAGAAGGAAATGACAAGTGGTTTTCAGCAAGATATCTCTGCAAGCACTGAAATTATAAGTAACGAGTAGTTTGATAGCAAAATAATTTGTAACGAGCAACTAATGATAATAGTAACAAAAGTGCAGCAAGGTAGCCCAATCCTTTTGAGGCAAAGGACAGGCCAAAATGGTCTCTTATGATAAGCAAAGCGTTCTTGAGGGTACACGGGAATTTCATCTAGTCACTTTCATCATGTGGTTTGATTTGTGTTCGCTACTTTGATAATTTGATATGTGGGTGGACCGGTGCTTAGGTGATGTTCTTACTTGAACAAACCTCCTACTTATGATTAACCCCCTCGTAAGCATCCGCAACTACAAGAAAAGTATTAAGAATAAATTCTAACCATAGCATTAAACTTTTGGATCCAATTTAGTCCCTTACGGAATAGCGCATAAACTAGGGTTTAAGCTTCTGTCACTCTCGCAATCCATCATCTAATTACTACTCCACAATGCATTCCCTTAGGCCCAAATATGGTGAAGCGTCATGTAGTAGACATTCACATGACACCACTAAGGGTTCACAACATACATACCATCAAAATATTGAACACATATAAAATTCACATGATTGCTTGCAACAAGATTTCTCCCGTGACCTCAAGAACAAAAGTAACTACTCACAAATGATAATCATGCTCTAGATCAGAGGGGTATTAAATAGCATAATGGATCTGAACATATAATCTTCCACCAAATAAACCATATAGTGATCAACTACAAGATGTAATCAACACTACTAGTCACTGAGGGAGTCCTGGATTAGGGGGTATCCGGACAGCCGGACTGTGTACAACGTCCGGACTATTGAAGCGTGAAGATACAAGACTCAAGACTTCGGCCCGTGTCCGGATGGGACTTTCCTTGGCGTGGAAGGCAAGCTTGGCGATCCGGATATTATATTTCCTTCCTTGTAACCGACTCCATGTAAACCCTAGCCCTCTCCGATGTCTATATAAACCGGAGAGGTTGGTCCTTAGAAGGCCGATCACAATTACAATCATACCATCATAGGCTAGCTCTTAGGGTTTAGCCTCTACGATTGTCGGGGAAGCTGATCTGACCCACGAACACCTATGGGGACCGGCGGACCTGACCCCTTTCGGTTCGGTGGGGGGGCGGAGATCGCCGAAGAGCGGATCGGGCGGCACACCGAGCAGTTTACCCAACCGGAGCTCTCCGAGAGATAATACTCCTCTGCTGCTTATGCGGTTGTATTGTGTTCTTGCTAGGGAGCGCTGAGAGCTACAAGACCTAGCGTGGGAGTTCTCTGGTTTCGAATGAACCGAACCGCCTCTACGTTGCGCATGGGCCTCCTTTTATATGCTCAAGGGGTCTCCAACAGGTGGCAACATAGACAAGGGTAAAAATGGAAAATGAGTTATGGTTGGTACAACTACTTGTACAGTGTCCCATACCTAACCCTGACGGCAGGGGACAAAGGCATTAAATGCCCGTCTAAGTCGACTAAACAGTGCAGAAAAGGACCGTCGGGGCGCCACCGCTGCCCGCGATGGTAATCTTATCGGCACCGCTTCGCCATCAAGCTCCGCTGGACGCACAGCCTCTCGCCACGCGCGCCTAGAAAGGTCCCAGGGTGACACGTTGGTGGATGTGCTGGAGCGCAGGAACGGAGTGATGGTCTGCTGCGGCAAGCGTCTTGCCGCGGTTGTTGCCTTGTCGCGTCCGGGAGCTTGTCGCTCACCGGGCCTTCCCGGCAAGCTCCTCTTGCCGGGGTCTTGTCTTCTAGGTGCCTTGTGTGGCCTTCCCGGCAAGCTCCTCTTGCCGGGGCCTTGTCTCCTTGACTTAAATACTTTGTTCTTGAATGGCTCCAAAGGAACCATGGAGGAGCTAGGCGGTCACCGCGGCAAGCCTCGCTTGCTGGTGTGCAGAATCTGCCCGATGCACAAGTTCGGGATACTAGGGTACCCTACTCTAGTACACCGGCAGAGCCCCGGGCCTGGGCCATACATCGTGCCGAAACCTTTGTTGGGCTAGGCCCAAAACAGGCACGGGCACACGCGGCCTTGGTTACGCCATAACTCGCTCCGGACCCACCACGTCTCCCACGAACGGCACGCATCGAACGCGGCGTCGTGGGGGAGATCGTGGGTGGTTTCTTAGGAAAAGCGGAACGTCCGCCCCCTCCCTTTTTATAAGCAGAGGAAGCAGGGGCAGTTCGCCCACCTTGCCAGTTGCTGTCCAATCTCGAAAAAACCCCGCCGTTCCCCCCTTCTTCCCAAAGTTGTGGAGAGAGCAGCGCTCCGCCCCCCATCGCCACCAGCATCATCAACGCCGCCGGTCTCCCCCACCACCTCCGCCACGGCTCCGAAGGCCGACAAGGGGAAGGGCGTGAAGTCGGCCGAGGTGCAGCGGCTCGCGGCGCTGCGAAAGGAGCGGGCCATCTCCCCCCCCCCCCAGCTCGCCGCGAAGGGGCTGAGGGAATGGTACTACCTCTTCTGGTCGACGGAGACGCAAGAGCATCCGCGCACGAAGGTACTCTCAGCCGCCGCATCTGAATTGGCTCCGAGCGGGTACCCCTTCTTCGCGCTCTTCTTCTATTGCGGGCTCTGCCCGCCCTTCTCTGAATTTTTCTGCAACATTATTAACACCTACGGGTTTCGCCTCCTTGATTTCACCCCCAATGCTGTCCTGACCATGGCAGTTTTCGCACATCTCTGCGAAAACTTTGTCGGAGTCCACCCAAACGTAGCCCTCTTCCGCCATTTCTTCATGCCTCGAGTAGAGAGAGGAGAGCCTCTTGCCGGAGGAATCGCCTAGATCTCAAGGATCGGCAAGAAGGAAGCCTATCTGGAAGGAGAGCTCCGCAGCAAGTGGGAAGAGTGGAGGGCTGACTGGTGCTGGATCATAGAGGAGAACCCGCAGCCATTCACCGCCCAGCACCAAACCCCAATAGTGCGCGGCAACGATTGGAGCAACTTGGCGCCGGAAGATGCTAGATTGAAGATTGCCGTTACCCGGATCCTGCGTCTCGGGCTTGCCGGACTCACTGTAGGCGCAGTTGGCGCAGATTTCCTTCGCCGCCGCATCGCCCCCCTGCAGGAGAGGAGGAGACCTGCTTGGGAGTTCCAGAACGCGGCAGATATCATGAGGCTGCGCCCGGGCCTCAACTTCAACTTCACCGTCTTGGAGCTTGACGCGATGCTCTTGGAGTTGTTCAAGCACAACCTTGATCATCCCGAATGGTTCAGGTTGCCGAGGGGAGTCATTCCATTGTGCAACAATTCCTCGCTCGACCGCATCCGTGCAATGATGCCGTTGTGCGACTCTCATGGAATTGTTCCAACTTGGCAAGAACTGCGAGATGATGTAGTCACGGCAGTTCTTGATAGCTTGGAAGAAGTGCCAATCCGCCCGACGAGCGAAGGGCCTCACCGTGACACCAGCGGCGAGATGCAGCGCGACGCCACCAGGTTGGAAGAGGCGGCAGCAGCTGCCGCCGCGGGCGAAGTTTTCTTGTGGAGGAGGCAGAGGCAGCGAGGCAGCAAGCCTTGTCGACGAGAGGAGCTTGCCGGCGAGGAAGAGCATGCCGAGCTCGAAGTTGAGCCGAGCGAGCCTGCCGAGGGCGCCTCCTCCTACCTTGAGTAGCTTGCATGGCGGAGCCCACAGCTCCACCAAGAAGGCGTCTCCATAAGGCGGGGGAAGCGGCGGGGCGGCGGACAGCCAACAGCCGTCGCGCCCGCAGCAGCCCAGCTCCACCGCAGCAAGCACTGTTGCCGCGGGAGCACCTCACGCCGCTGCAGCAACTGGAGCGGGGCCTTCTGAGACCACAGCTCCTGCACCCGCCAAGCGGCCAAGGGAACCTACTCTTCCAGCTCGTCGCACCGGAGGTGAACCAGAATTCGATCTCTCCACGCTCAGCTCCGAGGAAGAAGAAGAGTAAGATTTCTTTTTGCTGTACTTGTAATCCTTCAATCTGTTGCTTTGTCTTGTATCTGATTTGCTTCACTCTGAACCCCTTCCTTTTCAGGACGCTGGCCCAGAGAGCTTCGAAGAGAGCCAAGGCCCCGTGATTGTCATCGAGGATGAACCCACCGCGGCAGCAAGAGGCGTGCGAGACCACCTTGCGGACCCGCAACCTTCCTCAGCAGCCCAGCGCAGCCCCCAGCGTAAGTATATGGTTTACTTTCTGCTGTTAGGCGCGCATGGGTGCTCTTTATTTGTTGATATCTGACTGTTGATTTGTGTAGGAGCAGAGCAGCCCCGCCAGGAGTGTCCTGAAGCTGTTCCTGCCATGCCATCTGCTTCGACTACGCCGCCAAGGGAAGATCCCTCGGCAAGGGAGTGCCCTCCGGCAAGGGAGGCGTCTCCGGCAAGGGGCGGTTCTCCGGCAAGAGATGGCACCAGCGATCCTCCAGTGGTTGAGACCGCGGCTGCAGATCCCATCGCGGGTAATTCTCTTGCCTGAAAATTTCCCTTGGGTTCTTTTTCTTCTGATTTTCTCTTTGAATATCTACTTGACTTTTCTTCATTTTCTGGTCGCCAGATCCATCTGCCACGGAGCCGATGGACACCGAGGTCGCCGGAGAGGAAGACGTGCGCGGCAACACTGACGACGATGCCGTCGCCGAGGAGGAAACCGGCGCTGACGAGCCTGCCGGCGAAGAGGCCGCCAAGGCTGCCGCCGCAGAAGCTGGCGAGGGGTCCGGCGATCGCACTAACGACCCTGAGGCCGCAGGAGCGCCAGGCGCTACACCGACCGCCGATCCCTCCGCTCTGCTGCCGCAGCACCGAGTTCGAAGAGCCCCAGCCAGCGCCTATCCCGAAGGCCGGCGATGGCGTCTTCATCAAGCTCCACAGGCGTCAAGCTCCGGCGCCCGGTCGAAGGAGACCTTTGACGAAGAGCTGCTCGCCTCCGCTGGGCTGGCGCTGGTCGGCGCGCCAAGCAGCAAAGCAATGGCGAAGTCGAGGAGGAGCAGCTGTTGAAGCTGCTGTCGCTCTACCGCACCGACAAGCCAAGCTGGAATCCGGGGCGCTTATCGCGGGCGGAGCGGACATAGAAGCGCGGAGGAGCTCCGGGGCATCAACCAAGAAACTCTCCGGAGCGTGGCAGAAGAGCGGGAGCAACTCGCCGAAGAGCACACAACCTTCATCCTCGAGAAGGCTGAGGTTGAGGAGCAGCAGCGGCTTGCTGCCGAGAAGCTGTCTGCGCAGGAAGGCGAGCTGGCGCAGCGGAAGATCAATCTTGACAGCCATGAGGAAGAGCTTGCCACGCGCGAGCAAACATTTGGCGGAGCCCTCAAGGAAGCAAAGGACGCCGCCGCAGCTGCCGAGGCCGCCAAGAAAGAGTTGGAGACGAAGGTGACGCAGCTGGAGGCCAACCTCAAGAAGAGCGGCGAGGAGCTTGCCGCACTCAAGCATGAGCGCGAGAAGGACGCCTACACTCTTGGCGAGCTGCAGGGCCGTCTCGTCGAGAGGAGCAAGGAGCTCGGCGCCGCCAAGGACTCCAAGGCAGATCTTGAGCTGAAGCTGACTACTTTGATGCAGACGTTGGACGGCGCCAAGGAGCGGGAGGTGGCCTTGTTGGAGAAGATCAAGGCCGACGAGGCGCTGCTGACGAAAGTGCCACGACCGCCAGAACACCTTCGGGGAGAACGTGGAGCACCGGACCGAGGTCTCGTGAATATTGCCGCCGCCATCGGCGGGGGCTGATGGAGCTGGGGATGGTGGATCTCGGTACTCCTCCGGCGAGCACCTCCAACCCAGCGCCAAGCTCAGCTTGTTCTTCAAGGGCGTGGTGGCGGCTCTCCAGCGACTCGGGAAGAGATCCCAAAGCAGCTCGCCGGCCGAGTCGCGCCCGGATCTCTTGCTGGAGCTCTTGAAGGTCTTGATGAAGGTGGCCTTCCGCAATCCAGGCCTGAGCTTCACCAACGTCCTCAAGTCCTTGCCGCCGGATGCTGATGTGGAGGCACTCAAGACCCTTGTTGCACCCATTGTGGACAGGGTGAGCGGGATCAAGAGGTTTGATGGCGACCGCATAGATTAGGCCGCCCGTTTTATCTTTTCCTTGTCGCTGCTAGTCATGTTATGAGAACAACTTATTAGAGCTGCGACAAGCTATCTTGTAATATAACTCTTATTTCGGATAGTAATTGCTATGTTATTTCCTTTACTTGAGTCCTTCCTTTGTATGTTTTTGCCCTATGCTTTTTTAGGGAACTTGTCGGTATGCGTACCTTTGCATGAAGCGCTGAGTCTGGAACATCGAGAGTTTGTTGGCGGTGCCGCTTCCGACAAGCAACCTTGTCGCAACTAGTTGCAGCTCACTTAAGTTGTTGAGCAGACTCGAAACAAAGTAAGGGCGCAACTAGCTACGAGTTGGTTCCTCCGTGCACAGGTTTTCCATACAAAGTACGGTCGTTCGAGGAAAATAACTTAAAAAAATTTAAAACTGATTGCTCAAACTTTGGCAACTTAGCTTTTCTGTCGTTTGCTTCCCGGTAAGGCGGAACTTCCTTCAACGATGCCTGGTCCACACCATTATCTTCTCCTCCCCCCCCCCCCCCGGCAAACTTGTGGGCGAGAGAACCTTCCTTTCTTTGAGAAAGAGAAAGAAGAGAAAATAAAGATATGGAGCCTTGCGGCTCGTCATTGCTTACCGGGGTAGGTGCTGCACAAAATGTCAGATAATGCATGCAAATATAAGTAGAAAGCATGAAATTGACAAGATGTGCAGAGCACATGAGCTTTACTGATGCACGGGGTCTGCGCCCGGCTTTGTAGAAAGGATTACATGCAACATCGGCAAGACTTGTACAACAGGTGGTTGCCGGAACAGGTTCCGGCAACCGCGCCCTACGGGTAAAACTTACGAAGATGTTCGATATTCCAGAGTTGCTCACGGAATGCCATCTTCGGTCTCAAAGCGGACAGCGCCAGGCCTAGTGACTCGTCTCACCCGGTAAGGGCCTTCCCTTCAAGGTCAACTTGTTGGAATTCTTGGCGGACTGAACGCGCGAAGAACAAGGTCGCCTTCCTCGAGACTTCGGCACTAACTGCGGCTATGGTAGCGGCGCAAAGCTTGCGATAACGAGCAGCTCGTCGGCAATGACTGAAGACGGTCCTCCTCAAGGAGCAGCGCGTCATCTTGTCGCAGCTGCTCTTGCTCCAGCTCATCATAAGCGAGCACTCGAGGTGACCCGTATACGAGTTCCGTGGGGAGAACTGCCTCTGCTCCATAGACTAGAGCGAAAGATGTCTGGCCAATGGCTCGATTTGGCGTCGTCCTGATCGACCAAAGAACCACCGGCAGCTCCTCAATCCAGTTTCTTCCGCACTTGTGCAGCCTATCGAAAGTCCTGGTCTTGAGCCCATGCAGCACTTCAGCATTTGCCCTCTCCGCTTGACCGTTGCTTCTCGGATGAGCAACAGAAGCGAAGTAGACCTTGGCGCTAAGATCTTGGACGTATTGCATGAAGGTGCGGCTTGTGAATTGCGTGCCATTGTCGGTGATGATCCTGTTAGGAATCCCGAAACAGCAAACAATCGACCTGAAGAACTTGATCGCCGACCGTGGCTGTCACCTTCCTCACTGCTTCCACTTCCGCCACTTGTGAACTTGTCGATGTAGCGTACAAGTACTCAAAGCCCCGACAGCTCGGGGATGGGGCCGAGATGTCGAGCCCCTGACCAAAAATGGCCAGGATAAAGGGATCGTCTGGAGAGCTTGAGCTGGCTGGTGTATCTGCTTGGAATGGGCCGCACGCTTCACACTTGGTTACTTGTGCGGTTGCATCACGGAGGCTGTTGGCCAAAAGAAACCTTGCGGGCACGCTTTGCGGCAAGTGCTCTTCGCCAATGTGGTGACCACATATGCCTCCATGTATCTCTGCCAACAGCTTCATCCATCTTCGGTGAATACACTTCAATTTCACCCGTTGAGTCTTCTTACATGCAGTGTTGTCGACAAACTGGTACATACTTGACCGCCGGGCTACTCTTTCCGCTTCTTCTTGCTTTTGGGAAGTTCTCTGTCGAAGGAAATGGACGATCTGATGTGCCCATCTTTGGAGCTTGTGGCTCGACAACAAGGACTAAAGGCACATCTGCTGCTGCTGCGAACATCCGCTTCTCTGGTGAGGACCTGCGGCTCAGCGAGCTTGATGTTCCCGGCAAGTTTGCGGAGCAAAACTTGTCGGGGCGTCTGTTCAACGGAACAAACCATAGGGTCTGCCGGAGTAGACTGCTCCTCAGCACTCTTGGCGTTGATTTTGGGGACCTTCTTGGCGGCGGCTTGAGGGAGCTCTGCCGGAAAGTAGTCACCAGAAACCAACTTCCTCTTCTTGCTCTGTCCGATTGATGGCGTTACGAGTTGGTTGAGTCAGCTTGAGCACGAAGATCCCTGGTTCCATGGTAACTTAAGTCGGGCGCCTTCGACGAACCATCAGCAATGTCATTCTGGAGCTCTTGGAATATATTCCATTTGTAGGCCGTCAAAGTGCTCTTCTAGCTTTCTCACTTCATCAACATAAGCCTCCATCAACGGACTCTGATAATTCTTGTTGACTTGACGGATGACAAGCTGCGAGTCACCCCTGACAATGAGCTTCTTGATCCCAAGGTCTACTGCGATCCTGAGACCGGTAAGCAAACCTTCATACTCTGCAGTATTGTTTGTTGCTTGCTCCTTGGGAAAGTGCATCTGGACTACGTACTTGAGGTGCTCTCCGGTGGGTGCGACAAGTAGTACGCCCGCACCGGCGCCTTGCAGCGAGAAGGCACCATCAAAGTACATCAGCCACTCTTTGCTTGTCTCCTTGACGGGGATGCTCGTTTCTGGAATTTCTTCATCTGGTGTTGGCGTCCATTCTGCTATGAACTCTGCCAATGCTCGCTTTGGATAGTTGAAGTGCTCTCAAACTTAAGACCAAAGCTTGACAGTTCTAGTGCCCACTCGACAATCCTGCTGTTGCCTCTGGATTTTGCGAGATCCTTTTCGATGAAAGCGAGTGACGATTGTGATCTCATGTGCTTGAAAGTAATGGCGCAGCTTTCTCGAGGCCATGAGAAGGCGAAAAGCAACTTCGCACACCGAGTACCTTGACCTAGCCCCTGCGAAGGGAACCGACAAAAGTAAACCGGGCGCTGCACCATCCTTTTTTGTATCTTCTCACACATCTGCGCAGGTCCATCCTTGTCGGGACCAGAGCTTGCCGGTGAAGCCCCTTGTCGCTGAATGCATCTGCCATGGTTGCGGCTCATCATCCGCCTCCCTCTCCGCTACTAACGCAGCACTAACCACTTGATTGGTTGCCGCTATATATAGCAGTAACTTCTCTTGTGGCTTAGGTGCGACAAGTATTGGAGTGGAGGACAGGTATCTCTTCAAGTCTGCAGCGCAACCTCCGCTTCCGAGTCCATTTCATTGGACCTGCCTTTTCAATATTTTGAAAAATGGCGGTAGCCTTCAACAGAACCTAGAGATAAACCTCTTGAGAGCAGCCACGCAACCGCAAGTCTTCGTACATCCTTGGCGCTTTGGTGCTTCAATCTGCTCAATGGCCTTGATCTTGTCGGGATTGGCTTCAATTCCCCGAGACCACGAAGATCCCGAGAAGCTTGCCGGAGGGACTCCAAACACACACTTCTCGGGGTTGAGCTTGAGGTTGATCTTGCGCAGATTTGCAAAGGTTTCGTCTAAATCTTGGATCAGAGTTGCTTTGTCCTTGCTCTTGACCACTATGTCATCCATATAGGCTTCCACATTTCTGTGTATTTGCGGCTCAAAAGCGTCATGGACTACCCTTGCAAATGTCGAACCAGCATTCTTTAATCCGAAAGGCATCCGTACAAAACAGTATGTGCCACATGGGGTGATGAATGCGGTCTTCTCCTCATCCTCTTCTGCCATGAAGATCTGATGGTATCCTGAGTATGCATCAAGAAATGAAAGCAAATCACATCCGGTCGTGGAGTCAACAATCTGGTCGATACGTGGCAAGGGAAATGGGTCTTTGGGACAAGCTTTATTAACATCGGTAAAGTCGATACAAAGCCTCCATTTCCCGTTTGCCTTACGCACGACTACAGGGTTGGCCAACCACGTAGGATGGAGCACTCCTCTAACAAGGCCTGCTGCTTCCAACTTCTTGATCTCTTCTTCGATGAACTCTTGGCGCTCCACTGCCTGTTTCCTGACTTTCTGCTTGACGGGCCGTGCATGAGGACAGACGGCGAGATGATGCTCAATTACCTTCCTGGGAACACCGGGGATGTCAGACGGTTGCCTTGCAAACACGTCAACGTTCGCCCGCAGGAAAGCAACGAGCGCGCCTTCCTATTTAGGGTCGAGAGAGGCACTGATGGTGAAGGTACCACCAGTGCCGTCCTCCTTGGCGGACACCTTCTTGGTCTCTGGAGCTGCCATCGTCTTCTTACACTTGCCGGTGGAGCTCGATGGTGCGTCCTCAACGGTAGCGCAGCACTCCGAAGAGGTGCGCTTGCGGAGTGGGCATCGAGCTCTTGCCGGACTTGGTCTTCTTCTTCCCGGGAGCTTCAGCGACAGTGACTTGTGATCTGCTGCGGCTGCTGCCTCCGGTAGATCTTGTCGGCGCAGATAAGAGCATCCTTCTTGTCGCCAGGGGGCAGAGATGACGCTTATCGGGCTGGCATCTTGAGCATGTTGTATGCATAGTGAGAGGCCGCCATGAATTTGGCGAGTCTGGGGCGGCCAAGTATCCCATTGTATGGTAATGGAAAGTCAAGAACGTCAAAAGTGACCCTCTCGATCTGAAGTTCAGCTCGCGCCAAATGTCACGGGCAACGTGATCTTTCCCTTCGGCTTGCTCCTTCCCGGATTGATTCCTTGGGACGTGTCGGTCTCTTCGAGCTTGCTGTCAGGGATCTGAAGCTTCTGGAGCACCGCGGAGGAGATCAGATTCAAGCCGGCCCCGCCGTCAACTAGCATCTTAGTGACCTTAAGGTTGCGGATAGTTGGCGAAACCAACATCGGCAAGCACCCGACCGCAGTTATGCGATCAGGGTGGTCCTCAATGTCAAAGATGATAGGCGTGTTGGACCATTTCAGAGGCTTGCGTGACTCGACGGATGGTTCTGCTGCATTGACTTCCCGCATCCACTGCTTGAGTTGGCGGTGTGAAGTATGCAGAGAAGCACCGCCGTCACGCTGAAGACCTCTGTGGCTTCTGGAACTCCTGCTCGTCGGCCGTCTTCATCCATATCTTCGTAAATGCGTCGTCTTTATCTTCATCCTTGTCGCGGCCGCGGGAGGTCTTTCTCCTTGCCGCTGCTTGGCTTTGCCTTGGCGTCCTCCCCGCCGGCGTTTCTTGCGGATCCTCCAGCACCTTCCTGGCCTTCTCCTTGTCGCGTCGCTCGTACTCAGCCTTCGCTGCTCGACAAGCTGCTCAACCTTCTTGCAGCTCGGAGGTCATGACCCTTGGTGCGATGGATCTTGCAATCTGCTTGTTGAGCTGTCCCCTTGTCGGCGACCGCCACAGCCCGCAGTTGGTGCCATGGCAACCTCCTTGCCGGAGCTACCAACTTTGGCTTTCTTGGCGCCACCTCCGTTGCGGACTGCTCGACAACTAGCACTTCTTTTCCTTTCTTCTTTACATTATTCCGCCGCGGCTCTTCCTTGCGGGCAGCCTCCTCACTATCGATCCTGCTGCTTCTACATTCTCTCCGGGAGTCTTCTCCTTCTTCAAAGACGTGCACACTTTTCGCCGAGCATAGAGCTCATCGACGTCTCGATCTTGCACATCGCCATCTCCTCCCGCATCCTGCGGTTGCGCATGTTCTGATGGAACGCGCTGATTACCGCGGCAGGGTGGACGTCTGGGATGTTGTGCTGTACACGGCTGAATCTCTGAATGTACTTGCGCAGGGGCTCTCCTTCCTTCTGGGCGAGCAGATGAAGGTCGCTCTCTTGGCCATGGGGCTTGTGGCCGCCTATGAAGGCGCCGACAAATTGATGGCACAGATCTGCCCAGGAGGATATGGAGTTGTCCGGCAAGTGCATGAGCCAAGATCTGACATTGGGCTTGAGCACCAGCAGGAAGTAGTTGGCCAGAATCTTGTCGTCTCGCCCCCCGGCAGCCTGCACCGCAATGGTGTAGATGCTGAGGAACTCCGACGGGTGCGTCTTGCCATCGTACTTCTCTGGTACATCTGGCTTGAAATTCTTCTTGCTGGGCCACTGGACTTGACGCAGCTCACGAGTGAACGCAGGGCAACCTACGCGTCTGGCAGGTCGCTGGTTCTCTGGCGCATGCATGTCGACAGAGGGCCCAGCGCGCTGGTCGGATTGACGCCGCGCTTCTCTTCGGCGCTCGATGCGAGTTCGAGCGTCTTCTTGCTGTCGTTCATGAAGAACTTGGCGCTGATCGCGATGAGCTCGTGGATCCGACGACGCGGTGGAGTCGCTGTCGAGGTGGACCCGGCGAGTCGGCGATCTTGGCCTTCGGGGCGGAGAGTGCATGGTGGTTGCACCCCCACAGGTTTCGTCGCCACCGGCTCGTGCCATGTCGTCCTGTCGCGGCAGCGATGCACTTGGTTGCCGCGGAGTGTCGCCGTTGGCAAAGCCGATGAGACTCTGAATGGTGGCCCTCCATTCGTCGACCTTGTCTGCCGTTGGAGGGTAATCCAGGAGCAGTTGAGCTCGCGCGAGCTTCGCTGAGTGGTGGGCGGCGATGGCGAACGGTGCGAGGAGCGGGATATGCTCGGACTTCTAAATACGTTAGAAGGAGCAGTATCCCGTCCAGGCGACCGTGCCCCGCTCGCACCAGCCTGTTGGCGCGCATGATGGTCTTGAGCGTCCCCGAATCCACCAGCTCGATCTTGGCCCAACGAACGTATGGTACTACGAGTACCATGACGCTGTCGGTCCCGCGCCTCCTGAGATGGACGCGGTGCGTGCACTGATTTGGAGGTCTGCCCGACCTTGTCCTTGGACTTGGCAGCACCATGGGCTCTCTCGTCGACGCCCGTTCTTCCGCGGGCGTCTACCCCACCACTCGTTTGCTCCGGTGGTGGTGGGTTCGACGTGGACGGAGCATTTGCCGCCGAAACCTTCTTCTTCGGTGGCATGTTGATGAAGAAAACGAAGATGTTGCTCGTGTGAACGCCGGATCAGGTTCACACAGCCTCGACGCCCCCTACCTGGCGCGCCAAAGATGTCGGGGAAGCTGATCTGACCCACGAACACCTATGGGGACCGGCGGACCGGACCCCTTTCGGTTCGGTGGGGGGGGGGCGGAGATGGCACGAAGAGCAGATCGAGACGAAGCACACGAGCAGTTTACCCAGCTTCGGGGCTCTCCGGAGAGATAATACTCATACTGCTGCTTGTCTGGTTGTATTGTGTTCTTGCTAGGGAGCGCTGAGAGCTACAAGACCTATTGTGGGAGTTCTCTGGTTTCGAATGAACCGAACCCCCTCTACGTTGCGCATGGGCCTCCTTTTATATGCTCAAGGGGTCTCCGACAGGTGGCAACGTAGACAAGGGTAAAAACGGAAAATGAGTTGTGGTTGGTACAACTACTTGTATAGTGTCCCATACCTAACCCTGACGGCAGGGGACAAAGGCATTAAATGCCCGTCTAAGTCGACTAAACAGTGCAGAAAGGGACCGTCAGGGACGCCACCGCTTGCCACGATGGTAATCTTGTCAGCACCGCTCGCCACCGCGCTCCGCTGGACGCATAGCCTCTCGCCACACGCGCCTGGAAAGGTCCCAGGGCGACATGTTGGTGGATGTGCTGGAGTGCAGGAACGGAGTGATGGTCCGCTACGGCAAGCGTCTTGCCGCGGTTGTTGCCTTGTCGCGTCCGGGAGCTTGTCGCTCATCGGGCCTTCCTGGCAAGCTCCTCCTGCCGGGGTCTTGTCTTCTAGGTGCCTTGTGTGGCCTTCCCGGCAAGCTCCTCTTGCCGGGGCCTTGTCTCCTTGACTTAAATACTTTGTTCTTGAATGGCTCCAAAGGAACCATGGAGGAGCTAGGTGGTCACCGCGGCAAGCCTCGCCGCGGGGTGCTGCAACTGCCCGTGCACAAGTTCGGGATACTAGGGTACCCCTACTCTAGTACACCGACAATGATCTCGTGGTAGATCTACTCTTTTACTACCCATATCATCAATATTAATCAAGCAGGAAGTAGGGTTTTACCTCCATCGAGAGGGCCCGAACCTGGGTAAACATCTGTGTCCGTTGCTTCCTGTTACCATCAGCCTTGACGCACAGATCGGGGCCCCCTACCCGAGATCCATCGGTTTTGACACCGACATTGGTGCTTTCATTGAAAGTTCCTCTGTGTCGTCCCCGTAAGGCTCGATGGCTCCTTCGATCATCATCAATGACGCTGTCCAGGGCGAGACTTTCCTCCCCAGACAGATCTTCATGTTCGGCGGCTTCGCACTGCGGGCCAACTCGCTTGGCCATCTGGAGCAGATCGACAGCTACGCCCCTGGCCACCAGGTCAGGTTCAGAAACCTGAACTACACGGCAGATATCCGCGGAGACTTGATCTTCTATGGAGATGGGCCTATGCCAGGAGCACCGGACAGTCTCGACGAGCACGGCTTAGACCTGCCATCGGATGAAGCTCGGGGTATCGCCCCCGTAGTATCTCCGGACCTAGATCCGGAGCAGGCCGCATCGTTTAAGGACGGAGGGATGGACCCTGCCCCGCCGGTCGCACACTCATTGGCGGCAGAGCCGAACACGGGCCTTACCCCTGTAGCGGCCTGTGAATCCGGACCCCCAGATTTGTATCCAGACGTTGATTCCGGTCCGCACACTCCCGATCCGGTCGAGCCAGGTGGGACTCCGGTAAAGGAGTTCACTGCGGCGGATATCTTCCAACACTCGCCCTTCGGCGACATGCTGAACTCATTAAAGCCCCTCTCTTTGTCAGGAGGCTCTTGGCCGAACTACGTCCGGCTCGAGTGGGAAGAAGGCGATGAAGGAATTCTTTGCCCACCCACCACCCACTTCATTGCCAGAGTCGATGATTTACCCGATGTGATTGACTTTGACTCCGAAGACATCGATGGTATGAACGACGATGCAGGAGAATCACAAGAGCCACCGCTCACTGGGCGGTGGATAGCCGCCTATCCCCATAATATACATGTTGCAGACACTCTGAAGGAAACCAATGGTGATGAGGCAGTGGAGGATAATCCCCCAGGGGGAAAAGCAAAGTATGGGCGTCGGCGGCGCCGCTCCGAGCCCCGCCACAAGAATACCGGCCCAGAAGTCGAAAACAATTCGGATGGCGCCGAAGATGAATATAACCCTAGTCGGCGTGCCTTTCATAAGGCCGGCCTGGCCACTGTGGGATACTTGGAGAGGGACAACTATACGCCCCCTTCCGGGGACGAGGCAAACCTCGTCAATGACGAATTCGGTGTGCCTGAAGATCCAGTGGAACAAGCTCGCTTCGAGCGATGGCTCATGGCCACGGCAAAAAGCCTGCAAAGGAAGCAGCAGCAGCTCAAGGCTGACCAAGATTCGCTGGTGGACAGATGGACCAAGGTCCTGGCCACTGAAAGATAAGGACCTGACCGCCCCGACAAAGGGCACAACCAGCCACCCCAACCTAAGCAGGAGAACTCAAGGCACATGCCCCGATGTCAACACACCACTACGGTCCAAAACAACACGAAGGACACAAGAAGAGGCATACTCAAGCCCCGGCGCAACGGTCACAAGCGTCAAGTCAGGAAAGCTGGTGCTAACTTCAGCAACTCCCAGTCCGGTCAATGGACAAAGAAGAGCGCAGACCTATCCGGCCCGAGCCACACACTAGATCAACCATGCGAAATTCATGGTACTCCCAGAAGGAAGGCAAAGCATACCAATAGAGAATGCCGGATCCTCAAAGCAAAACAGCTGGCCACATGCCGGAAACAATGAAGGGAGACTTCTGGTCAAGATATCCCCCCCCTCCATAGCATACAAGTACGGTCGCTTGCCCCGCACACACTGACCACAAAGAACTCGATTCACGATACCTAAGGACATAGCAAACCAGGGGCTCCACACAACATAAAAACCCCGCAGGTGTGAAATCACCAACAACATCTCTTAAAAGATGCTAGGAGCAAAGGCCAAGTTTTTCTGGCCCATCACTCTAAATGGTTGTCTTCGGATCACCAAACAAATACTACGCCAAAGAATAAATCTTCAGCACCTTCCCACCATGCGGTAATTTACCGTATGCTAACGGGACGAACCACGTTGGCTGGATCCGACGTGGTAAATAACTCAGGCCAACACCATGTGATGTAATCACACCTATGGGCAAGGCCGAACCCCGCCCTCGGGGCGGATATCATACAGCTGCCGGAGTAGCGAGTCACGCATGCCTATCAAGATTTTGATATGACAGACGACTATCCGGACACCAATTGAGGAGTCCGCGCTACCCACCGGTATGACGGCTGGGTTTACCAGGGCCCGATCAGGAGCCCTCGGACCAACCACAAGCGGACGCTCAGCTACCTCCGAGTATTTGCCTTACAAATCAACTTTGACGCAGAACAGGATAGGCGACGCGGAATCAACCAGGACACACAAGGAGCCCCTCCCCTAAAAGAAGGCAGTCCGGATTCACTTCTGATCCACTAACAAACTCCCTCCAGTCCGGCCATCTCAGGTTCCGCCAAAAAACACATCTTTTCATAATCATACATAGTACTCATATGCATAGAAATATCATTTTACTACAATACGTAGACTTAAAATAACACTTACCGGCCGTTGCTTTTCATCGACACCTCGTGTTACGCCCGATTACGCCAGGGGCTTCATAATACGGCAATAAAGTCCGACCACCTTCTCGGTCGTCTGGCACCCCGAACTTATAGCACTATATGCATCAGCTCTGAATCATGTCTTGGGTCATTGGTTGGGTTTGCCGGCTCCCTTGTTTTGGTACCTTACGTTCCGTTATATCGGCTAAGGTAGCGCAGGGGAACTACTGCGATTGTGTCCCGGATCTGCCGGACGAGCACCTCATTAGAGAAAGCCGAAAACCGACTGTCATGATATAGCGAGAGCTGGTCAGCTGTTCAAGAGGTTGTAAAATCCCTAAAGATTTATTCCGCACAACGCCATTATAAATGCAGAATGTGACGGATCGGCTTCTTTCTCTATTACACTCTGCTCCAAGCCCTCGCCTTTCTTCACAGCCTCCTGGAGCTCCCGCTCAGTTGTGACAACCTTGGCCTCGTGTTTTTCATGGAGTGCCTGTTTGGCGGCAGCCTTCTTGTTGGCATCATCCACAGCCTTCTTCAGTGCGTCGTATTTGGCACTCGCTCCTAGGGCATACAACACAAATACTTTTCAATAAGCACAATTACTTATTTGTGCCTAATGCAAGACAATGTTTTATCATACCTTGTTTATCTTCTAATTGCTTCCTCACGCGGCCAAGTTCTTCCTCGGCCCGTTCCAGGCTCCGCTTCAGTTCGGACACTTCCGCATTATGAGCGGTCGTCCTCTCCGCAGACGCCTGTATTCAAACAAAGAGGTACATGTCATTAACATAAGTTCCCACGACAAGAGAGGATTTGATCCCCTGCCCGGCTCCCTCTCCTTTGACGGACAGTGTATCAGGGGCTACTACTCATATAATGACGATTCCTCAAAGGTTTCTTGGAAAACATACCTCAAAGGCCTTTATAAGGCCAAGGCAGGACTCGTTCAACCCGCTCTCGGGGGACTGAATCTTTTCAACCACCGCACCCATAAGTGTCCGATGTTCATCGACGATAGACGCGTTCTTTAAGGCCGTCGATAGAGCGCATGGCAGCTCTGTCCGAACGGAGGTTGCCGGCGGAGTAGGCAGGCCCCCCACCATTGAAGGTGGCTGCTCGCCCGATCCGGGGGCCTTAGAGGTCTCCCGGACCTTGTCCGGCTGTGGGCCGAACCCAAGGTCGCCCCTGCTGACGGCACACTCCGGGGCCATCGCTCCCGTGTGTCCGGACCCAGTGATACGCCCCCTGGTCCGAGCCTGTTTGATACGACACCGCAATGTTGTGTCGGGACTTTGGGGAAGGGGCCTCTGGAGGCGTCTCGCTCGCCAAAGCGTCCGAGCTCAGCGAATCCTCGGATGAGGACTGGCCGGCGCGGGACCTCGCCGAACTGTGCAAAATATAGGAACAGTTAAAACTATTATACCCAAAAACAATCCCGGACGCATATGCATGTTCGGATCTTGTACACTTATGACTTCTCCAGGGGCTGGGCCCTGGGATCCCACTCCGGACTGCTGTCGGCAGCCGTGGTGGATGCCTCTAGGAGGGAACCTTTTCTCCTCTTGGGCGATTCGGCCTCCAGGGACAAGGAAGCTACGCGCTTCTTCCCACCTCCAGAATGAGGCTCGCCCTCCACTGCTTCTTCCTCTTCCTATTCCGAAGAGGGAGCGTCGCTTGAGTCTTCGAAATTTGCGTCTGAAGCCTCGCGGTGACGGAGGCCACTCCGGGTCTTCTTGACCTTCTTGGAGGCCTCCTTCTTCGGCGCCTCGTAAGGCGCGGGGACCAGCATCTTCGCCAGAAGAGTTCCGGCCGGTTCCTCCAGCAACGGGGCCGGACAGTGCGTCCGCTCCACTTTCTTTATCCATCCCTGAGGTCACGATGAAATTTGATTAGGATGTTTCCCCCATGACATGCCAGCTGAAGTGTAACATCCCAAAATTTCAATTTGGAATGTTATACATAGGTCATCCATGCATATCATATTTTATTGCATCTTCGTTTGCAATCCTTGAAATCCTAAGCAACTCAAGGACCCTCGGAGAGAGTTGGGGATTTTTCCGATTTTCATATTTGAATTTTATCAAATAATGAAGACGAGGATTTTGATTTTAATTATTCTCTCTCTGGAAAATATTTCATTTTGAAATAATAAATGAGAGGAGATAATATGACTTCTCCAAAATAATTGAAATATCGGAGGAAAAAGTGTTAAAATCATTATTTGGATTTTATTTGATTTTAGTTGGAATTTTATTTGCCCTAGAAAAATTTGCATGTTTTTAAAAATTGCATTTTAGGAGCCAAGAAAAGTTCATCTTGTTCTAAATATTTTATTTAGACGGAGAAAACTTGTTTTGGTATTTTTAGATTTTTATTTATTTTCTAGGATTTTTCTAAGTTTCGGCGGAACGTTTTAAAAAAAGAGACCGCGCCCGACTTGGCCTAGGGCCCAGCCGAGCAGGCCGGCCCAGCCGCCCGCCGCCGCCTCCTCACATAGCCTTGCCTGCCCGCAAGACTTTTCGGACCGAGTCCGAGTGGGACTCCGCCTCCCGCCGCCTTGCCCTCTCCTCCAAGTAGCCGCCCCGCCCCTTTAAATAGCCCCCTCTAACCACCACCACCACCATCGGAGCCGGAGCCGCCCGAGCCCCGAGCACCAGAACGCCCGGATTCGATCGCGCCTGTGTCCGCCATTATTCGCCGTCTTTGCCATGTCATCATCTGCATTTCATATCATGTCATCATGTGCATTTCATTTTGCATACGTGTTCGCCTCATCCATCCGAGCATTTTCCCGTTGTCCATTTTGCAATCCGACACTCCTATGTCTCCGGCGCCCCTTTTACCTCTTTTAGGTAAGCGGGTGTTAAACGGTCTCGGAATGGACCGAGGTTTGTCAAGCGGCCTTGGTATAGCACCGTAGAACCGCTGTCAAGTTTCGTGCCATTTGGAGGTCGTTTGGTACTCCAACAGTTAACCGGTAACCGCAAAGCCTCTTTGTTGCAGCCCAACTCCCTTTCTAAGTGGCCCAAAACCCATCAAACTCCCTCCATGCTCTCGGTCGTTCGATCACGATCGTGTGGTAAACGCACCTCATTTGGACTCTCCTAGCTCCTCTACCTATAAATATGTGCCTCCCCGAAATTTTCGCGGATGAATTCCCCTAACCCTAAAATCTCCCTCGCCGCCTCGGACATGTCCGGCGCCCGCGGACGTCCCGCGCCCGCCCGAGCCAATGGCGTCGCGCCACGTGGCCTGCGCCGCCGCCCTCCGCCAAGCGGCCCATGAGCCATCGCGAGCCCAGCGAGCCCAGCGCGCTTGCCGCTGCCCGCCGCCCGCCCCAGCGTCCTCCGCTCCTCCCGCCCGCGAGCCCGCCTCGGCGCCGCTCCCCGCCGCCAGTGCAGCCTCCCTTGCCGCACCGCGCCGCCCATGTCGCCGTCCATCGCCGCCGCCAGATCGGACGCGCCTCCGGCGCCCGTCCCCGCTGCCGGAGGTCGCCGCCGCCTCCCTCCCGTCGCGCCGCCCGGCGAGCTCCCTCGCCAGACGCGCCATAGCGCCGCCTCGGCCGTCCCCACTGCCCGGCGCCCGTCGCGGCCAGCGCCTCGCCCCCCCCATCTCCGGCCAGATCCGGCCAGGAGAGGCCCGGATCCGGCCGTCTCCGGTGATCCCCGCCATGTCCGGCGAGTGTCCCGGCGAGATCCGGCCTGCCTCGTTTTCCATGCTTCGGGTTGACTTTCTTTCCCCCCTCCAAAAACTGCCAAGTCCCCGAAATTGTTGCATATTTTATTGCATTTTCATTGCATCATAACTCTCTGCACGTAGGTCTGTTTTGCGCGTGTAATATGTCAAATTGTTCGTCTCGACGAGTAGATCATTTATTCTCATTGCATCATTTTCATTTGAGCTCATCTTGATGCCCTAAATGCTGTTAGAAGAGTGCTATGTGATGTTAGTTTCTGATTCTTATCAGAACATGCACTTTTGTCATTTTTGCCATGATTGATGTGTGCATCCTATGAACTTGAGTCCTACATGTGTTTTGTAATATGCCATGCCATCTTTCCAGGGGTGTATGCCATGTATTTTTGTGATCTCTGTGGTGACTAGCACAAGCATGCAAACTAGGCTTCCTGATGTTGCTGATTTCAGCCCTGTTTTGCTGATATTTTTATGCCATGTTAACTTGATGCTACAGAGAGATCCATGCATATTTTGAGATACTTCAGTAAGGATGTTTTGTTCTACATGTCTTGCTCTATCCATCCATGCCCTTGTTTGCAATTATGGAGTGCCATAGCTTGAGTCAATCAAGCTATACTTTTGCTATAAATTGTTTCCTGGCAGGTTGTTTACATGTTATTCAATTTTGCCAAGGTTGGTGTAGTTGATCCTTGCATGCTATGATGTTGTTCTTGCCATGTATAGCTTCTATGCCATGTCTTATTACTGTGAGTTGCCTTGCCATGCCATGTATTGCTCTGTGGGGAGTGGTTCAAGCTCACCAACATGCCTACTTATCGTTGTTTCTGCCATGTATGAATCTGTAATATAACTTGCCATGTTTAAATGGGTGCCATCATATTTTCTGATCATTTTTGGCTCATGGTCAGTAAGGGACTTTTGTTCTATGAGATTAGTAGATTCATTCCATGCCTTTGTTTGCCATGATAAATTCCTGTAACATGTTGCTTCATAGCTCTAAACATCGCAACCTGATTTTATTTCTGCCAATGCCTGAAACTGTTATTATTTGCAATCTTGCCATGTGTGTTTGAGCATGTTCTAGTGATTTCTGGAGATAGCTCAGTGTTCATGTTTTGTCATTCTTTACCTGTACATCATGCCCATGCCTTTTGTTATCATGTTAAGATGTTGTAGCATGTTGTTTTGATGCTTGCAATATGCCTACTTGCTGTTTTGGACAGATTGTTGCTATGACTTGTATAGGGTGTATGTGTTGAACCGTTGCTCCGTTTTGAGTGTGCTCTATATGAAACTTGCTTGATTTTGCATGTAGCTTCATATTATCATGTTGCATCCTTGTTTTGAGGTGTTTGCTTGATGTTTGTATGCATTTTGCATCAATGCCATGTTTAACTTGTTTTGCTCATATCTTCTAGGCCGTAGCTCCGAATCTAATGAACTTTATATGTAACTTGACTAGAATTTCGTGTAGATCATCGTGGTGCATCTTAACTTGCTGTCTATAAACTTGAACATAAGGTTTATTCAGATCTGGACCAATTTCGAAATATGCATATGAGGACTTACCGGAATTGTTATATGTTGTTCCCGGCCTCATTTAAACTTGCTTTGATGTGTTGCTCTTGTTTGCATCATCTCTTGCCATGAGTAGCTTCATGTAGTCTTGTCATGCATCATGCTTGTTTGTGCATCATGCCTTGTTCATGTGTGGTGTGTTTACCTTTGTTGTGTGCTTCTTCTTGTTAGTTCCTGTTTCGTTGCGATCGTGAGGATTCGTTCGTCTACGCTTGGTTCGTCTTCGTGGCTTCTTCTTCTTCATGGACTCGTTCTTCTTCCTTGCGGGATTTCAGGCAAGATGACCGCTACCCTGGATCTCACTACTATCATTGCTATGCTAGTTGTTTCGTTCTATCGCTATGCTGCGCTACCTACCACTTGTTCCTCAAGCCTCCCAAATTGCCATGTCAGCCTCTAACCTTTTGCACCCTTCCTAGCAAACCGTTGTTTGGCTATGTTACCGCTTTGCTCAGCCCCTCTTATAGCGTTGTTAGTTGCAGGTGAAGATGAAGTTTGTTCCTTGTTGGAACATGGAGATGTTGTTCCTTGTTGGAACATGTTTACTTGTTGGGATATCACAATATATCTTATTTAATTAATGCATCTATATACTTGGTAAAGGGTGGAAGGCTCGGCCTTATGCCTGGTGTTTTGTTCCACTCTTGCCGCCCTAGTTTCCGTCATATCGGTATTATGTTCCCGGATTTTGCGTCCCTAACGCGGTCGGGTGATTTATGGGACCCCCTTGACAGTTCGCTTTGAATAAGACTTTTCCAGCAAGGCCCAACATTGGTTTTACCATTTGCCTCACCTATGCCCTTTTTCCCTTGGGTTTCCGGAGCCCAAGGGTCATCTTTATTTTAGCCCCCCGGGCCAGTTCTCCTTCGAGTGCTGGTCCAAACCGAGCGATGTCCGGCGCCCCCTGGGCAATCAGGGTTTATGCCAACCCGACGTCTTGCTCATCCGGTGTGCCCTGAGACCGAGATATGTGCAGCTCCTATCAGGATTTGTCGGCGCATCGGGCGGCTTTGCTGGTCTTGTTTTATTGCTGTCGAAATGTCTTGTAGCCGGGATTCCGAGACTGGTCGGGTCTTCCCGGGGAGAAGGAATATCCTTCGTTGATCGCGAGAGCTTATCATGGGCTAAGTTGGGACACCCCTGCAGGGTATAAACTTTCGAGAGCCGTGCCCGCGGTTATGTGGCAGATGGGAATTTGTTAATATCCGGTTGTAGTAAACTTGAAGCAAACTCTTCTAAAATACACCAACCGTAATGCGTAATCGTGAGTGTCTCTTTTCGGGGTTGATCGAGAGGAGAACACGGTTTCTGGGTTATGTCTGACGTAAGTAGGAGTTCATGATCACTTCTTGATCATTACTAGTTGACGACCGTTCCTTTGTTTCTCTTCTCGCTCTCATTTGCGTTTGTTAGCCACCATATATGCTTAGTCGCTACTGCAACCTCACCACTTTACCTCTTCCTTACCCATTAAGCTTTGCTAGTCTTGATATCCATGGTAATGGGATTGCTGAGTCCTCGTGGCTCACAGATTACTACACCACCAGTTGCAGGTACAGGTTTGCGATGATCATGACGTGAGAGTGATGTTTGCTTGTTTGGAGTTCTTCTTCTGCTTCTTCTTCGATCAGGGGATAGGTTCCAGGTCAGCGGCCTGGGCTAGCAGGGTGGATGTCGTTTGAGTTTCTTTTTATGTTTCATCCGTAGTCGGATGTTGTTCTCATGTATGTTGTTGATGTATTCTTGTGGCATTTGTGTCTTATGTATGTATCCCCATCTATTATGTAATGTTGATGTAATGATATCCATCTTGCAAAAGCGTTTCAATATGCGGGTCTATCCTTGGTGGGACCTTCGAGTTCCTTTTGGATAGGGTCGCATATTGGGTGTGACAAGTTGGTATCAGAGCCTCGACCGACCTTAGGAGCCCCCTTGATTGATCGTGTAGTTTGGCCGTTGTCGAGTCTAGAAGAAAACTATTTTCTGAGTCTAGTTATATTGGAGAGTAGGAATTCTTTTTACTCCTCAGCCCCTTCGTCGCTCTGGTGAGAAATCTTGTCGTAGGTGTTTTGAACTACTCTTCTTCTCATTCAAATTTTTCTTTAGGTTCACGCAGTTGGTTTTCCGATCGTTGGCCCTCAGCTCTTTTCATCCGGTGCATTTCTCATCAAGTTGACTCGAGCCTCTTCATCTTTGAGTTCTATCCTCAGTTGTTTTCTTTTCCACCCGCCCACCCTTCTTCTTCTCGGAACCGGAGTCTGTAATCGAGTATCGATCCTACTCGTGCGAAGTCTTTGCTTTCTCTCCTCAATGATTTCAACCAGTGTTTTTTCTCTTCAAGATATTCGTCGTTTCCCCTTCCAAGTTGTCTTTGTTTTCCCGCCCTCCCACCCTATTATTCCCGGAGTTCGAGTTTCTTCTGACCAGCTATTTCATTCATGTGGAGCCTCTTCAGTCTTTCGTTAATTATTTCAACCGGTGAATTCTCGTCTTGTTCGTCATTCTTCATCCTTTTTTTTTCTTTTTCCGGTGGATCCAATCCAAGTTTTTCGTTGTCGATCGTATTCTTTCCCTCAGCTCAAATATTTCCCTTTGCTCGTTCGCCTCTCGCCAGTTTATCCTTCCGGAGTGCTCAAGACATATCAGGAGATTCATCTGTGTTCTAATTAATTCGAGGTTGTCACCTCATTCAAATATTTCAATCGTTCCGGTGCATCATCTATCTCTTCAACAATCCTTTCCAACGGTGCTTTCCTTTAGTGGGCCCTAACCCACAGGTCCTTTCCCAGGATCTCGCCTGACTCTTCTAATTTCTCGGAGCTATTCCCAATTCTTTTCGAAGAGTGACGTAAGAATGAATTTCATCAGTCACATGCCTTCTCCAAGATCTCGTTTAAATTCTTTTCATAGTTGGCTCAACCTCTTCGTTTTTCATTCTTCCGGAGTACCTCAACAATTTCGGTGGTGTTTCTCGTCGTCTTTCTCAGCTTTGAAGACCGTAGTAGAGTTTTCCCTAAATCATGTCCGTTCTACCGGAGATTCGCGGTGCTAGCTCGATGTTATCCTATCTAATTGTTTCTAGTCATGAAAATTCTTTCCATCCATCCGGAGTATTTCAGGAGTTGTTTTCCGTCTCGATCATCCGGAGGCCTTTGTTCTAGAAGAATTCGCCGCCCTCACATTTCAGCTACCGTTATCCAATTATCCCGGTGCTTCGTTCAAGTGTTTTCTTTAATCAGCTCATGATCCCTTTGTTCTTCTGAATCTATATCCTCTCTAGCATATTTGTTCTTCTAATTCTTCCCGGTGATTCATTCTTTTTCGTCAGTCATTTCTGAATTCTTACGGTGGTTCGTTCAAGATTCTTTTCCTTGATTATCATATTAATTCATTCGTTCTTTCCAATCCTACCGGTGGTTCATGAAGACCTTCTCAAGTTTGCGACATGTCACTTCTCAATCCTTTTCAAGAAGAATAAGTAGTATGCAAATCCATTGCTTGTCATCAATTTAATCTGATGAAGGATAAGCATACAATAAATCTTATTCTTATTTCATCCAAGTGATTAATCCCTTACTTCGGAGTTTGTTCGTAATGAATAAATTCTAGTTCCAAGTGTTTTCATCTTTCTTTTCCGGAGTTCAATTTCCTCAGCCATTTCGTCGGAACCTCCATCTAAATCATCGCAAGGCTTTAATCTTATTTCCTTTCATCCTTCAATCGTATCTCATCATCCTTTTCGTTACCGGAGTTCTTCATGGTGGCTCGTCATGATTTAATTCATTTTTCAAGAGTTCATCAAGATTCTTGTTGGTGGAGTTCAAGTATCTTTCTTCTCGAGTCTCGAAGTGCAATTAAATCTCTGTATTCTTTTGAAGCGGAGTTTTGCATTTCTTCGTTCTCCTCAGCTATTTAATCTTTTCTGCTTGTGGTTGGTTATCACCTCATAAGTTTGAGAGGTTATCCATAAGTCCACAACAAGCTTATTCTTTCGTTGTTGATTTTCTCAACAACTTCGTTTAATCATTCCTTCTAAATTCTTTCCATTCCATTATTCCAATTCTTCCGGAGGCTTTGCGTTGTTTATGTCGTCAAGTGTCATTCTATCTTGTGAAGTTCATGTTCTAATCCTTCCATGTTCAGCAGGAGTGCTGCCTAAATCCTTTCAGTCTTATCCGTTTCTTTTCTCATTCTAACCACTCCGGTTAGAACGAGTTGTTTCATAGCCTATCTGATTCCGTGAGCCTTCAATTCTCGTCATTCTCGTCCTTCTCGTCGTTTCTCCCTTCTTCTCGTGTGCTCTCGATTCTTTGCTTGTTCTCTTGAGTTCTTGTTTTCTCCTCATCCTTTTTCTCTTCCGTCTCGGTCCTAAGATCTCGGGACGAGATCTCTTGTTAGTGGAGGAGTGTTGTAACGCCCTGGATTCGATGCGCCAGGTGTCCGCCAGTTATTCGCCGTCTTTGCCATGTCATCATCTGCATTTCATATCATGTCATCATGTGCATTTCATTTTGCATACGTGTTCGTCTCATGCATCCGAGCATTTTCCCGTTGTCCGCTTTTGCAATCCGGCACTCCTATGTCTCCGGCGCCCCTTTTACCTCTTTTTCGTAAAGGGTGTTAAACGGTCTCGAATGGACCGAGGTTTGTCAAGCGGCCTTGGTATAGCACCGGTAGACCGCCTGTCAAGTTTCGTGCCATTTGGAGGTCGTTTAGTACTCCAACGGTTAACCGGGTAACCGCAAAAGCCTCTTTTGTTGCAGCCCAACTCCCCTTTCTAAGTGGCCCAAAACCCATCAAACTCCCCTCCATGCTCTCGGTCGTTCAATCATGATCGTGTGGGCGAAAACCGCACCTCATTTGGACTCTCCTAGCTCCCTCTACCTATAAATATGTGCCTCCCCCGAAATTTTCGCGGATGAATTCCCCCCCCCCCTAACCCTAAAAATCTCCCTCGCCGCCTCCGGACATGTCCGGCGCCCGCCGGACGTCCTGCGCCGCCGCCCCGAGCCAATGGCGTCGCGCCACGTGGCCTCTTGCGCCGCCCTCCGCCGCCCAGAGTTTATCAAGGGCCAGCGAGCCAGCAGCCCGCCGCTGGCCTGCGTCCTCCGCTCCTCCGCTGGCGAAGCCCGCCTCGGCGCGCTTCCGCCCCATGGCCGCTCCCATCGCCGCCGCCAGATCGGACGCGCCTCCGGCGCCCGTCCCGCTGCCGAGGTCGCCGCCGCCTCCTCCCGTCGCGCCGCCCGGCCGAAGCTCCTCGCCCGCGCGCCATATGGTCGCCTCGGCCGCCGCCCCCACTGCCCGGCGCCTTCGCCGCCGCGCCCCTCGCCGCCCATCTCCGCCAGATCCGGCCAGAGAGGCCGGATCCGACCGTCTCCAGCGATCCCCGCCATCTCCGGCGAGTGTCCCGGCGAGATCCGGCCTGCCTCGTTTTCCGTGCTTCGGGTTGACTTTCTTTCCCCCCCTCCAAAAACTGCTAAGTCCCCGAAATTGTTGCATATTTTATTGCATTTTCATTGCATCATAACTCTCTGCACGTAGGTCTGTTTTGCGCGTGTAATATGTCAAATTGTTCGCCTCGACGAGTAGATCATTTCTTCTCATTGCATCATTTTCATTTGAGCTCATCTTGATGCCCTAAATGCTGTTAGAAGAGTGCTATGTGATGTTAGTTTCTGATTCTTATCAGAACATGCACTTTTTTCATTTTTGCCATGATTGATGTGTGCATCCTATGAACTTGAGTCCTACATGTGTTTTGTAATATGCCATGCCATCTTTCC